>WBMV01006118.1:79870-473713 GCA_013396655.1 Campylorhamphus procurvoides
GCCCGGCCCCGGGGGCCGAGAGCCCGGGAGGCTGAGGGGCGCAGGCAGCAGAGCCGGGCAGGAGCAGGAGGAGGAGGAGGGCAGCGCCATGACTCATTTGCAGGCAGGTCTCTCCCCGGAGACTCTGGAGAAAGCCCGGCTGGAGCTGAACGAGAACCCCGACACCCTGCACCAGGACATCCAGGAGGTGCGGGACATGGTCATCACGAGGCCCGACATCGGCTTCCTCCGCACCGACGATGCCTTCATCCTGCGGTTCCTGCGCGCCAGGAAGTTTCAGCACTTCGAGGCGTTTCGCCTCCTGGCCCAGTACTTTGAATATCGCCAGCAGAACCTGGACATGTTCAAGAGCTTCAAGGCCACGGACCCGGGCATCAAGCAGGCGCTGAAGGATGGTTTCCCCGGGGGGCTGGCCAACCTGGACCACTACGGGAGGAAGATCCTCGTCCTTTTTGCAGCCAACTGGGACCAGAGCAGGTAAAAGCAGAGCCACCCGCCCGTGTTAACCCTGTCTCCTGCCGGGCAGTGCGTGGGGAAGCCGTGCCCGAGCAGAGGGAGAGAGAGTGGGCAGCAGGGACACACCCGGCACTGCCCACGGGGGGCTGGGCAGCAGCCTGAAAGGCAGAGGGAGGGAAGAAAGAAGAATGTATTTTATGGCTTAGGGCCTTTTCAACCAGCGCATCCTTCGGGGTGTGAATTTTGAAAGGGAAGTAGAAATTGGTTGGGTTGTCTTCTAAGCTGCCTCATAGGAGATTTACACCCTTCTGCCTTCCCTTAGCCAAAGTGAGCTTGCACGGTAGATGCACGGTGCTGAGTGCTCAGTGTGGGTATCTTCAGCTCAGCTATTCTGAAACATGAGGAGGACACTAGCAGTGTGGATAGAAGAAACAGAATTTGAGGGGCAGGTATGCTTTAGCTTGCTGTTTAGGTGTTTTTTTAGTTGTCTTGCTGTGTGGATAGCCATCGCAGGGAGCATTCCCGCAGCTCCCTGCACCAGTCAGTGTTACAGCAAGGGACAGATCTCTGCTCAGCGGGCTGCTGGCCCACCTTAGCTTTCCTTTGCAACAGATGTGGCAGCCACATCCCCACTGCCTGTAGTAGAAGTTTCCTGGCCCTTGCTAAGTCATGAATCAAGCCCAGGGACTAGGAGAAAGTTGTTTAACGCAAATCAAAACTGCCCACAACCAGACCAACAACTAGAAAGCGTGGATGAACATACACAGAGCAGGGGCCAACATCTTTTTCTGCTTTGGTTTTCTAGCAGATAGAGCAAAGAAGCTGAGTGAGGAACAGTGCTGATGAGGCCAAGGCCTTGCTGAGTGGGCTTCATTTCCCCCATAAGGACCTTTCTTGTTTCTCATGTAAGGATCAGGTCAACTTTTAATTTTAAAAACAACTCCACAAACTCTTAAAAATCCCTGAAGAAAGAATTAGTAAATAAACAGATGTTTAGGACTTTAATGAAGTCATATGTCTATGATGAAGAAGTTCCCTCGTTAAAAGTAGTGCATTTTCTTATTAATGAAAAATATCCTTAACCTTTATGTGACACTTGCCATCACTTGACTTGATTGTAGTCAAAAGAACACCAAGAATTCAAGTGCAGAGATAAAGTGGCATTTAAAATAATAATTGCTGTGTGAAAAGGATAGGTTTATTTTCTTCTTGATATTGGATGTGCTGATATTTAAAGTACATGAGATCAGCTGACACAGCAATAAATTTATTGTGTTTTTTTCATGAAGTCTCATTGGTACAATTAATATTATTTATGCTATGGCAGTGAAGTGTCTGGGGTACCCCGGACTACTTTAATGGCTGTGTTTGCAATTGGGTGCCAGTTGCTTTTCAGCACTGCATGCCCACAGCACGCCTCTCCTCCAGAGTGAGGGATTTATTTTCAGACAGACCACTCAGACAAAGAGGAGAGAGCTGAAGCCCAGCTGCGGGGAGTGGCTTGCCCCAAGGCACATGACAAGTCAGTGACACATCTGGGAATGGAGCTAGGTCATTTTCTTTTCTATTTAATTTAGTGTCTTCCATTATCTGATGTTCGGCAGCTGAACCTGGGGAGCACTTTGTGTGGAACTTATAGTAGGGCTGCTGTGCAGCGTCTCAAGCTTATGCCTTAACTGACTTGAGATCTTGCAATACATAACCCAGCGTTCTTCTTACAGCAACAATGGGAGGATTACTTATTGAAACCTGTCTTGTTAGGCCCTCTTTGTATGCTTCATAAACTAAGTTAATAGGGCATGGCACATTTATCTTATGTGTGTGGCTTATTATTATCAGGATGTGACAATTAGAAATAAAAAGTTCCAATTTGTTATTTAAATGAATAGCAGACATACTATAGGTGATTTATATAGCACTGGCAGCCTATGATTTACATAGTTCCCATTAGAAAGAAAAGTGTGGGAGGCAAAGTATTCCTATGGTAAAACAAGCCTGTGTACTAGATGTTAAATCATTAAATTAAAGCGGGGCCTGAAAACTGTACCAGATGTCCTACCATCTGAATGACCAAATCAGACAAGTATTTAAAACAAACAAACAAAAAAAGGAAAGGTGACAGATAACATACTGAGTAGCCCAGCAGCTTTGCAATGGGACCCAGCCTAACTCTCCACCCTGTCTGTACTATGGGGAAAATGAAGATGGGTGGCATTCCCCAGCTGGATAGCACATGGGGAGGGATCAGCCTTCTCTGTTAGCTTCCAGATTGTTTATTCATAACTACATTTGGTTTGTAGGTATCTTTGTCCATTTGAGGACTCCCCTTTTCTTAATGTGTCCCGTTGGTGAAGTTTTTTTGAGTTAATGGTGCAACTAATTTCAGCCCTCTGCTAGAAGGGATCTGTTGTCATGCATGGTCTTCTGTATGTTTTGTGGCACCTGCACACACATTCCCCAGGGAAATCAGTCCATTTTGATGCTATGTAGTTGAAATCTTTCAGGTATTAATTATCTCAGTATTTTTCCCGTGGCATTAGAAGAGTGCCATGATACCTAGTTCCTGGCAGTGTCACAGTGACCCAGTCAGCTCACACCATCCTCGGTGAATATGGAAATCCTGCACTCATTACCATCAGCTCTGCTGTTGCATCAGATAATTTACAGCAGGGCAAACATGGAGTCCACTGGATTGCTTTGAAAACTATGCTTTCATGTGCAGAAGTGCTAGAAACTTTTCCTCTTCTTAAATGAAAATTTAAATTCAGTAGCTATTAGGAGACCAGACTGCTCCTCAGTTCACAATAAACCACAAGTGAGTTGGCAAGGTATTTTTCAAGCTCTGATGGAGGCATTGTGACAAAATGAATGCTAATAATAGTAACATATTAACAGTAACAAAATACTTGTTTAGCAGAATCAGTTTTTGTTTGGAAGTTGTATCTTTCAAATGATAATTATTACCTAGTGAAAACACTGTAATTTTTTCTACAGTTGCTTCTGCTGACTGATGCTGTCTTATCGTTTCCTAGTTTTCCACCAGGTATCTGTATCTGTGTATTATCAGCTGTATTTATACTGTAGGTGTTTTGGTTAGGGATGTTCTTGATCAATGCAAATGTAAAATTTAGATCAGCTGAATCTGTGGCTGTGACTGTTAGACACTGGGCTAAGTGTCTAAGGCATAATGAATAGTATTATATCTGAATCCAAAAGGTAATCTGGTAAAATATTTGAAGCAATTTCTATTTTTCTATGCATTTTTATACCACTGGTGATGCCTTTTGTTTTTAAAATCAGGGTTCCCAGGTCATGCTGCCACTATTTAAGCAGAATAGCTGTAAGAGAAGTTTTGATCCCACATGTTTTCAGCATTCAAATATACACCAAGATTGACAAACCAAGGAGATGTGAGGCATGATTTCTAGGTACTCCTTTGTGTATTTTGAGGGCTTTTGTTTTGCTGAAATTCTAAAAATACTAAGCCAAAGCAGCAGGTTAGAATGGGAGGATGGCTCAGAGACCTGACCAGCTTTTTCTTTTAAACCACAGTGGCACAAGAGCTCATTTGGCAGAAACCTTTTCTTATCCAAATGGTGATAAAGCTTAAAATACAGATTCTATATTCTTTACATGTTTGGGACCTTCAAGAGACACGTGACTCAAATTCAAGCAAAGACTTACTATTTATCTCTTCTAGTTAACAGTTCACATTCTGAGAGGCAGATTCACACCATTCAGTTTTAATTTTCAAAATACCTTAAAATTTCTTCTATCATGGAGAAGATGACAAATATCAAAAGAGATAGTAGGGCAACTCTGCTAAATCAGATTATCTGTTACTCAGTGCAAAAGTGAATTGACTGGAACCAGAATCTAGTAAAACAGATGATATGGTTAATGCCACTCATAATCGAGAACATAAAGTATTGAAAACAGCTGACACAGCTGAATTTGACATGAGACATCTATATCCTGCATTTTCCCTGTCTCTTCTCTTTATGTTGGCCTGGTGGTGACCACAGTGGATGCATAGAAGAAGATGCACAGACCACACAGGTGACAGGTAAAGGTGAAAGATCATAGTGAAGTACTACCAAGAGTTGATAGCAGTAACTGCCAGACTGTTTTCCCCAGAAATCCTTTGAAATACTTTGAATCTGTTCATGTTCCACAAAAAATTCTCAAATAACTTTTATTTTCAGTAACGGGGAAATCGCTGCCACTGTTAAAATTACAAGACAATGGGATGCTCAGTTAATTGTTTGAGCTCTTCTGTTCTTGACAAATAAAGACCCCATCGAGGCATTTCCTTAGAAAGCTCTGTCACTGTTGTGGTGCAAATGGTAGCCATCCTGAAGCATTTGAAAGAATCCCTGTCAGTGTGGCTATTAACTTAAACCTTCTCAGACTCCATTTCTTTAAAGTCAGCCTGAATGAAAAATTTCAGGAGGTAACAGAGTGTGTCTTGCACACCAGTCCCTACTTCATTTGAACTGGGACTCACATAAAAAAGGAACTTTGAGAGTGCATATTTTATGTGATAACATATTTCCAGTATTTGTTATTCACATTAATAACTTGGCTAAAAACATGTCTAAGTTGTCCATCAAATTAAGCATGGTTCTATAAATAGAGGGCATGAAATATATTTAAATTAACTATGAGTTCCTGATTATCCAAGCAATTAGTAATACCTTACTAACTACAGTATCCCCCATAAGAGTCTCTTTAAACTAGTGAATGCAACTGGATCTAGCCATAAATAAATAAGGATTTATTTCCTCACTGTCTGACTTCAGACTGCTACAGAACATGCACTGCAGCCAATCAGGCCCAGCACACCCTATACATCTGACAGCACCGGAGCAGTCCTTGTAAAGCTGGGGCCAGGGTAAAATGAGTGGCTTGCTGTTCCCTAAATACACGTTCTTATTTAATGCAGTTTGGTAAGAATAAAGCAATACCATCTTCCTCTCGGACTGTGCACCAGAGTTTCTTCAAATTAAAGGCTAATATGTTGATTTGTTTTTTTCCTTCAAAGTAGAAAGGCAGGCAGAACTGTCTTGGACCAAATTTATTTCACAGTCACTAACTTACCCTTTTTTTCTCACTTTTGACTGGTCACATTTCTGTATCTATACTGAAAGCAATTTCAGTGTGGAATAAAAGTTTCAGCAACATGATCCAAAGTAATTTTTCCCAACTTTTCTTCTCACAGGGTTTTAAATTCCCTAAAGTCTAGCCAAGTGTATTTTGTGGGGGAGCCTATGCATCATGGTGCTGACACAAGCAGTAGCAGCAGTGGGGTGAAATGTTGGACAACGGGGATGGAGTGGATTAAAGATGTGTCTTTATGCAAATAACTGTGCTGTGTGAAAGCTTGCATGCAGTTTCTTTAATCTTATTTTGTTTGCTTGGGTTGTTCAGCTGATATTTTCAGTACTCAGGTTGCCATTTGCACCACCTAAGATTTCATCTATCACATCAGGTTTATATTTCTGGCTTGCCTCAGCAAGTGGCCAGAGTAAAACCTGCTTTAAATACTGCCTAATGGATTTGTCTGTCTTTCTGGTGTTCTGTACTGTATTTAAGTAAGGTATTGAAACCAAGACAAGAGATGCAGTACAGAATGAAGAATAGCTCCTATCTTCAACTAATTGCCCTGAAGGGTATTTGAGGTAGGAAGATAGATTGTTAGTGACATGTCCCTGTATACTCCTGATGTGGCTTTTTAGACTTTAAGAGTGCTTCAGATACCTCCCTCTGGCAGGCAGTGTTCCTGTTTGCTTTTAGCTAGACCTGTTTTTTTCAGAGCTAATGCCTTTTTTCAGTGAGTAAACACAAATATTGGCATTGCTGTTGTGGACTGTATTTCTTACACTAAACAAACCTGCAATAGGAGTTACAGTGATGGTGAATATGCCATCAATTTGTGGAGACCCAGCCCTGTGACTCATTTGCTCTTAGTGGTGGCTGAAATCCTGGTCCCGTTGATGCCTGAGGTTTCCCGTTGACTTGAATGAATTCAAGACATAATTAGGTGTGTTTGTGTTTACATGTATACATCTATGTATTTATAACTTAGGTATACTTAAAAAAATATTTATAGCCAGTCTTAGACAACTGATTTGCCTCATAAACAAAGACTCTTCATGTCCTATGCACTAGGTTTCTAGCAACCTTATGCCACTATGAAGCTGTTAATCCAAGGTATGTTATTTCTCCCTGAACCTTAGGGAGAATATTAGAAATGTACATCAGGACCTTAGGAACGTTCTTTCTGGACTAGATCCTTTAGCAGCCTTCTGTTTTGCAGAACTCTTCTCCTGGAGAATGAGATCTTTTGAATGAAGCAGCATAAAAATCAAGTAGGGTTGAGGCTAATTTTAGAATTTAAGCATTCTAATGTCTGTTTCTTGTATGAGTTCTGATTGAAGATCTTCCTCAGATTGAGGCATTAGCTGCTCTCTCACTGTCTCACCCAATGTAATTTCCTTCTCAATTCAGCATTTCCTCTGGGAAGGCCTCTTACAGGGTGTAACTCCATCTAATTTCACAGAGCGTTAAAAAAAAGTATTTCTGAGTCTTTCATAACCTTGTGGAAGTAGCTTGGGTTCTAAAGGCAATTAGCCATACTGAATCCAGCCCCAAGCCCAAACGTGACCCTCTAAACCTCCTTCCCTCAGGCTGTGTGTTTTAATCCTGATGCAGGCAGTTGTACAAAGTGCACGTCATACAGGGGTTTTTAGTACCCACACTGATTTGGTGCCCTCCACTCTCCATGCACCGGTGTTGTGCACCACTGGATAGGTGGACTGGTCTGCAGATGCTCTAGGCATGTGCTGCCACTACAACCATCTGTAGTTTTCATGCTGCCAAACAGCAAACTACTTTGGGAAAGAGACAATAAGAATTATTTCAGGTCACTCTTCACACTGTGCTACTGGGGGTGTTTGTTGGCTTATTCGGGGGCCTTTGCAGTGGCATTTTCCCCAGCAGCTGGGCTTGGGGGAGCTGCACTGCCTGGGGAAACGGGGAACATGGGCCATGCTGTGCCTGAGTTATTGACCCTCCCGTGCCAGCCCCTGTGCACACATGCAGGTTGCTCAGGGCAGGCAGAGTACTCCAGATGTATGGCACTGTGCCTACTGCAAAAACTGACCCAACACTTCTTTGATCATCAAATTACCCTAACAGTTTTAAAGATTCCTTTGAGACTGGTTTTAAGGCACGTCCTTTTTTCTCCATGGATGAAATTCCATTTACAGAAATGGTCTTTATTTTTGATTTATTTTTCTTTTTTCTCCTGCCAAAAAGAAGTAGAGAATGTTAATGTTTTGATGATTTCTATAGGGAAATTACAGACAATTTTTCTTGTGCTGTTTCTTCCCTTAGTTGAAAAAAACCTGAACAAAAGAGAGAGAGAATGCCAAACTTCCAATAAACCCTAGATATCAGAAAAGTGAAGTGTTAGAAATACTTAAATCTCAGAAAAGTGCAAAGGAGAGGAGTAAATATGAAAAATTTTATCCCACTCAATTAACCAAAATTCAAAACAAAATAAAGACAAAAATTTTGTAAAACAGTGCTTCCCCTAATGTTTCATGGGGAAAACACACTTTCTCTTGTCCTGACTTCAGGAGAGTCCTTTTTTAATCCCTTTTCTATGAATCCATGGTTGGGAAGTTCATTGAGTTTTAGTCGGTTAAAAAAAACAAAGATGGAAAGACGTGAGGAGTTAGCTACAACAGATTAATTTAATTTGTGTTATTTCCTTTTGCAGATACTTTCAAAATACAGTTATGCCCACGACGGAACAGCATAATCATTGCATTAAAGCAAGTAGAATGCAGTATAATTTAATGTAATTTCTAAGTAGGCACATATGCTCTTTGCTGCATAGACAGTATGCAGTAGGATGAAGAATTCTCTATGGACTCAAAATTTTGAAAACTGTTTCATACCGTCATGAGAGACATTTAAAGGGCCTTATTAAAAAATACCTGCACAAATATTGAAGATTTAACTCTTTTGTTTCTGGAATATTTATCTGATATTTTTCTGATTTAACTTTCTTAAGCCTCATTTGATACTGTGGTGGGACTGGAAAATTTACGTCTGTTTCAGTAACTATTTATAAAATCCTAGAATTATAGAATAGTTTGGGTTGAAAGGACCTTAAAGATCATCAAGTTCCAACCACCATGGCATGGGCAGTGGCACATTCCACCAGAACAGATTCACAGCTTCTCTGGGCAACCTGTGCCAGTGCTGCACCACCTTCACAGTAAAGAATTTATTCCTGATATGTGATCTAAACCTACTCTCTTTCCACTTAAAGCCATCCCCCCTTATTTTATCCCTCCGTGCTCTTGTAAAAATGTTAATTTTAAAAGAAATTTTTTAACATATAAAGCATAGTTAGCCCTCATGTGTGTTACCTGCTGCATTCAAGATCCTTGAGAAATCATCCTTCTATAATTGTGAATTTAAGATAAAACGTTACACAGAGAGAGGGAAAGATAAGAGGAAAATGTGGAAATCCCTTCTTTTTAGTTGATAACTTTGTAAGAACTATTATTTCATTCCCTTGGAAAAATATAGGATGAATCTTTGGGTCTAGGCTTCTGGTATTAGACTGATCTTTTGGTATCATTACAATTTTAGAAAAATAAAATTTTCCTAGAAATGCTTGTATAGATGTAATAAAATGTAAAGATACTAAAGCAGCTTAGGAGACTACAGAAAAGTTCAAATTTGCTTTTGATGTGTTACATTCTTGTAGTTTGTTCTGGCTGACGGATGTACATAACCCTACTCCAGAAGATGAGCTCAGCTAATTCAGCTTTTGAGGCTTTCCCTGCTTTATGTGTCAATAACTTCTGAGAATACATTTGCTCACCTATGATTTAAACTTTTGACAAAGGGAGAATGCTCAGACCTTCTCCACCTCTGTGGTTGTTCCTCCTTTCCTAACCAGATCTCCCCTTCACATTCTCAGGTACACGCTGGTGGATATTTTGCGCGCCATACTTCTTTCTTTAGAAGCCATGATAGAAGACCCCGAGCTTCAAGTGAATGGATTTGTTTTGATTATAGACTGGAGCAACTTCACCTTCAAACAGGCCTCCAAGCTCACACCAAGCATGCTTAGATTAGCCATAGAGGGCCTTCAGGTAACATTATTATTTTCTTTCATTTCCTGATTCTCCTTCATTTTGCAGGTCATTACAAATCTAGGGAGCTAAAAAACACTAAAAAGTTCCCCAAAATCCAAGAACTTCTGGATAATTAGGCTATGAACACCTTAATTTATGGGTGAACAGGCAAGCAGTTACTGTGGCACAAGGTAAAGTGTGAACTCAGTCAGCTAACTGCAGTAACTCCTGATGTGTATGCTCCCTCTTTGCTATAAATAAGATGTAAGTTTTTGGTCTTTATGCCAAAGTGCCTGGCTTCCCATAAATTCAGACAATACCTTCTGCAGCAGCAAGTTAGAAGTAATCAGTTTATCTTGTAATTATGCACAGGGCTAATGAAATAAGGGTTGCTGCTGCACCAGCTTGGTTTTTTTGGTTGATTCCTTTGGAGACAGGCTCTACATAATTTGTCACGAAAAATGTGGGGCCCTGTGATTAGACAGCTAGCTGGGACTGTTTATTTACTCAAAGTTCATCATGTGCTCTGCTCTTTTTCTGGACCAAGATTAATCTGAACAGCAGCTTCTGGGACTGAGTATACAATGATTTAAATTTCTTTCAGCTCATTGCAAATGCACTTTACGTGGCACAGGCACATTGGTGAAAAGGATACTACATACCTCTCATCTCTCTTCTATGATATTCAATGCTTATTAAAATGAAAAACTAAAATTCTTAAGGTAGTTGTTTTCTCTGCAAGCTTCAGTTGCCATGTTAAAAATACCTGTAATTCACTCATGTGGCAGTGTGCCTTGCTTTTACAAGAACATGTATCCCTTTCCTGTGGTGTTTCTATCATTTATATGTTTTTATTACTCACAAAGCAAAATAACAGCCTTATCTTTGAACTTTCTTCATTTTGACACAGCGATTTTTGAAGAAACTTGCATAGCAGTAGTATGAAGTTTGATCTAACTGATGCAGTGGCTTAACCACTACTCATCCTGCTGTTACACACAGAAGGGGAGTGACAGTCATAAGACAAAGATCTCAATTTTCATTTTGTTGTGTTTTCTTATGCAACAGTATGATTCTATCATCTTGACAACTACATTAGAAGGCAGCAATGAGATCTGTGCTCTAGTAGTGCTGCATTTCCTTTTATTGCTTTCAAAGGTGTTTTCTTTTTTGTGCTTATTTTTCAAAGTTGGCCATAGTTTTCTTGTTTAGGACGTGAATAAATATTTTAGGAGTCTTTGTTTTCAAATGGTGGTGTTTCTTCTTCAGCATTGTTTGGAGATGGTTACTTTGAGGAGGGTTGTATAATTGCATATTAAAATATAAGGGATGACCAACCAAACTTCAGGTGGGCTCTGAGATTGCATTCTGCTGCCATTGTTTGGTTCATGACTGAACTGGGGAGAAGTCCATGGGCTTACTTAACTTACCCATGCCCCCAGCTTTGTGTGTTAGAATATCCTCAGTTGGATGGTGGCCAGCACCCACAGCATCATTTTTTACCCAGTCAGTTAGTTGGGCTCTCATAATGCAGGGATCAATTTTCTGTGGAGAACGGCTGAAGGAGTGAGGGATAAGGCTCTAATGGTGTGAAAACTGATTGACTCTCTAGTGATATTTTCCCAGTAGTTAAACTGCTTGAGGGGTTGTTTATATTTAGATTTTTCTTTCTTTTACTTAGACATTTATCTATGTAAAGATACATTAGAATCAGTGGGAAGGACTAAAGACAATTGTACTGAGCATCTTGGAGGTAGAACCTCACTTCGAAAAAATTGCAGTCAGAAAGGAATTAAGAAGAAAGCCTCGTAGGAAGGTGGAACAAAGAGACCCTGGGCAAGGTACAGGTCTATTTGCACATTCTTGCAAGTTTCCTTATCTCAGGTAACAGGGACTACCTCTTCTTTTGGAGAAAAATACATAGCGGAAAACATCATTCTGAATGATGTCAAAGTAAAAAGTGCTTAATCAGATAGTATGAAAACGAGTAAGAGCAACTCACACATACTATTTATTTATGATCTTTGTAAACACTCTGTTTAATCAGAGAAATGAAATTTACTTTGGCTTATAAGATTTAACAGGGCTCAAGGTGCTGAACTTTACCATTTAGAGGATTTAAATATTTGTGTTACTTGGGTGAAAAGGGATAGTGGAAGTAGGATTAGTGACCACAGAATTTGATGTTAACCAAATCCCTTTGCCTCCTGAATGAAATCTACTAAATTTGCATTATATTTGCTTAGCTTCCATGGTGAGCAGAATACTCAATATAGTATGTACCAAAGACATTATAAGCTATGGCATTTTTTGGCTTTTCACAAAACCTTATTTTTTAGGAAATTGGTTTTGTAAGTAAGATAAGTAAATATAGAGTTTTCTACTAAAGATGAGTTCTGCTATATACTTTATGTGCATATGTATGTTACATGGGAGTATGAAAAGAATCATACCCCAAACTTATTTGTATAAATTAGAAAAATTCTTAAGTAGCTGTTTTCAGGAAAAGAGACTTTTGTCCATGGAATTTTCCATGTTAAAGGACAGTGATTGTCTGTAATCTGATGTGAATTTCCAGAATACCCATGACAACAGTGCTGTACCAAATAATTGGTGCAGTGTTGGGCAGTGCTGATTTTTAGATCAAATGGTTTCACTATCGAAGAAGAAAAAACTTGACTTGGAGGTTGGGGCACTTGGCTGGGACTCTTGATGCTTTAGTTCTAGCTCATACACTGGCTATGTTCTTCTGGAAAAAAAAAAAAAAGGAGTGATGTTCTTCCTTGCAGATGCTTGTGGCTACAGGATTTATGTTGCTTCTCATCATTGAGAAGGAGGATTTGCACTTAGAGCTCCTACACCTTCTATAGTGAAGAATAAGAAGCAAGTGGAACATGTAATACTCTTTATATTCTGATAAGAATCTGTCTGCACTAGGTGCCTAGAAGTATCTAAGACCTTAGAGCTGTGAAACCTGAGCAGAAGGAAAATATTTTTTGAGAGCTGAGACTGAAACCCATGCCTTGACTTTAGTACTTTGTGTTGGCTCTCCCTTACCATGCTCAGTGTGTGGTTGGTTGTGAATTCCAGTCTTTACGTTCCCACTTATCTCCATTCATTGGTTTCTGTAGCCAAACTAATTTTGGGCTGGTGAAGAAGCTCATGTTACTCAGCAGCTGGGTTCCTGAAAGTAGGGGGGTGTTACAGCATTGTGTGCTTCAGTCCCCAAGTGCACTGAATAAGGCCCTTTCTAAAATTTTACAAAATTTTGCCTCTTTCACCAGCCAGAGGTTGCAATCTGTGTGCTTCAGGTACTTTTCCCACAGAAAATGATCTCCTGAGAGCTCAGAAGAAAACCAGTCCTAACTTTCCACAGATGGTAATGATCTCTCAGCTCTTATCACACAAGACTGACAACTCGTTGTTATGGTCAGTCTGATAAATAGCCATATGAAAATATCATCTCAATACATGATGTTGTTTGAAAAAGCAGATCAAATGCAAAGAATTGTAAGGAAATGAATAGAGAGCAGGGAACACGGTGAAGTCACTACAAAAATCTGTGCCATCACTTCCATTTTGAATGTCGGGGAGGCTGCTATTTTTATGTCTCAGAAAGACTACTCTAGGACTAGAGAATAGCAAAACCCCCCAGAAATAGGGCTTCTTCTGTATAAGGAGCAAATAAGTTCATCTGCACAGAAGTAGAAAACTGGACGGAAAGTACAGGAATGTATAAAACCACAGAATCATAGGATAATTCAGGTCGGAGAAGACCTCAGGAGATCGGCAGATCCAACCTCCTGCTTAAAGCAGGGTTCCTGATGAGGTTAGATCAGGATACAACCAAGATCATGGGGGGCTGGAGAGAGTGGACTGCAGATGTTATTTGTTATCTCCATTTTAAGAAATGGGTATCATCAGGTGATACTAGGAAGAGGCCTGACTTTTTGTAAGATAGGGTGATTCTTTGTACAATATTTGTAATTTGTGGAACTCTGTGCCATGGGAAATTCGGGGTGCTTAAAATTAAGTTGTGTTTAGGGAAAATGGATAAGTTTGTGAAAGAGAAATGAACTATTACTAAATATGTAAAAACCACATCAAAGTTCAGCATTTCTTGGTCATCACATAGCTGAAGTGAATGTTGAGTGGATATAATCACATATGCTGTCCAAGCTGTAGCTGCACTAGGCTCTCATTTTTGGCCTCTGTTAAGGACAGGATATGAGGCTAGGCAGACTTTTAGTGTGACATAATTAAATCAAGAGTATATGTCACCCCTTCCTCCTTCTTAAAAGCCTTCCTTTCGTTTTGGTGCTCCTGGCACATGCATGACCCCGTCTGCCAAAACGCTGAGCTGAGAACACTTGGGCAGAAGGAGGGAGGAGGCTCTGGGTATGATTATTTTCTTTCTGATAGTCCTTTTTTAATATATATAAGCCCTATCTGGTCTTTTTTTCCCCTGGTTTTTTTGTTTTAAGTCTCAAGATAGCATTATTTTCACAAAGCAGGTAAAAACAGTTCCACAGACTGAAAACTCAATTAAAAAATTATATTGAAAGTTTAGGTTATTATTGTCTCTGAGAGACAGCCTTGGGGGTAATTATAAGTGAGTTTTGCAAAATGGAAAACGGTGGGTATGCATGAGGCACTTTGATTAACTAATATTTGGTATTCTAAGACCTGGGCCACTAACTCCTTAAATACTTGATTTCTATTTAGCCCGTTAGAGTGTTGCATGCACGACAGATTTTTTTTTAATATTGTCACACAGGCAGGCTGTACCTCCAAATGCTTTGCAAAAGTGTGTAGTTATTGGTGGCTGAATGTGAATGCTTTCCCTCTAGTTAAAAAGCTGGTGAAAAAGAGATGATATACATTTGAACTGGGAGCTGAACATATGTGGACAGCCAGCATTGTTGCAGAAGACAGAAGACTTTTTCTTCTGGGTTGAGGGTGTTTACAGAAAGAAACAGCAACAGTGTTGTGGGGGACAAGGCAGGTCTTCTAAGTGACTGTCTTTTTGTTTTGTAACAGAGGAAGGCTTCATAAGCTAAAACAAAGTCACTACTGCAAGCATGAAAGCAAACCAGAAAGTAAATGAAGACAGCATGCTTGCAGCTACTATTACTATCAGAAACGTCTTTCACACAGCTGTTAGTGTGAGTTGTAAGAACAATATCCCCAAAGAGATTTGCTGCAGCATTGTAAGGTGGAAGTACCAGACACCGGACCACGTACATTCCAGGGGTGAAAGTGACAGGACTTCCTACTCCCATTTTCTCTAAGCTTCAGGTCTATCAGTATCTTACAGGGAATCTTGCCTGAACATCAATGCTGGTTCACCAAGCACAGAGAGTGCTTAAATTTTGCCAACTAGCTCTGGACTACATCTGTGCAACCAGCAGGTTGCAGTGTCAAGAATTCCTAAGACAGGAATGTCCAGAACTAAGGATGCCTCTGGAAACAGTATTTTTGACTTCATATAATTACATGGTCATATGCTCTGTGCAGTGGATAAAATTGTTAATAATGGGCTGGAGGAACAATTAGTACTAGCAATGAGCATCAGTGAGCAGCAAACCACAAATAGGTCTTGTAATGTTTTTGCATCCAAACTTGAAACCATAAAAACCCACTCATTCAGTGCTTGAGTTTTCCACCAGTTTTTGAGAACAGTGTCCTGACACTTCCTGTAGTTCTTCAGAGAATATTAAAAAGTAGCAGGCTCAAGCTTTCCATGGGAGTACCTTCTTCTTTCAGGAGGTCTAGTAAATCATATAGATGCTTTCATTCAGGGTTTCTTTCATTAAAGAATTAAACTGTAAATGCCGGAGAACGCTAGGCCCACAACCTCCCGGAGAATGGAGGGATGTGCTTGTAAACAGCACAATATCATACCAGTTCAACTCATGGTCTGCCACAACAACAGCAGAATGGCATATTTTTCTTAAGAGCTTGTTATTTTCCAAGAGTTTGCACAAATTTGGTCTTCTCTACTGGTAAAAAGGCCATCAAAAAGGATTACCAGCAATTTACAGTACAACCAGGGTGAACTGAAAGTGATTGTTATTTCTAGCTCCTCACCTGCTGTCTGGATGGCCTTAACCTGCTGGGTGAGAAAGGACTTCATGACCGTAGCTCAAATTCAGCTACAAACAGAAATGTTTGCATAGACATAACCATTATTCAATGTGCTCCCAGCTGTTAACCTCTTACCTGAAGACAGAATAATCAATTTCCCTGCTAGATTCTTTTATGACGCTCATAAAAGTAAAAAAGAAGTTGAATGCCTTTGGAATGTTAATGTATTTATTCTCACAAACACACTTCTGAGATGAGAAGATACCATCCTTTCTATGTATATATTTTTTTCCCAATTGAGAGCTATGAAACAAATGATAAAAAGCAGTAAACTGAACCCTCACTCCCTGAAACTCTCCTGTGTGGCATCTCACTGAAAACTGCAAGGAAGCTTAATGGAGTTAAATATCCGCCCTCTGAACACTGCCACTGGAGCTAGCAGAGTATCTGCATGCACTGGGTTGTCATCCTCCGTGTGAACCCACACAAGAAAGACAGAGGGCACTTTGCCAGTGTTTTGCAGGCATTTGCTGTAAGCAAGGCGTGATTAGTTGTGGGGAGCTTGGCTTTTGTTCAGACGCCTTGATCTAACTGGCATGGACTCTTCTGCTCGTTCCTCCTGCCCTTTTTGCTCTGAGCAGCCTTTACCACAGTCCTGCTGCTTCCCCAGTTCCTCATCCCACTCCTGCTGACATTGCCTTAGTTTTTACTAGTCTTCACTGATACTTTTTTTTTTTTGCCTCTGTTCTAGTGGCATTCTCCAAAACCTCAGTCACCACAGATGAGTGCATGGCATGTTAAATTCATCTTAGACTCCTAAAGAGATCTCCGCCTTTTGTGGCCTCACAGGCCAAGTGTTGTTCACATCTGACATCTAATCAGCTTCAAATCTCCTTTTAACAAGTGTTCCCATTACTTTTTGTACCGTTCAGGAAAGCAGCACTGGAGAGTGAGTACTGATCTGTTCACACACTGAGTCCTCTAGCCACGAGGCTGCTAAGGAGACTGTCCTTTCAGTTCCTCAGACTGGACCTGGTCTACTTTGTATAGATGACTCGGTGCTCATGGGGGCAGGCAGCATATATTGGGAGCTTCTGAGGATATAGTGGAATAAGCTGGCCTAATCTGGAAAAAGAATTTTTTTTGAATCTGAAGTCTTCTTCTACTCAACAAAGTAGACATGGTTAGTATAGAACCAAATGGAAATGCTCTTATGGGACATTTTTCTTTTCATCAGAAAACTGAATCTGTCTGTATTAAATAAAGACAGGGACTAAATAGCTCTGATTAAGCTGAAAAACTAATCTGATGCTAAGGTGGCACCAAAATGAGAGAAGAAGGGCTTGTCTCACAAACTCAGTATAGGCAATTAACTCTTGTCACCGTGATTGACTTCCTGTTGTCTCTGGTAGGTCACAGTTCAAAAATTACCTGGTTAACAACCATTCCTCAGCTTCAAAATATCTGTTTATTTTTGCAAGTGATTTTTCTCAGTCAAGGTCTAAATATTTCTTTTTGCTTCAGTATCTTAAGGTCATGAATGGAGTAAATAGTAGTCTTCCATGTAACGTCACGGAGAAATAAAGCTAATTTGTTGTAATGCTAGAGACAGAAGACATGTTTTAAGACCATAGTCCACCTTCCTGCTAAGGCAAGATTATCCCATGTGTTGGATTTTCTGGTGTTTCACACAGTTTAAAAGCTTGAAGGCAGGCCTGGCACATTCTTTGGAAGCCTTTCTATGATTTCTTGGTATTCTGATTTCCTCTCAGCATTAATCCTAATTTTTCTATTTCAAAATGTCAGTTCCTGTAAAAGCCTTTGTTATTTCACCATGTGCTGTTGGGTCCAAAGCTGGAATTGTGTGTGATGCTGAGTAACCCTTAGAAAGGGATTTTTTGATGGGGTGTTTATCTGCAACAGCAGTGATTTGGAATTAGGACCTGGAAATGTTCTTCCTGTCTCATTTGGCACTGGAGATGGTGAAATCTGAAAAATCAGTGGGATCGTCTTTATTTGGAGAGCCTAAATTTCCTTTTCTTTGTAGTGTCCAAATTGCCTGTGTTATCAATCCATTTTATAAATACATCTTTCAGGTTTACCTCATAAGGATATGCCGGATCATTTTTGGAATTATTTTCTGAAACCAGTCTAACCTTTGTTTTCCATTATGCTAATAAATCCTCTGTGATCTTATCTGGCTGTGCACAGTTCGCTTTATGGTGGTGTCTTCAGCACACTGTGCACACAGTGTCCTTGATACCAGCTAAGCCTTTTGTGCTGGTTTCCCAAAACAATACAGTTTAATCTTTTTTGTGATTTGGGTTTATATTCCTTAGCAAGTGTTCATCTCCTATGACACCTTATTATGAGGTTCATATTATTATGAACGCAATTTGCCTTTGGTTATGAGCAAAATTTTGACTTTGGTTATAAGTGATGTGCAGGGGGACCACTGCTGTGATATTTTACTAATGTTTAAAAACAAATATGGGAGACTTCTCTAGGGGGAAGCACCATAAAAATGTGAAATTATATGGCTGGTGATGCTTTGTCTCATCTCATGTTTCATAATCATAAAACAATTAAGACAGTTCAATTTTTTTATGTTTTAATAGGCATTACTGTTTAAATAAGTGCTACATGGATGGTGATTTAAAGTAGTTCAGGAACCGAAAGTTTAGATTTCTAACAAATAAAGAAAACATCATACTCCAGAGTGGATAACATATTTAAAAAACAAAAAAAGGCTCACCTCAAAAAGCATTCATGTAGTCATTTCCTTCCTATTTTGCAAAGATCACAATAAGTTCTTATAAAACATTTCTTACTTCTTATTATGCAGAATATGAAAATAGTGCTTGTGATCTTTTCCAGTGTTTTCTGTAATAAAAGGCTTGAGCATTAATGCTTTGTTTACACATAATTAATATACAAACATGGATATGGAATGAAATCTGACCTGGCTGAGTATATTGTCCTGTTCATGAAAATTTGGGTTTACATTCGATCAAAACAAACAAGTATCACGACACTGAGTAAGTCTTATGTCAGCATCTGCCCCAGAACCATTCTGGCTGTGTTGAGGTGCTTGATTGTTTTTGTGGGTTACCTTTTGTGTTGTGCCTCACAGTTTAGGCTTTCTATAAAATATGTATTCAGCTCCCTTATTTTATAGGACTGACTCCAGTAACACACAGTGACATTGGAATATGCAATCTTTAATCAGTGGTTAAAGATTGTGTTTTCAAATGTGGTTGTTATTTTCTGGCTCTTTTTAGTTGGTTCTTAAGAATCTGCTATAGCTGTTAGAATTTTTTGAGGCAGGGCTTTCTTTTGAGTAGAACTGGATTTCAGCCCTTTACTGCTTCCACCACTGAAAACATCTTCTGGAAGGACAAAGTGGTTCTGCTGTGATTCAGGAAAGGACATCCCCAAAAGTATATTTAAACTGCAGTGTTCATTAATTCTTTCCTGATATTGCACTGAATGTACCTCATTACCTCTAAAAGCTTCTGAGTTTATTGGGACATGCCCACATCTCATGCTAATCTATTTGACTAAAAGTATAATCTAGAGCACTGCATCTTCTGGCTGAAAGCCACCATGCAAAGTACGAAGAAGCCAGGGCAAATCACCAAGTACGTATAGTCCTCCAACACTCTTCTCAGAACATCTTTGCAAGGTACAGTCAGTCCCATGAAGTCTGCAGTGGGTCTTTCAGATCTTCATATGAAAACCCCATAGATCATTCTCCAGACACTAGTGAGTCCATGGAGAAACATGGGATACATTGAGTAATTCAAGTGCAGTAGTTATAAACCCAACCTTTGCAGTAGGGTTTTTCAACATGTAGAAGAATCTGTGGTGAAAATGTAGCTTCATTTTGGGAGGAAGATGGAAAAGATTTTGAAGGATACGGCTTAACAGAGGAGAAAAAAAGGACACAAATGATGTTAGAAGTTAACAGGGTAGTTACGATAGGATAGGATTCTGTAGGGCAGAAGAAATATGTAAAAGCTGCCCATCACGTTAGAATTTGAAATGTTTCAAAGTAGACAATTCCATTTCTATTTTATGGCTCTTATCAATCTAATTTAGTAAAATGTAATTTCTAAAACAAATTTTTTAATAGCTATACTGACATACCGTTAGAAAATAAAGATTAACATTTTACAAATTATAGCTGTCACACATCTGCAATAATTAACCTATAACATAGCACTAGGTTTTATCATTCCCCTTTAGTTTTAGTTGGTGAGCGTACCACAATTACATGGTGACTTCGACAGCCTTGGGACTGTGTTCTTCCTTGAATCCTTACTTCACTTTCCTGAGGAATTATATGGGTTGGCTGCCTACCTCCTGCAACATGTTTCCATTATGAGAGGATGCAGGATTATGCATCAGTGAGGAGCTGGCTGAGCCTCTTAACCACTTATTTTCTCATCCTTTATCTTTTGGGGTTTTAGAGATGCAGAATTGCAAGAAAGGTTTGACATATGTTTTGGGCATTAGTTGAGATCCATTGGGTCATGCTTTTCAAAGCATTTTGTTAGGAATATCGAGCAATTGATTTTCTCTGGAAAACCTGAGGACATCTTCATACTATTGCTATCAGTATGATCCAGTTCTGTTCTCCATAGAAATTCAGCAGGAGTTCAATTTAATGAGACCAGTGAGAGGAATCTGACTGCTCTATTTATAGCACACTAATTGATCAGGGTAGCCATGATAGGATGAAACGTCAGAGAAAATCAATGCAGTATCAAATGAAAGAAGCACAGAAGCCTTTAAAGAGAGCTGCATGAAAGCCGGTTAAGAATTAATCCATTTGAAGATCCATGGGAGCATCTTGGACCATATCTGTTCTTGCTTTAAGTTGTAGGAATGAAATCAAAACAAGCAGCATCTTACATGCAAGGTGAGCCTTACTATATATTTTCTTCTTCATCCTGTTGTTATTCTGTTCCATTAAATCTTCTTGTTGAATTGTTTTACTTTCATGTGGTGACTGGAAACATCTTCTTTTAAGAGCTCCCCTTTGATGACTGTATGCTTTTTTGTAATGATGTCTGATGCCCCTCCCCAAGGATGGCAGTCACACTGTGTAGCAGAATTGCAGAGCCTCTTGGCTGTGTGTTCAGGTCTCACGGCTTTCACTTAAATGCAGGGAGAAGATGGTCTATCTACCTCCAACCTCATTCCTGTCATCCAAATACCTGTAATCTCAGTAGATGTGTAAAGCCTGTCTATAAGTACTCATTGCAAGTGTTTCTTAAAGCTGTGTAAGGGACCTTTGCTTCCTCCTCCAACTGCATTTTTTCCTCCTGAAATCTGCTAAAGCCCTAAACAACATCCGATTCTCTATCCCTGAATATTATGGTTTTGTGGCAGATACTCTCCTTTATTGGGTCTATGTCAATGCTATGGGTTGACTGCCTTTCAGTACACTGCTTTTGGGTTGCTGCAAAAAAATGAAGCAAGCAAAAGTGCCATAAAGGCATTTTAGCAGTAATTTGCCTCAGAAAAAGCTGAAAGGGGAACAGTTGCACACTTCGGTGACTTTGAATGTGCTTTTTGTTCTTGTATTTGTACATACATGAAAGTTTTACTTATATCTTCTCAAAAGGATGGCAAACACAGCAAAGGTTACAGGCAAAGCTCTCCAACGTGGTAACGTGTGTCCTTTCCTTCAACGCTTAAATGTGCTTACAACTGAATAAAAATCTTGCTTCATTTTATGGCATATGGAATGCAGCACTTAGGTTCACTTTCTGAGGAATAATGCACTTGCTTTTTTTTTTTTTCAGTAGGATAATTACAGGCATGACATCATGAAGTAGATGCATGAATAAATCTGTTTTTCTGCTGTTGCATGGGAAAGGAGTAAATAATCTACTCTTTCCATGGACAGTTAATTTTTGTGGGCTAAATTTATGTAACACCAATAGCTAAGAATATTAATGGTGCTCCATTTTTTGTTCATTCAGTTTTGAGCATATGTAGTGGCATGGAGTTGTGGCTTAATTAACTAGATGAATAATGTCAGAAGTATTGTCAATTATCAATATGGTCTTCATCTTTCTTTAAGCCCCAACTGGGAATCCAGTTCCCAATGACATCAGCAGTTGCCGTGGTGAACTTTCATAAGCTAGTCTTTAATCTTTCATTAAATCACAGGCTAGGAAAGCAGACAGGAGGACTGAGATGAAAAAATGTGCATCTGCTGCACTGATGTCTTCCCTGAAAAATAGAAAAAGTATGCCTCCGTGTTTTTGTAATAATAATAAAAAAAAAGATAATTTGCTGCATTGGTGAACACACTGTCAGCCACTTATAATGTCTAAGCAACGCCATGAAAGAAGAATTTGCAGAATGTAAACAGAGGTGAGTTGTGTGGGGCTTAAAAGCAGCTGAAATCAAATACAAGACTAGGACCTGAAAATGATGAATGACTCAGCTCTGTCATGTGCTGGTTCTAAGACTGGAGGCAAGGGTGGCAAGTTTAGCATCTCTTCTTTTAGAAACATTGTGCTTTAAGCTGGACATTTTTCAGAGCAACAGGCTGTGATTTTAGGTTCTTGTACAGAAAGGCACTGAAGAAAACTCCATGTGAGCTACCAGCAGAGATTATGTTTGAACTCACTCTGGCTGTAACATGGGGAGAAAAGAATGGGCCAGAGGGTAGAGTATTTTGGGGCCCCTTGTGAAGCAGGGTTTGTCTTCTGAGAAATAGCTCCACGTTGGGAGGGCAAATAGAACCTGGGTTGTGACTGACAAGCCCCCCCAAGTGTTTGGTGTACTGAGTTCAGATTGGAAAAGTATTTGTGTCACTACTAAGGGATATAAAGGTGCAGTAAGAAGCTTTCGTTGTGGAACACCCCCTCAAAATAGCAGTTTGGGTCAATATGCAGCTGTCTCATTCTGTATTACTTTGTCTAATAAGAGACAGTGCTTCCCCACAAAACTTAATGTGCTTATGTCATTACAGCATTGCATTTCTAAGAATATTGTCATAGTAGCTGTTATTGGTACAAGTCTTCTCAGCAGTTTGTTTCTGCCCAGATCTTGGTCTACCAATCCAAAGCTCTGTCCCCTCTTTCTTTGTCCTAAGTCGGTCCCAGCCCCTGTATGTTAACTCAGTGGCTGGTTTTGGGAAAAAGAAGTGCAACTCCAATTCTTTTTTTTTCTTAGGGTAGAAATGGGAAACCAGAATTTTACACTTTGGAAATGGGGAAAAAAATGAATTAAAGAGGCAGTAGGGAAAAGAGTTAAAACTGCTTTGTTCTATTTTGCAAATACATTAATTGAAAAAAAAAAGTAAGCAGGATCTGGAGGATGTGGTTTGTTGGTTTTTTTTTTATAGATTTTAAAGTTGAGATTGATTTCATTTAAAGTTACGAAGTCTTGCTCACAAATCTTTTATGCTTTCCCTGAGGCTTTTTATTCCTGGAAAGGTTTTTGACAATTTTAAGTTAGTCAGAAGAAGTACACTAAGCTGTAACTTACGTTGTCATGCATTATTTCCCAAGGCCCTGCCTTCTCACACAGAAGAGCACACTGGTGAAACTGCAGAACAGAATTGTCTTTGCTCAGGTTACAAAAAGAGAAGTTGTCTGTGAGAGCACTCTGTCTTGTTTTCCTACCAGCACCAAGTTCACAATTATGCCCTTGAAAGATACCATTTGTGTGGATGACAGACTGTCACAAGGCTGGGATATAGGTTATTGCTGTGAGATGAGAGCCTTTTGGCATTCTTCTGAGTCACTGGCACCATCTGTCCCTCTTCCTGAGGTAAGGCCGGATGGAGTGAGTGGAGCCCTGGCATGCTGTTCAGCATTTTTATTTGGCATTCCTGAGCTTGCAGCAGTCGTGGACTGATGGGAAGGTTGGTTTAGGATAACTTGTTTTATTTCATGTTCTTCAGTGAACCCTGGGCATAGTCTGCTTTGAATCACATATTGTATTGCGGGAGGCATGTTTTGCTGCAAAGCAGATGGTTTCAAAATGAATGCTTTTGCTATTAGTGCTTTATATTGGGCCAGGTGTTGCTTGGTCCTCACCCCTTCTTGTTCAGAACTTTGATTTTCTTTTCAGCACACAATAAAAAACTTAGAAGAAATTCAGTCAGGATTCACATAGACAACAATTCTGGTCACCCAAATAGTGTCAGCTTGGTTTCCCTCTCTCTGCTTTTATTTGGTGGACTGTGTGCTCTGTCCTTTCTCTCTTGGAAAGAGAGTATGGGCTGAACTTCACAGCCCTGGGCTCATCAAACCCATATTGATTAAAAAAACCCAGCCCTTAGAATAACTTTTTGGCAACATAAAGCATGGTGGTAGGCTATTAAAGGGGTCAGGTTCCCCACAACACTGTGTCTGGAAAGACATGGTAAGTGTTGATCTTTCAGCAGAAGCTATGGTATGAGAGGAGAGCAGGACTTTACAGAGAAACCCAAGGCTCTGAGTTTACTATCTCGGTGCTTTGTGACGATGGCAACACTATAGAAAATAAAAACTGAGTGAATTCGAGCTTAGTGCTGTTAGTGAGCTTTCAGACAAGTAGTAATGACAGGTGAGGCTTGGCAGTGGAAGACACGCATTGAGGTTGTGTGCATTTTGGCACAGGAACGACACTGAAATGCATGTATGAAAAGGGAGTTTTCTAGCATTGATGTTTAGTGTGAAGTGAGCAAGGAATAAGAGCTGAAGTCTGTGGGATGGTGAAAGATGACCCACAGCACTGTAACCTGGGGATGACAGTTTGCATGGAACGTGGAGACTGGGAAGAAGACAGAGAAAATGGTTAATACAGTGATTTAGGATATCCTGTTTCTTCAGTATTTACTGTAAAATTGACATGGGATGAACAGCAAGTTACTTTGCAGTGAAATGTACTGTAATGCATTTATATGCTAAAGAAAAGGAGCAGAAAGGGTGAAAATAGGAGGTTGCACTGCAAGAAAATGTCACAAGGAACAGAATTAGAGGAGTTTGTGCTGGGAAGTCAAATTTTCATGTTGTTTCCCATGTAACAGGTAAGTGTGTTGAGGGTAGGAGAGGTCCAGACCATGTAGTCGGACTTGGCAAGAGAGGTTCTTGTTTGTGAGTAGCATTTGTTTTGCCCTCATTTTCAGAGTACTAAAATAGGTCTAATTTCCCTTAGTGTTACATAAAAGTGAGGCAAACCCAGCTTTTAAACATTTTTAATTAGTTTTAACAATCAGATTTCTAGTTAACACATGTAAGGTAAGAAACACCCCTCTCCATCCTTGCAGAAAACATTCAAAGGCTGCTTGCATTGAATGTGCAGGTGACTTTCACCATAACTGATCCAAACCCATTTTTCTCTTGAGCTAGATTGGATGTTCCAGTGCAGGAGGTCCAAACTTTCCCGTCCATGATGCTGATGTCTTTGTGTCTTTATGTTTTCTCTTCCCCTATGCGCAACTGCAGGCTCCTGCAAGCTCTGGTGCAGCCTGCTGCACTTCCAGAGCCCTGCAGCTTCGAAGAGCTGGCAGCAGTTGCCTGCCCATGGAGATAATCAGAGTTGATGTCAATTTGATGTGGATTTAAACAAAGCTAGGCCTGCCAGGTTGGACAGAGAGTTACTTGCTTGAATTTCAAAATTTTGACTTCTGGTTTGATTCTTGCTTCAGGCATTATTTCAGATCTCTCATTTGAAGAGAAAATATCATCTCTACCTGGCTGGGAGCCATGTCCAGGGCAATGCAGTATGATCTTTGCTGGGAATACTTTTCATCTGCAACAGTGGTAGATGATGCACATACTCGTGCACATGCTCTGATAGTAAATGGCATCTGTACTTGTTACTGCTTTGTGTAGGACTGAAAAACACATGCCAGTATGATAGATATGGATCAGGGAAGAATTTTGTCTTGTGTGGATTATATAAAACTATATACAGCCTGCTAAGCATGCAACAATACTTCTATTTGATAAACTTCATGCTCTAGTGGAATGCACATTGCAAGGTTTTTGCACTGACGCTGGGTTATATTAATCTGTCAACTTCTTTGACAATAGCATTGTAGAAAAGATAATTTATGTTTTTGTGAACACATCTACATCTGTATTTACTTTAGTGCCAAAAAAACCCAACACAATGAGGGAGAGCTTTATTCCAAAGGTATAATATACTTGTAAATTTTTTTTTTCTGTGAAATGCAAAACCTTGCAAAGGTACTGAACACGTTACTTATTTACTATGAGTACAGCTTCTCTGTTAGCCTAGCTCCTATTCCCATTGGGGCCGGGCTGTTTACCCTGCTGATGACAGGGAGGAAGTTATTTTTATTATATGCTTATGAGGCCTCTTATGCAAAGAAAGCATTCAGTAGACACTCAGTAGTGGAGAACTCTTTCCAGACAGGTATATTGTTTTGAAAGAGGTGTATCTCATAGCCCAGATGAGTTATGCTTTGAGACCATCAGAAATAGCTATTATTGTCAACATTTACAATGCTACATGCAGATTATTGTTTACTTTGGATTTATTAGTTGTGTGCTCGGAGTGGACTTGATTCTCATCTGATGCAGAGTCCAACTCCTCAGAGGCAATTAGTTGTTATTGAGGTTCTCCAAAACCCCAGATCCGCTGGGCAGTGAGCACTGGTGTCCTTCACTTGCGAGTGATACTCAGATCTGAGCTCTTACTTCTCCGTCACTTTCCCCATCTACCAAGGTCATTGATCCCAGTCTTTTAAGGTTGAAACCCTTGAGTTACCTGGAGTAACAGGTATGGAAATATGGACAGAACTTAATTACATATCCATTACCTTAAAAATAAATGACAGTACCTTGCTCAGTGCTGTTGAAAAATAACTGCAATGCTGAAGACCTGACCGCTAAGAAAGTAATAATTGCACATACTTTGCTGGAGGATCGTTTGTATCTTGCAGCCATTTCTTGTCACTATTTCAGACTATACAGATACGGACAACAGAATTTTCAACAGATATGATATAAACAGAAGCATTTGTGTAATACTAATTTTGGTAAAAAAGGCTACTCAGTAGAGGTCACTGCAGTGGATGAAAACAGCTCTCAGGACTCTTTAATATGTATTTACACAATAGACCTCATAGTGCCTGAGTAGCTGCTCTGCTTAATTAATGGTATTTAAAAGGTTTATTCTGTGTAAAAAATAGAATTTTAAAAGCTTACATTTGAAAGTGGTTATCTTTCTTTTGTATGAGGCACAATAATTTAAAAGTACTTCATGTTTTCCTGAGTTTGTTGCTGTTTTATAATGGACAACTGCTAATGGAGAACTCTCTAAGAGAGTGTAACTATTTACATGCCCAGGGCTGCTCCCTTCTGCTGTACTGGCTATGTCCTGACTCTTAATATTTTTATTAACCTAAACAGATTGCTACATTCAAAGAACATCTTGGAAACAGTGTTTGATCTGTGTTTGCCTTCCTCATTGTTTGGGAGAGCGATAGGTATATATAGCTTACTCTAACAGTTTCACAGTATAGATAATTGAGTTTCTCTGCCATAAATGTTTCCGGGTGCTGTTAATTCTGCAGTACAGATTCACTTTGGATTGTGTAGAATGCTATTTTGTTTATCTTGGTATTTTTATTGTATATTTTATTAGGGAAAGGCCTGTCTCTGTAGTCAGAGATGATAGGGTATACCTGATATGATCAAAGTAGTGCAAGTCCACAGTGAGTTCAAGTGAGTGAGCAGTATGTGAAAAACATTGCTTTGGAGATGTTTGCACTCACCCTTGCAGATGGCTGTTGCAGGACTGGAATGTCACAGAGATAGCTAAGCTCATCAGAGGCACTTGCTATTAACTCTTATATATCTTCTCAGTGTTAAACATTCGTAGTGATGACACAGTCACATCTTGCATCAGGTAAGAGGTTGTGTCAGGTGTTTTCCAGTTCTTGGTAACACTTTGAGGAAGTTGAATGCTGCTGTAAAAATGCTTGAGTCAGCTGAAATATATAGAGAGAATTTAGATAGGCAGAATGAGATTTCTGGAGTTGTTGTTTGACCAAGACACTGAGGTTAAGGCTTCTACTTCTGCAATGGCCCTGTGGGACTTTATACAACCAGAAGTGGTCAAGACCCATAGTTGCTTTTTTTCTGCTGAAAGCTGGCTGCTTCAGTGAGCACACCAACTGTTCATTTGTGCTGAAACTTTGGGGCAGAGTTGAGCCAGAGCAGGGGAACCAATTACTCAAGTGCCAGCAGCAATTGGGCAGCTCTGTGGTGGCCACCTGGAGGTTAACCTTCATGGCCTCACTTTGCAGGAGAGGTCTGCCACAGTCACTGGATTGGGTGATGAAGTTTGTAGCAGTGTAGCAGCTCAAAATAACAGAGCATTTGTTTGAATACTGAGGGTGTCTTGGGGCGCACAAGACAGTGCTTGTCTGATACCTATTTCATCACATAATATACTACATCAGGTCTGCATGAAATTCAATTTCTGATCCTGGCATAAGCTTGTGTTTTGTATGATCACAGCAAATTACTGAAGTCTGTTAGTATAGCTCTAAAATGCTGCATTCCTATGCACAAAAACATTTGACCCTACAGCCTTTCTAAGAAGAATCACAAATTTTCCATGTGAAGTGTCCGTCTTCTAGAGATTTTTTTATTTTCATAGAAAATTATCAAATGGGTCAACACTGAAGTGTTTGATTTTGGGAAAGCTGCCTGTGCTGAGTGGAGCATTCAGACAAATCATGTCCCCATTTACCTCTAGGCTGTATCTGTTCCTGTCTCCAGGAGAGACTACTGTGCAGTGTAGGAAAAAATGTTTCAAACAAATAGTGTTGTCTTTGAAAGGAAATGGAAGCTTAGAGCACTCAAGCTGCAGCTTCTAGGGCAGTAGCAATAGCTAGCAAGCATTTTGAGATAATTCCCCCAGCCCCCTGCCTTTTTTTTGCATCTGCCTTTTTCCACTCCATCCAATGAACTTAACTTCTAAGGTAGCCTTTGCATTTTGTATACTGGCAGCTTTAGATGCTGCATTCTTGTCACAGAACATTTAAATATTCATGCTGCTTTTAATTTTAGTGCTGAGAGACTGTAGTGGATGTGATGATGAAGGAATTTCAGTTCAGAAAATGGAAGACTTTGTAATGCTTCAGCTATGTGTGAAGATTTATCAGCCGGGCTCCAAAATGAGCAAAGCTGACTGGAGTACTGCTTTAAATGATCCATTTCAGTAAATGCACAGCCAGGATCTTTAAATGGCTAAGCATACAACTGGTTTCTGGTATCTATAACGTAGCTTGAAGTGTTGTTTATTCAGGATGAGAACAGGTATTATAGATCTAGAGTACTGCATTTTACACACACATACACATCACAGATTTCTTTGCCTGAGTTGCCAAAAATAAGGGTAACAAAGCAACATGTTAAAAATGATTTCATGGTTATTCCAGGTGGGATTTAATACACTAAAGGGAATTTAAATGAGTTACCTGTGTGTTTCTTATTTCTCAGTATACTGGCTGTAGGCAGTCCCTCTCTCCATGGCCGGCATCTGACAGATTAATTGGTCCCTTGCTTGATCTGTTTTCCTTTTTGCTTATGTATAGCTTATTCTAGTGCTTTCCCTTTTTAATATGGTAACATCAAATTTGCTCAAGGTCTGTGAACTAATGTGGATTAAAAGTCAAGCAGCAGCTGCAGCTCTAATACATAATTGATCTACCAGGAGGGCACAAAGCACTGATTCTGGTTCCTAGGTAGAAAATGCCTTCTTTTTTTTTGTCCTATGCTGATAGTTTGAGCTCTTAAATCTATTTTAATTTAAAGTGAAGAGGCTACTGGAAACTGACATATTGTCCACATTTATAAAATATTGAAGAGATGAATTCGATGTTAGAGGCGTAATGATTTTTAGACACAGACTCTATTTGACATGTTCTTAGATTTCGGTGCAGTTCTAATTCATTGATAATTGAAAATATGTCGAGCAAAAGTTGTACATTTGGGGTCTGCATTTGGCTCTTGCTGTGACTCCACATCTGTTGGTACTTAACAGAAGATTTTTGTTGCTTGAACTATTTGCGCAGGTGCAAGAGCTTTGGGACATGGTCTCCAGATACCCTCAACAATATCATCCCTTTGTGAATGGACAGGTTGTAAAAGGCCCTGTCTGCTTACATTAACATTGGCTCTGATTTTGCTTCAGCATGTCCTATGTCACTTTTCTTAGTTGCTGAGGAATGACTCTTGACTGTTCAGTTAGGCAGGGGTAGACACTTGTTTAAGGTTTAATGATATTCTCACTGAAGTGAGGAGTCCCTCTGGATACCCTCAACCACTAGCACTGCAATGACAGTAATATAGGAAAGCAGAAGATTTGAGCCATGCTTTAGAAGAGCGCTGCAAATCTGAATGTGGCCAAGTCAGCAAAATGGAGTGCTCTTTTTGAGCACGTTCTTATGCTGTCTGTAAAAGATAGGATACACTGTTTTAGCATGTTGCATTGGACTTAAGATGCTATAATTTGAATAAGGTTTTAACAGCAGAGCAATAAACATTTTACAAACTTTAGTTACAAACATCTGAAGATGTTACATATGCAAAAGCCGTATATTTTGTTAATAATGCTCTATTTGGAAAAAGACATACTTTTCAGATGCAACTGCCCTTTATTGTGTTGGTAGAGGTGAGAGTATAGGAGTAAATTGTCGGTTTCAAAATGGAAATTGGACTTCTTTCCTAGAGGTTTTGTTAACGAAGTTAAGTATGAGTGTTGCTGAGTTCTCCTGGTCTGTGAGCTGCCTGTGTTGCCCTCTGACATTTCTGAAGAGCTGGGTTCACGAGTGGATGTTGAGCCAGAACTGGGGGAGCAGCTTGTTCCCAGCCTTTGGAAGCTGGACCTTTTCATTGGTGTGCAGACAGCTTGGCAGTGGCTAAGTTTTGTAAATCCTGGTTCAGAGAGTGTGATGCATTAAGTGTCAGGGTCTTCAGGTAAGGCAAACTTTTGTTTAGTTGGAATAAAACATGCACATTTTTGGAAGCCACCTGGGATGAGAAGATGAGTGACCTCAGGCAAGCCAAGAAGCTTGAGTACATTACATAGGGTAAATATTAACAACTACCTGCAAATCAGTTTTTTATTTACTTAGAGAAGTCTGTCATCACACTGGTTACTTTGGCTGGTGATGAGCCTCAAAAATAGCACAACTTTGTGAAGTTAAATGATTTGGAAAATATCAGCTAAAAAGACCCCATTTGACCTCAGTGATTTTATATTTTTCATTAGTGTCTGATTCATTCAGAACTGTGTGCTTTTATATGGTTTCCTTATGTCCAGAAGGACCCTTCTGTGTTTGAGTTTGTTCCCATGGCATTAGTTCCTATCACTGTGAACCACTGAAAAAAGCCTGGCTCCAGCTTCTTAATACCCTTCCTTCAAGTGTTTATATACATTTCTAAGAGTTTTCTCTCCTCCATGCTGGACATTCCCAGCTCTCTCAGTCTCTGCTCATATGAGACCTGCTCCAATTCCTTAGTCATCTTTGTGGCCTTTTGCTGGACTGTCTCCAGTATGTTGCTGTCTACTTTGTATGGGGGAGCCCAGCATGGGACCCTGCATCTAGACAGTTTCAGAGTTCAGTTCTTTTCTCCGAGGGTATCCATGTAACGTGAACTGAGACTACTGTTATTTTATCTTGCTGAGAAGAGATTCACATGGGTTCCACTTTTATCTTAGCAAGGAGAGATCTGCATTTCTGATTTTGAGCTTCCAACTCCTTGGGTATAAATTCTCAGGAGTTTCAAAAGCGTGATTTTAGGAGACAGCCTACCATCACATTTCTTCCTTACTGGCATATCCTGATAGCACAATAATTATATTACTCTTGTCTTAGATATATATGATAAAATATAACTATTTATTTGCCCTAACTATTTATTTGTTGTGAATTTCTGCTTTAACTAACAGAATGTCTTCTGTAGCAACTAACACAGAGACAGACATGCTTATATGGCTTTATAAAGACAAGGGCTTGATGTCTGAAGTTAGAATTGAACAACAGTGACTTATGGTGCTCCTGAGTAATAAATTGAATGACAGTTCTCCATCAAACAGTATTGAAATACCCCAGACTCCCAGGGGCATTTTACATGTGTGTAGCACCAGCAGTCATTCAGGAGTGCAGAAGAAGAGGGAAACTGGAGTGGACTTAGCGTGTAGGAAACCGTACCTCTTCAAGCACCTTTGTAAAGATAGAGTGTAGCTGAGCTGTTCAGACTGTGGCTTTCTTGAAGCTGAAAGGCTGAAATAAATCTTCATTCTGTACTATGACAAAGACATTTCAACACTTTTTGGAACTGGAAATAGTTTTGTACTGCAGGGGACTGACCTCTTGGAAGTATGTATGCTGCATAGTTCATGATACCTCTGCTTTTAATAAAATATAATACTTATTAATGGATCTCAAGTCAGTTATTCTATTTTCTCAGTAATTTAAAGCTTAATTATGCTGCATTCTGGATCTCAGTGGCTGTCCTCAGCTGATTTTTCTTAAATCACTATCCTCCAATTTTACGGTTCAGTTCAATTCTCTGGACTCTCATTTGCATGGAGTGACAGATTAAAATTGGATGGCTAAAATGATTACTGCGTCTAGTGCCTACTGCAGTGATGGAGCTTGATTCCTTCTAGTATGAGGAAACATGGCTCCTGAAATAACTCTTGAAACACTACAGTTTTCAGTTTATTGTATTATTGTAAATTGAAACTTACAAAAGGGTAATCCAATTTTAATGCAAATTGTAGGCACCACATTAAAAAGTTCTCCATTTACAGGGGAAGAAAGTGAATATTCTGGTAGGAGAGTTGGTATCTTTTAACTTAGTAACTTTCTGGCAATACAGAGCCGTGAAATGTTATTTGGAAACATGTATTTTTGCCTTTGTGCAGTATCACTATTCACCTTATCCAGTTGCAGACTTGTGCACCCCATTGCACGTTCATATACAACTTCTTGCAAATTTTGACAGAAGACAGTCCTGAATTGAAGATCCTTAGGCTAGCTCTGATTCTTCTGGGAGATTATCAGTTGGGATGGTATACTGAAATTATATGGAAGGCATAAGATTTGGTATTTATTTACTCTGTTTGAATTTAGGTCTGCAAAATCAGTGTTGACTTATGACTGGAAAACGAGTCCTCCATGTAGGAATACTTTCTAGTTCTCTTTCCCTGCCTTCCTGTGCAAATTTTGAAGAGGGACTAGAGAAGGAACAAGGTGAATGTTTTTCTCTTGTGAATCATAGAAATTTCTTGATATCTCTCTCTGAATTACTTTTTAATTTAATCTCTCCTGCTGCTCACTTTTATTTCTATGGTTTCTGCCTTGCCACTGGTCCCATAGTTCTAGTCTTAACACATAATCCTAGAGTTTCCCTTCCTTCATTCTGCTGTGGAGAAAATGTGAAGTAGCACATGACTTTACATTTTGGTTGAATAAAACAGAACAAATAAGCATAGGTCCCCTAAGGCAATTCTAGATAAGGTGCTGTTTAGCTTACTCACTTTTGGAAGTGGTCAGGCACAAGGATGGGGGACTGGTATCTGGTAACTACACATACTCCTTTTTGAAGCAACCTCAAGCCTGTGGGAGGCTCTCTGCATGATGAAAAGCATCACGACAGTAATCCTGTGGCCAGCAGTTGCGGCAGAGACCAAGGGCTGTTTGGGCATCAGGACAGTCTCACTGACTGAAAGAGAGTGGCTTCAGGACAAGGGTGGTATGAGCTGATATGCTGGTGTGGCATTTCAGCTCCTGGCATACAGTCCCTGGCCAAAGACTTCTGCCTTGAGGAATTTGAGTATGGAATCCTTTATGAACAGTAATTTTCCACATTATTTTTATTTTGCCAGTTTATGAAAGTATTGTTACTATATTTAGCAGTTTGCAGTATAGTTTTTTCTTCCATTTGTCTGTAATCTTAATCTAATAAGACATTCACAAGCTGCCTGGAAAACAGACTCCTTTTTTTTTTGACCCTGTGGGAATTTCCATAACAGAAAACACCATTTGATAATTACCTATTGTAAAGAATCATTTTCATCACAGGATAGAAAACAGTGTAGAAGAACCTACTTCTACCATATTTCTTACTGGTTTTATGGCTTTGCCAATTTGGAAAATAGCAGCAAGCTGCAAAATGTTTTTAGGTTTTTCCCCCTTTTTAATACCTCACATTGCAAATGAAGTGTTACTTAGAACTAGGAAAGAGACAGTGTTAACAGTTGAAAACAGCTATGTCCTTGGAAAGCAGTATTTCTCATTTCCTCTTCAAAATTAAAACCTTCATTTTTCAAGGTTCAAACTAAACAAATATGCCAAAGACCAATGCTCAAAATCCCAGATCCCTGTCAAAAAGAGCAAAAATTGGTAAAATAATTGTAAGATTCTTATTAAAACTTAAAAAAAAATCAGGCCACAACCTATTGAAGTTAATTTGCAAAATGATAAAGTAATTTCAAATTAAAATGAGAGATGTTATACAAGCCCATCTAATTAAAAGATTGAGAGTGATATCAACCCTTTAACCAAATAGTGGAAGCACAAAATCTTTCCAGATTTTGAATTTTATTACATTTATATATAAACATGCAGACATGGTGAATGGCTTTTAAATCCCATCTAATTAATTTAAACAATATATAACTTTTATGAGTAGTGTATTGAAATGAAGGATGGAAGAGTATTTGAAATCAAAACTGATAGTTCAGTAAAAAGAGCAATATCCTCACTGGATGGATACCATCTCTCTTCTCATCTCATTTCATTCAATTTAACATACTTCTATATGAGCTGTAAGATAAAATGACTAATAGAAATGAAAAGGACTGCCAAAAGTCAAATTGCTTCACTGGAAGCTTCTTAGCAAAATGACAACATCCAGTTCTAGATAATTAAGTCTTATTTTGTAGGAATGTCACTGAATGATGTTAATTTCCCTTTAGGTAGTGCGCTTTTGGTTGAACACAGTAACAAAAATTTATTTGGGCACTTTTTGTTTGTCTTAGCAATGGTTCAGCATTGTCTAATAAAAATGAAAAACTCAAACTAGAACAGAAGAACATAGTAGTCTTACAGATGGAAATCACTAGGACAGCTGTTCCAGGGATCAAGCAAAATTTCACTGCCATTAAAACTTGAGATTTATTTTTGGATCTGAACCTTAAAGAGGGACAGAGGGAAAGTTTCCTGTTGTTAGACAACCTGAAGCTTAGCTTCCTCATAATTTACTAATTGGCTCAAAATGAGTAAAGGTCACTTATTGAACCCCAGCCAGGCTTGTTGGATGTTTGATAATTCAAAGCTCTCTATCACTTTCCAGTCTAGCTGTGTTCCTGGTGAGCTTTCTGTCATTTGTTTGGGTGTCAGTGTTGTCCTTAATTTTGAAAGGGTCTTTCCTCACCTGTTGTTTATTCTCCCTAGTGTGTTTATACATAGCATCTGCCTTCCAGAGTTTGTTTTCATAAACAAAACAATCCAAAGTATTTTAGACTCCACAGATTCATTTTTCAGTCTCTTAAGCATCCTATCCTCACTGCTGGATAGGGTCCCAGTCATGTCTTGAGCACAGGTGATAAATCTGGACACACGAGTTGTATTGTTTTGAGGCATGCAATTACCCATGCCATGGATAGACGCTGGCAGGAAGTTTGGTATTAGAAATACCTTGTTTTTTCATATATGCAGTGAAAGTTAACAGTTAGAGAAGAAGACGTGTGTCCTTTCGTGATGTGGATGGCAGTGACTCTTGGTTCCTCTTGGTTTCTCTTAGTACTTTTGGGATACTAAGGAAGTGAAGTACTCCTAATCAGAGCCTTTTCTTTCTGTGATTTTCCATAGTTTCTTCTTGAACATGCTAAAAATTAAGTTCACTCATGCTGTATTTTGCAACAGACAGAATGCTTCAGTTTCTTTCTATTGGAGCTTTCTATTATAAAGATACTATTTTGGTTCATCATAATGATTTTTTTTTTCTCCCAGAAGTGCTTGACTTTTTGGAATAGCTGAAGGAGAAGTAGTGTAATATCTTTAGGAATAACTCAAGTCACATTTAAGATATTACTAGCTTTCTTTGATCTTGCAATTTTGTTATGAGGATAAAGTTTCTGCAGTTTTGACTTTGTAACCTCTTCTTGTCTACAGATGCTGCGGCCTGAATTCATCACAATACTTGTGTAACCTTAAGTAAAACGTGTGCATTCATTATATTTGTCTAGGCTGTCTATAGGCTGTCTGGAAAACCAGCTTCATTGCCCATAAAGATAGTAAACCCTCAAAAATAGCTCCAGAGCTTATGTGCCCAGGAACTCTCACACTGTTAGTAAGTGGCAAGGTGGTTCCAGACGGTCTGTTTGCAGGTGATGTGCTGCATGCTTGTAAGGCTCTGATGCGGCTGGGCTGCCAAGGTGCCTTTGGGCGCACAGTCGTCCCAGCAGTTTCTGAGACTACACTTCTAAGGAGCTGTGCAAACAAATTTGGCTACAGTACTGACTTCAGCTAGGAGCACTACTTCGTTAAACTTCAGAGGTTTAAGTGTAGGCATGACACCCAAGGAGCAGAGAATGCTGTGGGCTTTAAGAAGTTATTTAAGTTTTTGCATTTGGTAAAGATTAAAAAGGTGGGTCATTTTTATTATCTCTAGGATAACAGTTCTGACACCACTAAGAAGACTTAAACTGCTTTTGGCACTTTCATCTCTTAGGTACTGTTGAAAATATCGTATACTGGTTTTGCTATTACTACATGTGCTGTGAGAGTTTCTGCTGGCCACAGTGGAGAACGGGACCCTCTGTGACACCCTGAGAGCTGACTCAGGTGATGGCTGAGCCTAGCACAGGATGGAATTTGGTGGCCTGCAAGTAGAAACCTGGCTTCTTAGTATGTGCCAAGAGTGGTAGCAAACAACAGCAGCTAGGTCCTTGGAGAGGTAGCTTGTCAAGACAGATTGTATAAATTAGGTTTGGCAGAGAGGTAGAACTGTTGTGCTTTGAGTCTGCAGAACCATGTCGTAGGAGATGGAAACCCAGTGAGGCAGTTCTACTGGCATCGTTCCACAGTGGTGGCTGTGCACTGGCAGTCGGTCAGTCATGCAGACAGTAGTGTGGGGGTCTGCCTCTTCTTTGGCAGCTGTTGGTATTAATTGTCACTTGTAAGCCTCATATCAGAAGGACTGTGGTCCCTAATAGGAACTACCTACTCGCTTGTGCCTGTGGCATGGCCATGTCCCAGACTATGCTCATCAGAGACACAGGAAAGTTGTGTTTTGTTGCTTAAACAGAGGTTACAGTGAATGCTAAGAAAAATCCACACACTATATATATAATTAGTTCTTTTTAGTGGTTTGATGATGCCCCATCAGATGTATTGCTTTTCTGATGAGAAGCACAGCTCACTTCATGGCTGATCACATTTCTTACTGTTTTCTGGCAAGGGATTCCTTTTACTGAGAATTCCTATAATTTGTGGGTTACAGGCTCTTCTGTTGAAGTACAGATGTCTACTGAAGTAGTTGTGACTGCCACCATGCTTGTAACGCAATCTACATAAAACCCCACAAGAATCAGTTATTTGAAAGAAATTCCTACCTGCTGTTTGTGTAGAATGGACATCTGTCTGGCAAATCCCCATGGAGAAGTCAGATACATCTGAGAAGAGCCACACAAGCCCCTGACACCGGTTTCTCCAGCAGATGTAGTTCCTTACTCTGCTTTTTTATTTTCTTACCAGGTGCTTTAGAGATTGGCTTTTGGATCTACTTTCAGCAGCTTTTGAATTCTAGTCCCAGCACTGTGTACAATGCAGGATCATTCTGACCAAATCATTCTTTCTCTTTTTTGACACATGTTTTAGGTGTTTCTAATTACACCTTAGGAAGTGCTTCTGAATCTGGACACCTCGGTTCAGTCACAGAAATGGATAAATTTCTTCTTTAGTTCCAGAAAATGCCTTCAGAATTTCTGGAAAACACTCAACAAACTGGCTTTTAAAATCAAGTGGCATCTTCTGTTTGAGTACCATTCCACATATTTCCATGATCATCCCCCATGTAAATGGTTTCTGAGATGCAGGAAAAGATAGAAAAAGTGGTAGTTTCTGAAGACAGTCTTTTGTCTGCTGGAGCGTTCTGAGCCTACATTAGAATACAAATACTTTTGGTGCTCTGCTCTGAATCTGTGTGTATGTGTCTGCCTATTGAGATCTTCATATTCACAAATTGTCCTCAGTTTCTGTGTGATTCTCAGCTCTGCTGAGACTTCTGCAGCTCTAGTCTGTGCTAGAGTTTTGTGCATAGAACACAATATGAAACACTGGACTTCCATGCTGGGGCAGCAGCCCTGATAATCCAAATAAACACAGCCTTCTGTAGACGAATTATATCTCCTGTAACTAAAGGTTAAGGTGTCATCTAGTGATTTATCCTTCCTAATGGATTTGTTGGATCGCTGTGATAGGGACATATTTTACTACCTTTTGTACATCATAGGTTGTGTTCTCAAAATGGTGTTTGGGGTTTTACAATAGTGATCAGAGTGAATTATGTGTCCAATTATCAACCATCCTGTTTGACATTTAGTCAGTCCTGACAGGAATTGTGCATTCAGCAAAATGAGGCTTCTGCAGCAGTCTTTCAATAGGATTGTTTTATTTCAAGGCAGTTGTCAATCAAATGTTTCTGGAGAAAAACTACAAAATAGGCCGTTGATTGCTTTGACAGCTGTGCTGTGGCCAGTCAGATGTGAGTCGTGTGTGTTATAGTTGTCATTCTCCCAGTAAATTATTGTCAAGGCATTGCCTTGATGGAAAATCCAGCAATTTGTTGCAATTTGGAGGCAAGTGGCACCCTGATGTAAAGAGCCTCTAGGTTAGGCGTGCCTGACACTGTGTGATTGGAACCTCTGAGAGAAGTAAGTGACCTCTTCAGACATCATTATTTCCACAGGTCTGAACACATTCACAAAACTAAAGAGGTTCCGTGAGCATGCAGGCACATGCACTTTTTCAAAGTATATTCCTGTCTGGAAACATTTCATGAAAGATTTCCTTCCTGCAGTTTCTGCCTTCCTTATCTGACCGTTCTTGGTTGGCTGGTATAGCTTATAATTTTTTTCTTGGCCATTTTGTTGGTGTGTACTATATGACTCTAAAACAGTATGCTTCAAATGTATCTCGGCTTCCGGAGGCTTCTATACGGACTTCTATACGAATGGCTGTCTTCCCTCCAGAGGAGGCAAAATAGGTCAATTTGCACAAAGCGCCCCATATGCCCATTTGATTGCCTCCTTTTCAGCCTCTGATCCCAGTGACACAGACCTGAAGCTGTCTTTACTGCACTGACACAGGAGGAAAAGATGTGGTTGGAAAGCATGTTTGTACCTGTATTGTCAAATGGGAGTTCCTGCTGCTGTGAGGAACCTCGTTTTCATCTAAGTGACTACCATGGCCACCTGTTGAATTAAGGTTCAAATGAAAGCCATTGATTTAGTAAGTCTGCATACCTAAGAGAAGGTTCTTCACTGAGAAGGTTCTGACATAACCCATGAAAACCAAAACATCACGAAAACATCAGCTGCTCCTCTTTACACCTCTTTCCCCCTTCTTCAGTGGTGTAACTCTAGGCAACATAGGAGGTGGTGGCAGATGACTGCACTGTTTGTGCATATGATCAACCAGGCAAAGACAAAATGAGGACACACGATGAATTTGGCAATAGTATTCCAGGACAGAGTGGCTGTCCTCCTCAGACTGCCAAACCCTTTGGCATATTCTCGACTTAGAAATTGAAAATGCATATCAGAATGTTTTCTAGCGAGTTAGCTGCCCCTTGTGATTTTCTGCAAGAAAAAAGAAAAGTCATTGCTTCAATATAGATATGCTATCCGTACATTTAAGTTCCCAGAAGGCTCCTGACTATGTGACAAGAATTACTGTCATGGATATTGCATAATGGTTTGTGCATAATGTTTGATGCAGTCTCAGTTTTATGAAATATAGATAGTATTAGAGACATTTCGTATAGTATCTTAGATTTACACTTTTTAAGGTAGAAACGAGGGACATTTTTAGCACTCTTCAATGACATAGAAGAGTTGAGATTGTTACTATTAAAAATGAATAAAATCCATAGAACTGGAAAAGAGAAAAATATGTTGCATAGATGGATTATGGATAAATCATAAGTGTTTAAAGTGTTGCTGAAGGTTAGAAATGCCGTGCCTTTATTTGAGTACCATAGCTAGCTCAGCATGCTTCCTCACTACTCTGTCCAGGGCATGTTGCTTCTTGGTTGGAAGGTTGAAGCTCAGCTTAGAGGACACAATTTTGAAGAATCTTTCTTCTCATTAAAGGTTTATTATTAAAATGAAAGCATTCAGGAAAAAAAAAAAGATACTTCATGTATGTGCAATGTGTGTTAAAGAGTCAGCTCACTTGTATGTATTTGTTTTGTGATTTACAGGACAGCTTTCCAGCTCGGTTTGGAGGAATACATTTCGTCAATCAGCCGTGGTACATACATGCTCTCTACACAGTTATACGGCCCTTTCTAAAGGAGAAGACACGAAAAAGGGTATTCTTTTGTTTAATTGCCCATTTCCTGGCAGTTCTGATGCGTAGATGCATCATACTCAAATAACGTACTCTAATATACATAGATATCAGCTTGCTATTGCTGGAAAGTATTTAAATGCGTGTGTGTTGTAAAGAGTGCCTTCAGCTGTTTTAGAAACATACAGCATTATCCTTTAAGGACACAGTCAAGCAGTGCACTTAAATGTATTTTAAAATGTAAGCATATGCTTTCTCCTAGGGGTTATATAAAAATTATTGCCAACATTACAGATTCTATTAAGATTGTATTCAATTCCGTTATCTTTAATTTCTGTTGAAATTATTTGTGTCTTTCTTTTAAAAACAGAGGTAGTGATCACAGAGTCCTTTCCTAGTGTGATTTCCTTGACATGAGCATGAGTTAGAATACCCAGCTGGTATATAGTATTTTGCAAATACTAATTTGAATGAAAGCAATAAAAGGAAATTTGTGTGCATGCATCTGTGCATAAGCATGAGCAGTCTCTGAGACGCTGCTGAATTTGCAGCATTTGCATCAGTGCAATTAAATTAGAGCTTGGTGGTGATAGCATATGATATTATTTCTGTAACAGGAAATTTGTCATCCAGGGAAACACAATCAACATCATGTACAAAGCCACTACAAAGAATATGATTTTTTTTTTTTTATAGAATCAGCTCTCTAAGCAAGTCTGTATTTTCTCTCAACACAGCCTACAAGGCCACAATGATCCTTGGTTTAGCTGTTTTTTATTGATGGATTATATTTGAGAAGCCTCTGATATGCACAGATTTTGAACTATAGATCACAAAGCCTTTTATGTAATATCTGTTATAAATATGCAAATGAAACCCCGTTTTGCAGGATTCAGTTGCACTCTGTTGACTACAGCTTCGGCAGAGAACATTGTAGTGCAAGATGTGTTTGAGGCCTTTTTAACTCAAGTGCTGTATATGCATAACTAGGGAGTAAAGTCCACCTTTTTGAGTGTGTTGCAACATGAAAAATAAGTGACAAGGCAGTTGAGCATGGGTACTTATCAGTTAACATCTATATTTTTATTTAGACACCTGAATCAATGGCATATATTTTCAGAAATGCTGACTTTTTGCATCTGTTTTGGTTTTTTTTTTTCTATACTGAATACCTATAAAAAGTAGTCAGGTAGTTAAATATTGATTTACAGTTGAAAATTTAGTGTCAAAATGTAAAAGCTATGACCAGCACATAAAATTTAAAATCATCTTTAAAAAAGTAAGTTAGGTGCAGAACAAATGATTATTAAAAAACCAAACAAACCCAAGAGAATTCTCTTGAAAGTTTTTTTTTTTTCATCACGCTCATTATTTATCTGTTGTCTTTATCCTGAATTATTTTGTAATTTTTTAATATATCGGTCTGGCAGATTTGCAACTGATAGCTATATTCAAATTCATGCAGTGCTAGGCATGTATAAAAACAGTTAAGAGATGAAACATTCAGCTGGAAAGGCACCATAAAACAAATTACTTTCACCATTAATATATGTTATTTCACAAAATGATAAATTCCTTTCTGAGATGGAAGAAAATTACTGCATTGGCATGGTCATATTAACTTTCCTGTGTCCACAGCTGACTGGAAGATGGGCTGAAATAGGCAGTACAAAACAAACATATAATTGGTCTTTGTCTTTCTGCCTTTTGAATTTAACTCTTGAAAAGTCATGCTAAGGGTATAGCTTCCAGAAAAGTCCCTGCAAGGTGAAGTGGAATGTGAATTGGTAGCACTTGATGTCCGCGTGCACATTTCTGCCTGCCCTGTGGGGACCAAGGGGCAGGGAACAGCTGTTAGGAGACAGCATCTTACCTTCCCTTCTTGGCTGCTTCTGTGCTAGTCATTTAAAAATTGTCCAGCACTGCCCTTCCTGCTGTTCAATTGTATGGATACTTTTTGGCAGGGCACAGGCAAGTGCCAGCTGGGACTTTCATAGGCATTGCCCAGAAAAAAATTGGAGATGGCAGGGACCAGTGAGCAGTATGGATGAGGTGAGCTTATTCTGCAGATGAAAGAAGTTCAACCATATGGATGTGAACTGTGCCATGGCACTTGCTCTTAGTCACATAGGGTGAACCCTGGCCCAACTTACTAGTCTAGAAATAGTTGCTAGGAGCTGTCTATGTAGCCATACCCAAGAGCAGGCATTTCTTCCCAGTGGAAGGTCTGCAGGTCTCTAGTGTGTGTTCAAAAGGCTGCACAAATCCAGAGATGCTCTGTTGCTAGTGCTTATAGGTCACGCATTCCAAATCTCTGAGGAGAAACAATAAACATAAACATAAATACAAGTATTCATATTAGTATACATGTATATAAATGCAAAGGATATATGAATATCAGTCTACCAAAACATTGATGGGAAGTATCAAATAGTCCATCAACTATTGTTGTCACAGAAATTATTTTACCCTTATTACTTACTTCATGTATTGTCAAATATAAAGGGCAGTTACCAGTATGACTAGATTAAGGAAGAAAATCTTTCCAGTAGTCATATTACACTGCATGATTTATTATAGAACTCATGGCTGGATGCTGAAAGTCAATATATATTCCTTGATGTGTATGGTGAATATTATTCTTATTCATGTTCTTAATTATTCACTTATCGTAATTCACAGACTTAGGGAGAGCAAATAACAAGAGATAGACCGTCTGTCTAGCTAATCTGCCCATCTAGCTACCAGACATCAGTTCTTACCCTCCTTAAGTCTCTTACCCTGAGCATAAATTTTAAGAATTTATGCTTTAATCACTTTGGAGATTTATGAACATAGTATGACCATGTTTAAGGCAAAGTTCTCCCCCCACCTCTGTTAGCCCAGCAGAACCAGAATATTGAAACTGTACAATATGCTTTAATAATGAGAATGTCATTTGGGCTTCGATGATTTTTCATGATACCTCTTTGTTTTTACCCACTTTCGTACATATAGATATTCCTGCATGGTAATAACCTCAACAGCCTGCATCAGCTAATACACCCTGAGATCCTGCCTTCAGAGTTTGGAGGAATGTTGCCCCCCTATGACATGGGGACATGGGCAAGAACACTGCTTGACCATGAATACGATGATGACAGTGAATGCAATGCAGACTCCTACAACACTCCTGCAAAGGATGCAGAAAAGGACCTCTCTCCCAAATCCATGAAAAGGTGAGTTAGAGGTACTGTGGTCTTATGTTGCCATAAGGTTAACATTTGCCTTCCTTGCCTTTTATGAAGCTGCAGATAGTTGCCTCAGTCTATTTTACATGAGATCTGCTCCTTTTTCCCCCCTTCTTAAGATCAGTGTTGATTTGAGACCATGACCTTGTCTATTACTCATGTGAGTTGTAAACTCAATGCAGCTGATATTTTCTGTTGTGCCGTATAGGTCATATATACAGTACTATGTTTGGAATAAGCTGAACCCCCCTCCCCCCAGCCTGCCGTACTTACTAGAAAAACAGTGCTAGCTGGAGTGAGCCTCGGTGCAGAGGGTAAACTGGGGCCAATTTTCCTTCTGGGAGAGCAAAAATCTTCCTCCATCTCATAGCCCAGTGCCTGGTATCCACCAGCCTGTAGGTGCCAGAACATTTATGGCATCTGAACTATCAGTCACAGTGACTGCACACAACATGAGCAAATGTACCGAGGAGAGACAGGACAAAAATCAGCGCCAATTGTTATGCTCAAGTCTTGTAAACATCCTGGTGTTCTGATATGCTTGTCTTTGAGAAGGTACAGTATAATTGCTTGCTGCATTTTACTGTTCGAAATAAGGTATAGGAAGAGATTAGTTACCTCTCCAGTAACTACAGAAGCAGTGAGGTGATTCACTTGAGAGGGATGAACCTGATCCAGCCTACCAGGGCAGTTGAAGAGAAAAGGTTGAGCAAGGCAGCAAAATTCAGAGTGCAACTCATAAGGAGTAGACCTAGCAACGGATCAGAAGAGAGCAAACAGGTCAGAAAACAACATAGAAAGTCATTAAAATTAAGTCAGAATATTCTACACTGGGAACTCAGTTTCACAAGATGGCATGTGATGCAAAAGGCAAAGAAACTCTGGAAACAGATTAAACAGGATAAAATATTTTGAGATTCCTCAACCAGGAAGATGATTTGGCTGAAAAATATTGTATAGACTGGGAAGAACAGTGTGGTTTGAAAGGGAGATATTTTTGTGGAAACAGAGAGGAGACGATATGAGATTGCCACAGGAATAAAAAAGAAAAAAAAGCAGTAAAGTTTAAGGAATTTGTGTTAAAAACCCTACAGAGCATTGAAAGTGAGAAGTAGCAAGAAACTGGATAGAAATGAGCTAGAATAAGAAGTTAAAATAGATTTTGAAGCCATATGACAAAGATGTAATTAACAAAACTAATGAAGAAAATGGGGCAGAGAAAAAGAGCCGGGGAAGGGGAAAGATAAGCAATACAATTAAATATGATTATGAGATAATCAAGAAGCTGTCTTTAACAGAAGGGTGGAGTTAAGGCACTGAAATGCAGGAATTCTACTGTTACAAAATGAAGTTAAGAGAGTAAATAACGTCACCCAAGGATGCAAAAAAAAAATCAATATGAGAAGGCCTGTCACAAGTCCCTTTGGAGCAGACCCTTTGGAGCAGAGTTTTCCAGATTATCCTGGATCATCCTTTTCCACTAAGTCGAAAAGCAGTGAGTTGGCCATACTCTTAATTCTTTCTAAAATAATTTTTATTCTCATTTAACTTGTGCTTGAAAAATCTTTCATACAGAATTACACTACCATGTAAGCTTCAAATTGACATTCTTCAGTCTGGGTGAGCTGACACAGTAGGATGCTTACTGCAGAAAGAAAATAAGCATGTTGAAATTTGTATCTACATAATACTGAGCTGAAATTTCTTCACCTTTTTTTGCATTCTTTCTCACTTAGCATGCCTCCAGCATCTGATGGAATCCTCATTCCCTGCTGCTGGATATAAAAAGTACTAAGTAGCCTTACTGCGCTAGTACTGAGTGGTAAAATGGACAGAAAGTCCCAGGACTTCGGTGTACTAAGTGCAGAGACTATGTTGAAAGACTAATAAAAAGGTTAAGATAAAACAGTTAAAATCTATTTAATTAAAAATTAAATTTATCTTGGGTTTGGCATGTGATGGATTGCTTCTCTCAGTTCGAAACCACAGTCAGTATAGTATGTTAGTGCAGAATAAGATTTTAAACGTATGAAAAACCATGACAGTAAGTCAGTGAAAAGTGCTTAACTTGGAGCAAGTTTCACAAATATCTAGCAGATCTCCAACAATTATCTTGTTTAATTTGGCTTGCCCTTTAAAAGTGCTCTGAAAGAATATCCTTAAAACAGAATCCTACTGAGAATTCATTTCTTTCTTACTCAGTTTTGCCCCCATATTATATTTTTTGCCCCACTGACATTCCTTCAGATGTGCTTGCATGTTTGGTGAATTGGATGACCTTGCCTTGAAAGGAAAGTTGATTGTGGGGAGTGTCACTGAAAACTGGGAAATAAACTCCCCAACCAATTTGCTACAATTTGCTCCAACCAATGCTGACATTATTTTATTTACAGTGCTGGATGCATGAGGGCTGCTCCTCAAAGCATGCATCTGCAGCAACCTAACAGACCAGAGTATATTCATACAACTAATACATATTCATCACATTTCCTGAATATATGCGTATATTCCAATTATTTTTGTGGACTTATTTGGCTATGGTTCCAGAGCTTCTAATGAATCTTTTCTCCTTGATGGTATCTCAAATATGTGGTCAGGTTATAATGTATTTGTCTCATCATTCTTTGCTCTGACACACAATCCTTGTTCTCAAAACTAAGACATCTGCTAGCAAGCATTAATCAATGATACAGGTAAATAAGGAAGCAGTAGCTGTAGTAAGACTGTTAGTCACAGATGTAGGGATCAAACAGTATTGTACTAAAGTTAAAAGAATTTTCCAACATCTTCCCCCACTGCTGCATAGATTGCTTTTTGAAAAGAATAACTTGTTCAGTAACAGGATTGTTGTGGACATAAGGAGGAATTAATGCCACCTGTAGCACAGACCTCTGGGGAGAACATATTGATGTCAGGTGGCACCATTACAGCTGTTTCAACAGTCAGGATTAGCCTGTGGCAGTGCTCACCTGTGGCTGTCATGGCTGAGGCACCCAGCTGGAGACCTGCCTCCTCTTCTCACCTAACCCTGCAAGGCAGATGTCTCTGTGGATAAACTGTGCACAGTATCTGTGGTTTGGTTCCTCGCCGCAGCAGTGGGACTTTGTGGTATAACTCTATCCTACTGTGTTTTTGGGAGATAGAATAGAAGATGTTATAGATTTACACAAATGTTTTTCCTTTTACATACCTGCATTTGTGAATTGTTGCTGAATGGAATGAAACATGAGAGTAAATTTCTATTTAAAACTGAATGAAAACTTTTTCTCCTTCAAGGCATTTAGGCACCTTCGCTTACAAACTTTAGATCAGGATTTGTGCAGTTAAATTTCACACTTGCCTTGTCATTGGGGATTTTGGAGGCCCTGAGAATTTATGGCCAAAGCTCTCTCACTTGAGACCAGGTTTGCAGCCATTCCAGCTCACCTTCAGTTCCCTGGATGAGAAGCAGAAACCCTGGCTACTCAGTCACTGGCAGCTGAGGAAAAGGCTCAGTTTTAGTACTTACATTCGGTTGGCAATCCTTTGAAATGGATAAGCTTCCACAGTAATTTTTACTATGATGAACTGGATTTTCCATGAGTGCAGCTTCCTACCAGCAACTTTCAATCAGCTTTGCATTTGCATGGTACCTTGTGATGATTTAAAAAAAGCATTTTTAATTCAATAGTTTAGTTTTCTGCCTGAGGCAACTGACTGGTGTTCAGGATAAGTATTATTGTACAGTTTTAATTAGAAAAAAAATTACTTATGTTTGTCACTAGAGAGACTGTCATATTTTTAAAACTAAGTTTCTTAATTTTAGCATTAGTAAAAGAATGTGGTAAATATTATTAGAAAATATCTTTGTGTTTAAAGTTTTCACCTTGGCTTTAAGTCAGATTTTTTTTCTTTTGTTTTTATAAGTTTTTTTTAGATTTTTTGAGAAAGACCAAATTGTCTCCTACTGTCAGCCTCATTCATTGGTTTCACTGGATGATGCCAGTTTATAAGAGTGAAGGATTGACTCCATTGTTTTAGGAGAGTTTGGAATGCGTAAAGGTTTTTCTCTGCACTGTAGCCCTCTAAATGGGCAAATCTGTAGCAATGCTGCAGGCACAGTGTGCTTCCACTGATCAAAAATAGATGCCTGCATTGTAGAGATGTACACATGCTCTTTAGCCATCTTGAATCTTTACAGAAAGAAAGAGAAACAGGCATTTCATGCATGAGATTCATCTCACTGAAGGAAACATTTAACTATTGCTTTTACTGTATCCCAGAAGTGTCTGCTTTTTGGCAAGCTGAGGCATAGCTGATGTGAGACCCCATCTTAACACATCAGTCTTTGTTTTTAATGTAGCATTTTGATTTTGCTGAAGGCTAGGTTTTCTTCTTTGTTTGTCACGTATGGCTATTTCAGGGTACCAGTACCATGTTATATTTCTATGCTGAATCAGAGAACCTGGAGAAATTTTATAATCATCATTGAATTTACCCTTATCATCCTTCCCTGGCCTGTTTAGTTGAGCAGATAAGCAAGTTTGACAGATTTGTCCACAGCTCCAGAAATACTGCTAGCCATGGCAGTATTCCCCAGGGTTGGCTTAGAATCTTGCACTGTTGGATTTTAGTGTTATTCCAAAAAGGAGCAACCTGTGCTTCCAGCTAACACATCCTGCTAATTGCAGTGTGCCATTAGCCAGCTGGGTGGCTGAATTGTCCGTTCTCTGCCTGCCTGGTGCCATATAACCTTCTGGAAAGAGGGTCACTACTTAAGTCACTACAGCTTAGTTTGCTCTTGTGTTCTGAGGATGCACCCTGCTTCATGATTTCACTGAAGAAGAGAGGATTCACTTTATTACACTTCTTGCCCTTATGTTCACAAATCAGCACTGAGCTCTTAAAGACATGTTATCCATCTATGAGGGTATTTCCTGGCCATTTGCAATGATTAGATGCTTGGGTAATGCTGTACCATTATTTTAAAGCCCTAACAGAAATTAAAATAAACAAAAGAGAGCTGAGCTCATTTGTCGTGATCTAGAAATGTCAAATAAACATGTTGTCCTCTGCAGGTCTCAGTCAGTTGTGGATCCTGGAGTGCTGAAACGCATGGATAAGAATGAGGAAGAAAACATGCAGCCTTTGCTTTCACTTGACTAGCAGTTTTTGAGCATCGGACATGAACTGAGGTGGAAGGCACTGCCTCTCAGCAACAAGCAAACCATTGGGAAAGAGTGTAACAGCTGGAATCCTATTTACTCATGTTAATGTAGCATAATGGCAGCAGGTTTTAGTACTCTGCCTGAATTCTGGATGCCCTTGGGTGAAAAAGAAGAGGAGAAAAAAGAAAACAAAATGAAATAAAAAAATAGAGGAAACAATAATTTATTCTGTAAGTGCCAACTTGTTTGTAAATACAATATAATTCTCCAATTTGACTTTGTAAGTTATGGCAAACAAGTGCTATGGAAATGAGTGACTATTAAATATGTCAGTGAAGTGCACCATAAAAAAAAAAGAGAAGAAAACGTGTGTTCTCACACACAAACGCACACACAGAAGTACATACTGGACAAAGAAAAATAACCAAGCCAATTAAATGTCCTTATAGGAAGCCAATTAGCACATTGACTACTGGAGGTTTTTTCTGCAATGTTTATGTAAGTGTGCAAAGATAAAGAGGGGTTATAAGAACTTGGGAGATGCTTTCAAATGTTTTCTAACTGTAGAAATTGGTTTCTCAAATAATGTTGTGGCTTAGGATTGTGATATAGCAAAACCCATGTAACATTGTGAAAGAGATAACGAATTAACTGGAAACAACTCTTTGACAGCTTTGTTGCTGAGCTGTGTGGATCTCTGAGGTTTCTTCCTTAACTTTTCATTTACAGAAGTAACCTGGTTTGCTACTGTAATCTGGGTGTTGTAATGTGGGACACATTGGAGTTACTTCTCTTACATTTTGGGTGCACATCATCATTTTTTCCAGAACTCTGTTCTCCCTTGGAACAAGACATTAGTCCTCTAAATACAGTGTAATAACCAGTATCTGAAAGTAAAACCTGGCAACAGAGGTTCAAAGTTAATCACTGAATCCTGCGTACTGGGAGACTGGATACATATTTATATTTTTATCAATCTCTGACAAGCATACAAGGTGACATTGTTAGATAAGTATATTTCATTGAAGGTTTATACAAGAAATCATACCTATTCAATGTACTTAGATATATTATAGATTGTATATTGAGACAATGTCATTATTAATATAGTAAAACTTTCCATAGAACACAGCATCTCACTCCAAGCAAGGATTAATATGAATAAGTTGTAGTCAAACATCTCAGCCTATGTGTTTAGGACATCTTTGTTTTGGTTGTAGTGTAACTGTATATATTGAACATGTGCCATAATAGAGTAATACATTTTACCTCAAAAGGGCAACAGGTTTCACTGGGGATTGGTTAAATCAGCTGAAATGCAGGAGCTGTGTCATCTTTATGTGCTGGCTGATATGTGTGTAGGCTGAGGCAAGAATGTAATTTCTTATTAGGATTTTACAGTCAGAGTGGGAAGACACACAGGGTGCCCAGCAAGACATCTGACTAGTTATTGTAAGAGCATGTCCCGGCAGTGCAAGGATTAGTTAAGAAACCACTGACAACAGTGGAAGTGATAGCTCACAGCAACCCTGCCTCCCAAGCACCAGAGTTTAAAGAATTTCTTCACATTAGTGATCACTGAAGTTTCAAAGTCACTGGTTGTAGGTCACCTCTCCTTGCCCAGGATGATTACAGCTGTAAGATTTATAAGGCTGAAATGAGTTAAGAGAGTGAAATTTTGAAAGTGTTGAGAGTTTAGCTGTAACTCCTGTGGTGGCAGCTTTGTATTTCTCAGGGTTGAGACAACCCTGACTCTTCCAGCATCACCCTTGATTAGCCCAGGCAACAGAAAGTTAAAGCTTTCCTACTTTGCAGTTCATTAGCAACTCTGATAAATAGCGTATGCCCTAACATGCCATCATATTGCTGGAACTTCTCTGAATAAGTTATTGCCTTTCTGCTCTCCTATTTTCATGATATGTGTTATGAAATGCAGAGAGAAAAGATATGGAGCCTGAATGTCTTATCAGTCTGTCCTACAAGTTGTCAGTAGTAGAAAGTGATGTAATACTACTTCTGTGGTTTGAGAGACTTGAAAAAGTGATCAATTCTTATATACTGTTTTGTTCAGTCATGTTTTTCACATTACTTGTAACATCATGCTGCATAAGTGAGATGTGTATCCAGAATTTGCAAAAGTGCCATATTTGAATGTATGTTGTATATGCCCACAGTTCTGGTTAGTGGAATATTAGTATATTGTCATTTATCTGATTTTTAAATCCTTGTCAGAAAAAACTATAACATCAATATAAATTTTCTCCTTTTAAGGGCTTCAGAATTTAGTCAGTATTCCACATGTATGGAAACTGTTACTCAGTGGTGATCAAAATCTTCATGGATCCTTTTAGGTACATAGGCCAGACTTTGGTGTAAGATAGCAGAATGCTGATTTCAGAATACAGCAGCTGTCCAGTCAGAAAATGCAAATCTGCTCCACTGTATGGAGCTTAAAAATTATTTAGAAGTTTATAAATCTGTTTTGTTTGCAAATCCTTTATTTATGCACTTAATTTATGTAATATTTTCTGATGCCTGATTTCAGCTTCAAGATAATGAGTATTAATACATTCTTTCCAGAAAGCAAAGTAGGATATATTATAATTTTGTGTAACTGGGACCTCATCTTTCACCAAGAACAAAATAGCTTTTTCAATGAGATTCCCTCTGTTAGAGAGTAGGTCTACAGATCTTCTTGGCCACAGCTTTTATTTCACTGAAGCAAATTCTAACAGTGGTTACTGCAAATGTGACGCTGGATAAGAACAAGAAAATGGGTAAGAAAAATCAATATACTTTACTTGCTCTTGGTATTCTTTGAAGGCATTTCTCTTTTACACATCAGGGTACTAAAAGGGTTCCACCTTTCTTGTAGAAAATCTTTATAGGTAGGTCAATTTTTATTAGATTAAATTTGGACTGAAAACTTTTTCCAATCTTTATTATCATAGGAATTGCTGTCTAATTTTTATAGCAGAATTGAAGTGCTAAAAGTAGAATTCAGATGCTTGGGAGGAAGTCCTCTTAATTTCTTACCTTTCTTGTGTATTGGGTAGAATAAACCCTTTTTGTAATTATGTGCGCCAATATGCGTATAAAAAAGTATCCTGCAATATGAGGAACTTAGTGGAAAAACTGGATACACCTGTCCAAGTAACTACACACCAAAAAATTTCCACAAACAACAACAACAAAAAACAAAAACCCCCCAAAGAAACAAACAAAACCAACCAAACAAAAAACCAAAAAGAAGTAAAAAAGTGTAAAAATTGATAGTTCTGGGCCTTTCATAATATCTAAAAATATCCCCTTACATATTGTCTTTTTCTAAATGTTTAAAAATATATGGAAAAGTTAGTAAAACTTCTGTGTCCAAAGCCTTCCTCTTGTAATCAGAAATATCAATAATATCTTGGCTTTATAGAGACAGGTAGTCAGACCCACTAAGCTCCAAAAAATGCAGACTCCCAGTAGTTATTCATTGTAAAATAGTTTGAGATGTCTTTACAGAAATGTAAATTTACTGTACAGCATATTTAAAAAGATGTTTTGCACTCTACAAACATGCTATGCCTAGCCACAAAAGATATTTGTAGAGACATATGTAAGCTGAACACAGAATTAAAGAAAACAGGAGTAAATGGGACCTCGAGAGGTCATTGATACGTGGAGGAACAGATTCACTTTAATGTTGCTCTCAAAGAATTGTTTTAGCTAAGTTCCTTGCATGGAATGCTCTTTGTATTATTTAATCACAGTCACAGCAAAGCCTAAGCACATTTACTGGCAAAATTGTAACCTGACAGTATTCTGTTCATGCCTTTTATTGTTTTCCTGTTCTGTTTTGGAAATTAAAGTTTGTCAAGCATCATAAGAACTACCATTTAGAATTACCTGGAAAACACTGCAATAAGCTTTGGTCATATACCTGTTATTATATTGTTTCTGTTATTATCGATGTATGTGTCAAGTTTTTGATAAAGTTATGTTTGAAAGAGCATGCAAGAGAAAAAAATCAAAATCAATCAGACTTCAGGATTTTGTTTGGAATATTAAAATGTGGTTTTGAAGGGATGTTGATGTTGGTTTTGATCATCTTTAATTGCCTATGGGGTATGTCCTGCTGGGCTGTCAACAGTGTTGTGTACCAGGACAATTGGGAAGATAAATATCAGTGTGAAAGGCAAGAGCAAAGGTCTCAAAAGGACTGTACTGAAAAAACACTTAATCAAATGACTGGCTTTATCAGGTCCTTCTAAAGAAAGGTATTTTGCAGGTAGCTTCTGAGCGTGTACTTCTGGTGCTGAGAATAGTACTTTTGTCCACAAACTTCAAGGCACACTATGAAACTGAGAAAATAATAGTAATCCCATTTCTCAGATAGAAAACAGAAACACAGCAAGCTAGAGACATTTCTCAGTGAAAGACCATTGGTGTTCTGTATGGCAAAGATGACACTTTGATCACTGAGTCTGGTTTTAGCTGCAGGAGAGAAAATATTGTGTCCATATTTTGTGTAAGAATGTTTGGTTATTGATTCATTCATGCCTAGTTTATTTAGAACGTTTTACCATGAGACCTTTGCAAACTAGGGATGATCTGCTTTTCTGTGGAGTTAAATCTGAATTAGCATTTTACCATTCCTGCTGAGGAAATGGGAAAAAGGGACTACATCCACAAAATGCCTTCTCTTTCTAGTTATTGGGGAAAAAGGTAGTTTACTCTGAAGACTCCCAAAATGAAATTGTGTCTGCCTGGTAAAGTATTTAGAACTTGTCCAGGGACAAAACAAGATACTTGTGTCTCATTAGCTATATAGGGAACATCAGCATTTTGTTTAGAGGAATGCTCAAGTGACCTCAAATGAAAGTATAAGCCAGGTATATAGGATCCCACATCCTGTATTGCCTCGGAACTTTGAATGATTCTTTGTGAAGGGTTTGTATCTGGCAGATTGACTTGGACATTCCCTTCAGTCTGCATTTCATCTTTCAGTTGTGTGGGAGTTTTTTTCCTATCAGCTTTTGGGATCTTAATTTGTTTCCTTCATATGGGTCTGTTGGCACAAGATGGCACTGACCCCTCTTGGATTGCACAATTTGCAAAGTGATTTTGTTGTTAAAAAGTAACAGCTTGTGCAATGCAGGGCAGTGGTGAAGTTGAAACATGAGTCACAAGCTCCCACTATGTCACTCCTTCTCCAGTGTTTTGTGTGTGTGTAAACCGCTCTGATTGATAGCAGACGTGTGTTAGCTCTTGCACAACATGAATTTAAAAAGAGAAAAAAATTCCCTAATGAGTTCAAAATCTGAATTGGTTATATCACTGTGGAATCCAGAAGCAAAAGGAGCACTCCACACAGGAAAAATAGAGAGACTTCCAAGGGAAGATGCTGATAATTTCTTATGGTACACGTTTTGTTAAAATATGGACAAAGTATTTTGTCTACAAGGGACAGTCAGGACTGTTCTTTCTGCATCTGTCAGCATCAGTCACTTAAAAGTCCTGTCTAATATAGGTGTGACAAAGCTTCCTTTTGGTGTTAGCAGAGAATTCACTTTCAGAGAATTGACATATCTGTCAGTTTGCAGCAGACAAATGTCAAGGGTTAATTAGGATTTGTATTTGATATGGAAATGCTGCTGTGATTCCTTAAAGAGGCTGACGCATGATCAGCAACATACAGGAGTGCCTAAAGGCAAGCATCTCAAATCAGATCCCTTGGTTAATAAAAATTTAAGGGGAAAAAAAAAGCAAGGGAAATGATAATAGAAGATTATAAGTCACAATAATTAAAAAAAAACCCAAACAACCAACAAAAACAAAAACACAAAACCCGGAAGCAAGGCAGCAATGGAAATCTGTACGAATGGCAAAAATGATGTGATAGAGCTTGTATTATCACTTCCAAGAAATGAATCCATAGCCTATTATGTGTCCACCCTCTATATTATGAGCAGAGTTTACATTTCTCATGTGGGTTTACCATTTATGACAATAATGGAGTTTTCTGAATCTTTAAAGACTGTGAAATAGTAGGTTCTATTGCTGAGCTTGCAAACATGGTTTAATGTATCAGTGCATGCCACCAGACCCTCACTTGGTGACGTGCCCCAGGAATATGTGAAATGCCATGTCCTGCTTGGCTGAAGAAGTCATGGACGGAGAGAAGGAAAGCAACCCCATGGCTGTAAGGAAAGTTGTCAGGCCTATGGGAAAAACAACACGGGAGTTGGAGTCAACTGATTAACCATCTTAATGGTAAGGGAGGCTTTCACCTGCTCAGTAATGTAAGAGAAGAGTTAGAAACCCCGTGACATGTCTGTCATCAGAAAGGAGAGATAACATATTTCTTTCCCACACAAACTCAAGTTTTGATATTTTTAAACCTGATGCATATGTAGACCTCAACTGCCTCTGCTGCTGCTGATTCCACAGCGGATCCCAGGATGTGGATAGCATGCAGGAGCTGGAAGGCTAGTGTACACCAACCTGTCCATAGGAACAGAAGGGAGGGATATATTCTGCAAGTCCCTGCTGCAGAGAAAATTTTGTGGGGAGGATTCAGCACTTGCTCGAGTTAAAGCCTGTCTTGCCCTGACATCCATATCAGCGCCTACTCTGTGTGGAAAGCTGTGAGTGTAAGTGGTGTGGGAATCTCCCCCACGAACCTCAGTGTCTTGTGCTAATTATACAGCCTTGGAGCTGTAGCTGGTGATCTGTGTCCTGTGTCTTTAAACAGTGCTGCTGGTGATGTTAATTGTATCCATTAGTCACTCAGAGTGGAGATGATTTAAAGGAAATGACAACTTGAAGCATTACGCTTAATGCCTGAGCATATTAAATTGGTGATAGTTACAAGTGATGCCTAAGATTATGATAACCTAAAGAGTTTTAGGGTTATAACTGTATAATCACTTTTCCTTAAATATGCTTTTCTCTGATGTTTATGTACATCTTTGATGCATCAAAAGCGGAAGGAATCAAATAGTTGAAAATGTGATTCTATATATGAATATATTCAGGGGGGCAAATATAGAATACTTGACACTATTAAAAAAATTGTTTTGCAGTTAACTAGTGTTCAACTTGAAAATAATGGCTCTTTTAAATCATTTGGTTCTCTAGTTTTATCACCATATGGCCTGTTGTGTGAAATGTGTTCTACAAAACATTCCCAACTCTTCACCCCTTCTCCTACCCACAACAACATCCTGTCTACTGTATGTACTTTATTCTATGAATAACTGAAGAAAGCTGTAAAAAATCCCAACACATCGATAATTTGCAGACTAGATCTTGAGGACCAGCATTTTAAATATTTCTCTTGTACAAATCTCTTGTAAGAGCATGAAGTAGAAAGTGAGGGCAAAGGCCGATTTCATCATAGAGGAATATAAAAAAAAGAGTGGCTAAAAATTTGCACAGATGTAGATAGAGAGTCCTCTGAGATAGCTCTTGTGATTTAAGATGTTACCTTCCCCTGACTGTTAGTTGTCACTCTTCAGGCAGGAACTATTGCCCCAACATTTAAGCAACAGCAGATTATGGAAGTACACCTGTCCCAATGAAGGCTGTGCATAAATCTTGCTAACTCTGTTGATTCTACACTCATGCAAATGCAAAAGCAGTCATATAATCTATTAATACAATTCCATTATGAGAATAATGATTAACAGCTAGTCATGGCAACATTTAGAATTGCTAGGTTGGCAATCTGTGCCTTAAGGTTCTCATGATCTTAGTACTTACATAACAGTAACCACTGAATAAAGGTTTTTTTTTTTCATTCAACAACCTGCTTTGGAGCCTTATGGAAAATACAATAGCACCGTATCAATATTGAGAATTATGTTACAGGAGTAGTTTGCAAACAGTGCTTGTATCCTCAGGATAAAATTTGTTTGTTTGTTTCTCAGTTTAGTACTGTTAGGACTCAGGGGGTCTGAGATTTGTAAAGCCAGGACAAGTTTATTAATCATGTTCTTTCTCTGTAAAGTTTCAATAACTATTCTTTTTTCACATCTTCTTGTCAGTTTGAATTTTATTCTTGGACTTAGTGAAATGGTTACTTCTGGTCTGTTGTATTCCAACCTAAAATCTGAAGATAAAGCAACTTTGTGAAACATGTTACTCTTTATATTGTATATTTAAATATCATCAGTTCTCTGTGATCAATGGGCTACTTTGGAGAGTACTACTCCTTTAAATCATCACTGGTTATTGAGGAAGAATGACATCCTGTTAAATAAAATTTGACTAAATGAGAATTAAAATACATATATATTTTTGTGTTCATACGTGGGAGTGTTTGTGTGGCTTCCTTGTGCTAAAATATATATGGAAGACATACTTTAATTGGATTTTTATCAAGGTATTGAAAGAAAAATAACTGAGTGGTATGTCAGCATGTAAGTCTGGTAACACTGAATGTCTCTTTCCATCTAACAGTAAATTTTAGAGACCTGACATATTTCACAATACTTTCACTTCTTGGAAGTCTCTCTTGATGATCTCTCAGATCTCTCAGATGAAGATCATGCAGATATGCAGCACAAGAAAGGCTCATTTCCTCCTCGAAGATATTTCCTAATTTCCCGCCTCCTTTTCTGTAATGTGTTGCCTAGCATCATCTTATGTTCGTTCACTTTTCTTTTGATGCCACATCGGGGAGAAGTGATATTAGCTCTGCACAGAGATGTCCTTTCCTCCAGGAAAATACTTCTCAGGAGAGAGTAACCAGGCTAGGACAGAAAAGGCTGTGTGACATTGAAGTGTTGAAGTTGTTGAAGTGTTGACATTGAAGAATGACCACATTTCATTCTAGATTTTGGGTTTTTTTCCCAGAAGGAAGAGACCCAGTAAATGGTATTCATGTTTATGTGTTTTCCATAACTTTGGTTTACACAGATTTAAAAAAAACACAACTGCAGTAGCTTCTTGTTTCACATATAATCTCACTGGTATATGCAGATACATTCCTTAGGCCAACACTGCAAGGTATAGCTTCCAAAGAAGTAAAAGTTTCCCAATCAACATGTTGAAAAAAATATTGATGGTATCTCATCTACATGGGAATGTAGTCCTTCAGTTCCCAGATGGTGCATTGTATATAAGCCATTGCTGCACAAGGGTACATTTCATCATTACAACTGTAACAATATAGACGTCAGTACAGCTCTCTGCTCCCTTTGAAATACCTACAGTATTTTGAATTATAACCACTATCCATTTGTATGTTGTCATGTGGCTTTTTCCTGAAAACAGTGTGATCACAGTGTGTACACGTATGTGTCCGTGTGTGTGTATGTATGTCTGCTTTTCTCACCCCACCTCCCATTTTGGATCCCTTTCACTAATGTCAGCTTTCTTCAGGAAAAAGACAGAGGCCTCAAGGCTCGCATCTGTGTTGACATGTGACAGCACCTTGTAACATGCTCAGGTTGCCTGGTCCTAATATGGGAGCTGGCTGGAGCATCCTGTAGTTCATGTGTGACTCCAGCATCTTCTGTTCTTACAAAAAGAGATCAGGCCGTGCATGGGAGGGTGGGGGGAAGAGTACCAGTCCTTGCCTTTGTCCTGAGAGAACTGGGAGGCAATGGGGACCCACACTAGGGCTACCCAGGCACTTTAGACATGTAGTACCATAAAAGTAGGTGGGTGGGCAGAGGAGTGCTTTTTCTCCCTGATAGTGAACAGAGTGAGCCCTTGCTGCCAAGGCACCTGTGTTTCAGTATGAGCAGGACCCGAAAGGAGAATTGTGAATATACTTCCCAGTGGTGCAGTGGCATGGTCAGGAGGATGTGCAGGAGCAGGGGAGTCTCATCTGTGGAATTAATTAGCTAGCTATCATGCTACCACAGCTTTGGTGCAGCCCAGAGTAGCACTGTCATGGTGAAGGATACAGGAGTGAATAGTAAAATGTGGAGCTGTGCTAATAATTTCAATAGTACTGCCAGTGTCTACGTAAATGTCTGAAGTGTCTATTGAGCACAATATAAACGTAGTAAGTGTTCAGAAAGCTTAAAGTTCTCTGTGCCAGTAGCAAATAAAGTATTTTGTCTCATTGCATGCATGCATCTTGTCAGTGCTGGTTTCAGTCTCATAAGGTGAGTAGTGGAGGAAAACAGCCCTTGGCCTTCTAGGTGTGTACAAACAGTTGGCTAGTCAAAAGCCCTTCCAGTACCTGAACCATGACCAACAGTATCCTTTCCCCTCTGGACAGATTACCAAACTGTCAATGAATCTTCTTCCCATCATCCATCAGTGTAACTGTTGAAAACCCTGGAGAAAAGCAACTGAGAAAGTACCTATGTAGCAAAAATGGAGATAATACCTTGTTTACACTATTGTTCGCTTCTATTCAGATATACAATCTTCAAGCTTCTTTCTTTTGTGAAAAATTTAACAGAATCACAGAATATGCTGATTTGGAAGGGGCACACAAGGATCATCAAGTCCAACCCTTAGCCCTGCACAGGACCATCCCCAAGAGTCACACCATGTGCCCGAGTTTATCCAAGTACATCTTGAACTCTGGCAGGCTTGGTGCTGTGACTACATCTGTGGAGAGCCTGTTCCAGCACCCAGTCACTCTCTGGGTGAAGAACCTTTTTCTAATGTCCAACCTAAACCTCTCCTGACACCTTACCTCTTATCAAATTTATAGAAAATAATATGAATGAAATATTTTTTAAATTTTATTTCCAGCAGTGGTAATGCTAAAGAAAACAGTCAATCATATTATTTGACAGAATTATTTTCCTTCTCAATCTCTGGAAATAAATACTTTTTTTTTTGAACAAATATGTGATTTCTTCCTCGTGGAACAGTGAGGTGAGAATCAGACTGACCTTAACCATATCCCACTCCTACAATCATCAAATAAAGGCTAACCCTGATATAGAAATAGTTGGAATGCTGATCTTACTGGGACTTTTTTTTAGATTGTGATGCAAACCCCAAACGTTTTCAAAATTTGAATATGAAATATGAAACTTTTAATTGGTTTCTAAGCAACAACAATAGCGGAAAATGATAACACATTCAAAACCTTTACAATTATTTATTTTTCTTTAATGCATATACACTTCATATACATGTATATACAGTTCAGATCAAGCTACCACAAACCAAGAAAATACCCTGAAATCTGAAAGTGCTCAGAATAAAGTGTGAGGTACAGCTCTACATTGTACTATCAACTGATTTTTTTTCTATTAAGGCTTTACATTATTATTAGTTCTTTTTGGTGCTCATATAGCAAAGATCTCAAGGAGAAGCAAAGCATTTTGTTTGCAGAATAAAAATCAAGGTAAAAGAAAGGAAACATGGACCTGGAACACTACAGCTAATACTTATCTTTCTTAATTTAATTTCTCATATGTGTAACATTTTTTTCTTCTTTAAAAAACTGTAGCTACAGATCCCAGCCCGTGTGGTACATCAAGTTGATACACTCCTGTACAAGAAGGCTGAACCATAATAGCTTCTTATGTTATTATAGGGTCATTACAACCATTTGACATACAGTGCATTTTGAAAAAAAAATAGTCTTTATTTAGTAATGAAATAAAGATGCAACACTACAGAGAGTGCTTGCAGAGAGACCTGTCAGGTGCAGTCTCTTCAAGAGCTATGGTTTGCAGTCACTTTAGGGTATGATGGTCTTCAAGCTCCAGAATTAAAGACAGATAAAAAGGAATATATCTGCTAGTAGTACAACCTTTTACACAGCATGACGTGCGGAAAAGACCCCCCAACTAGGTAGTTGTAGAGAAGGTACATTTATTCAGCGTGCTGGGTGCATGGGATTTGGTCCAGCAAAGACATGCACACCTGTCTGTGCTCACAGGCTTGCTTAAATGCAGGTACAATATGCATATTCGTTATTTACTTATACATATGCATTATTTTATTAGAATGGGTAGGCTTATTCTAATCAGTTCTGAGAAATAATTTCCATTTTCTCCCCCCTGCGCTCCATCTGAGCTTGCGCATTGGTTTCCATTTTTCCTGGGCCGGGGTCTCCGGGGGTCTTGGGGATGAAGATTGTGGGTCTTCCTCGCTGTATCCTTCTCACCTTGGCTCAAAAAGCAGCTCAAACCAGTTTTGTTGGCAACTTGAACTGGTCTAATGAGCAAACTTCTATAGTTATCTTATTTTCTTGACATATTTCCTGGTTTATCTCTAGTTGCATATAGTGTCCGCTCTAATTTAGAAGCTTCAAGGCCAGGTACTGATAGCAACCATAATATATTTCTTGCTTTTATGTTTGTACTTAATTAGGCCTTAACCATGCAGTCTATCTTTGCAAACTTTAGCAAAAGCTTCTACAATTATTTTTATTAACTCTCTCAGTGTTAGTTCCCTATTGATACCTCATATCAGTTCCCTCTAAGTGTTAGTTCCTTATATCAGTTATTCACACATTATATCAGTTATTGATACCTTATATCAGTCCCTTTTAAGTGTTAGTTCCCTATATCAAGCAGATAGTGGTAGTACCAGAGAGAACAACTTTAAACTAGAAGAAGAGAGTTTTAGGTTAGATATAAGGATGAAATTCTTTGCTGTGAGGGTGATGAGGCACTTTTAACAGCTATGGATGCCCCACCCTGGAAGTGTTCAAGGCCAGTTTGAGTGGGGCTCTGAGCAGTCTGGTATAGTGGAAGGTGCCCCTGCCAGTGCAAGAGGGCTTGGAACTAGATGATCTTTAGTGTTCCTTCCAACTCAAACTATTCTATAATTCTATGATTTAGTCCACTGTTAATCTCTCAATGTTATAAAACTGCCTTGTTATTAGGTTATAGTAAAATACAGAGGCAACTGCAATGCAGTGTGGATTAGTTAAAATTCAGTCATTAACTGAGATTGTCCTCAAGTCACAATTCCTGTGTGTAACATCCTCTGCCACTGGATGTTTCTGTGCAGGATCTTAGGTTTTCAGGAATGGAGTGATTGTGACCTACTACCATTTCTTCTTCCCTTCTTTAAGTTCTCTCAGGTTCCTTGCCTTTAAATTTCACTGTTAATGTTCCTGTGGATCTATGATCTACTACTACTAAAGAATTTCTTTAGTCTTCATTTATTACCAGTTTCCTGTCTTAATTTTATTGATGCTGTGATTTTTTCTTTTTTTTTTTGAGATGGTGAGGAGTTGTGTCCTTTTTTCCCTTTCAAGGTAATCCATCAAATGATATTTTCATAACCCTGCAGCTGCAGCTATTTATTTTTGAATCTCTATCTCTCTCTCTCTCCCCTTCCACACCCCACACCCCCCCAGTTTATTATTCAAAGATTGGCTGTTTTTAATGATTAAATATAAGCATCTCAGAAACACATAATGACTCCAGTTTTCTGTTCAGTTTCCCTTTCCTAGAAGCACCTTATCAGAGCAACATAAAGCCCAAGATGTCAGCCATTTATGCCTCTGCAGAGACAGTAAAGTCCAAATTATGTTGTTTATCTTGAGTATTTTCCCCTGGAAATAATTAGTTTTATCTAGTCTTTATTTCACACGTGCAAGAAAAGAAAAAAAAAACCCCAAAACACTAATAAGATGTAAGATGTCCCCTGATTATTTGTTTATTTACTTGTTTATTTTATTTCTAAAACTCAGATAAGAATTTATCTTCTACAAAAGCTATCAGGGAAAGTTGTGTATTGGTTGGGTGCCACATAATGAAGAGGCCTTTCACCACTGCTTGTTCACAGCGTGACATCTGTGGATTTTAGATTGTGGAAGTAAGTCTGTGTTTGACTGAAGTCACTAAATAATGAAGGGCCATAGAGGCCAGTTATGGCACAGCTCATTGCTTTATATTTCAGGTACAGAAACCTCTTCTTTATAAATGGCACTTTATATGGGTTTTAGTTTTCATGGGATTTTTGTCACATAGTCTCCCTGAACAAAACTGCTGCACCCTAGGGAGAATAGTATCTGTGTCGCCACACAACTGATTTTGGGAAGGCAGAGAATAAAACTGTCAGCTTCTCCAAGCTGAAAGAGTTTCCCGAAGGGACTACCAGAAAAACTACCAGAGGCTTGTAGCATTACTGGTATTGATTTTAGCATTCCAGATTGCAAGAACATTTTGATTAAAATAACTTCTCTTTGATTTTCCACCCAAAGTGACTTTGATTTTAAAATTGATTTTCTGACTGTTAATAACATGTAATTAAAATGGTTACAGTGATTTCTTCTTTTTTTTTAATTTAATTTAATTAAGCCTGCTTTTCTGATTATTAATGTTAAAGTAATATCCTTATTTTGAATGATTACTAACATTGCATTTTTTAAAGGAAATTTTGTTCTAAGGTCCTATTTGGTTCTCTGTCAGAATAAACTCATTTGCCAAACTATCAATATTTCTCATGGAAGAAGAACTCTTAAATTGAAGGTGCTCTGTTGCTTGGCTTCTGTCAAAATAAGTAATAGATAGCAGATATATGTTGGTTGCTTTCACAAATTCACTCAAGTAAGATTAAAGAGCCTAAGAGGACACTATAAGTCACTTCCTGAGTTACTGAACTAGAAAAATAATCACATCATTAACTTCCATCTTAAGAGGCAAGCCTAGCCTTCTGAAAATTTTAGTTTATGCTTGCACCTGCTCTATAAATTTAAGCAATGCATTCCTCAGCTTTATTGCATCCATGACATCCACAGCTCATGGGGTCCATAATTCCAGGGCACAGATGATTAATGTCACCCTGTTTGGATTCCTGCATCTGCATGATGAGTCATGCTGTGTAGGAGGGGGCAGTTTTAAGCCTTTGAATTTTTCCCATCTTTCCCTATTCTCCTGAGTTAAATTGATCAGAATTTGTCCAATCAGCTCTTTCTTACTGAAGATTTTGGATATAACAAAGTTGAAACTGTAAAACATTTCAATGTCATCTACATTTTCCAAGTAAATTTTAAAAACAGTTTAAATATGCTTGTTTTGATAAAATTTTTCCTTTGATGATATGTTAATTAAAACAATGACATAAAATATTTCTGCTTCAATTTATTTTGTTAAAACCTTTGGGGCTTTTACATTTCATTATAATATGAGGGAAGTGTCATTTCAAAATCCATAAATTGTTCTTATGAACTGAATTTCCTTTTTAATTTTTTTGTTTGCAGCAGCATCTCTAGCTTGCTGTAGGTGCGTTTCAGAAAGGTCATGATTTGATTAGTATGTGCCTCCAGCTCTTCAGAATCATATTCATCCATTCAAAAGTTTATTTTTTTTTCTTTCTCTTCATGAATCCTAAAGCTTCTGCCTCATCCTCTGTCACCTGAGGACAGCCAAAGAGATCTTCTTCTGAGGTGTATATTAAATAAACAAGTTGGTGGCTTTGCATCTTTCTTTTCAAAATCCTACAATTCTGACATGGATGTCAGAAGCACTTCCTAATTTTTCACTTTCACATGAAAAAATCAAGCCATTTCTCAATACCATGATAGACAAGGAACTTATGGGTATCGCAGAAGCAAAAATAACCACAACAGAGAGAGGGGGAATAGAGAGCCGGAAATGTGAAAATCCAGAGATGAGAGTGATAGCAAGGAACTAAAGCATTAGGATAAATAATGCCATTCTCTAAGTGTTATTCCAGGATGTAATGGTTTTCTCTCCTTTCCAATCAGCTCTCAACTGAAAATCTATTTAACTTAGGAGAGAACACACCACATGTTGTGTTATTTATGAAAACAATTGTGTTCTCTTTGCAGTGTTGTTGACTGCCAGCAGCAGTCAATCTAAAAAGTATAGTTCTAAACTAGCTTGCACAGAGAGGATATAATAAAACTAAAAATTAATAGAGACTGATAACAAAGATGATGTAACAGTATCTGCACATGATGAGAGTAAATGTACTAAGACAGTTCAGCCCTGAAAACAGCCAGTGAGGTTTGACATATGATGAAAGCCTACAAACTTATGAGGGGCTTGGAGAAACTGAATAGCTTTTTGGGTTTTTTTGTTTGTTAGTTTTTTTTTGTTTTTTTTCCTTCATACAAGGGCAGAGAGTCACCACACAAAGTTATCAGGCTCTACATTCACAGCGCATAAGAAAAGATGAATCTTCATTCACCTCTAATTAAAATATTTTCATCATTAGCACAAGGCACTGTAGATGCTGAAAATATATATGACTCGTAAAAAGCATCTTCATAAAAGGAATATTTAATTCAGCATCATTAAATGGAAAAAAAAATACATCCACTATCTCAGGGAGGTCTTGAGACACATGGCTTCAAATATTCTGGCAGTTCACCAAGGAAATATCAGTTCCCACTTGCAGCATTCTTGTATCCTTCCTGGGCATCAGCGGCTGCCAACTGTAAGAACTAGGCAGACCTTTAGTCTTCCCCAGTATGGCTTTTCATACTTTCACTAAAAATAGCTTGCATGCTAGAGATTTATATGGTGTCCAATACTGTGATGGATTTGAGATTTGCTTGTCCTCTTTTGGGATTCTTCAAAGACTGTTACGCTATAGGGGCTTCTGTCATTAAGATAAATGTGGGAAATTCATCTCACCTGACTTTAGACATTTATATGTGAGGTAGTAGCCTGGATCCCTGCTCTGATCAGTGGAGAAGAAAATTCATGGTTATTGTCATCTGTTAGAGATCAGTTATTATTGGGTCAGAACCACCTTGTGGGGGATGTGTTCAGTATGTGAAGGAGGAAGGGATAGGTCAAACCTCACAGAGGTGCAGTGGCATTGTGTCCCTCATGTCAGGCCATGGAGCCCATACAAACAAGCAGCTGTGTCAGTCACAAACAGCCCAGGAAAACTGTAACACCCAACACCTCCTGGAGCCCCTGACCCAGCTCGGATTGGCAGGGACAGTGAGAACACCGCCCCTCACTCCAGCTTGGAACCCCAGAGTGGCCAGGGGGTCAGAGGCCCTGCCTGGTGCCAGAGCAGATAAAACCAAAGGCATAGGGATACCATGTGTCACAGCCCTGACACCTGGATGTGTGAGAGCTGGTCTGCCACAGGGTTCCAGTGGTAGCAATTTGATCTGTCGCTGCCTCTTCCTCCTTCTCTCTTCTCTCTCCCCATGCTTCTCTTTCTTTGCTCCTTTCTTGATACTTTGTGTGGGTTGGAGCTGGAGGGATTGAATCTTAAGTGTTGTGAATTAATATGTGCTGGGTTGATACTATGGTGAAACATTTTGTCTAGCTTGTGTATTGTCCTTTTTGAACCTTTGCCAAAGTCCCTTATTTTCTCCACTAAATTAATAAAAATACCGCTTGGGAACAAGTCTGTGGCTTTTTCTTTTGATACTATCTCGAAGTATTAAAGAATCCTACACCTATATTTTAAAGTAAAACTCTTATCTGAGCCCGTGAGCCCACAGCTCCGAGGGCTGGAGTGCTACAGATGCCCTCCTTGATCTGCTGCTTGTAAGCAGAGTGTATCTCATGAGCGAAGTGGAGAGAGCTGTGCACTATGAAACATAGCACTGTCTCTAAGGGGAGACAAATGATTAACTCTCATTTAGGCATCTATATCACAATCCTAGGAATCTGGGTATGAATCTCGTTGTGTCTGGAACTAGGTGATGGTGTAAGTAGGAATACTGAATGTTTTTTCTCTGATTTTGAAATCAGGAGGCTGCCCTTGACTGGCATCCGTATTGAAGATAATGAGACAGGAGAATTAGTAAAGAAGGGAAGTAAGTAGAGAGCTGTATTCTGGTTCTGCTTCCTCCCTTGTGGAGCATATTATAAAGAGGCAGGAAATATGGCTTTTAATTTTTTTTTCCAAGAAAAGATTGGTGTATTTTCTAAAACAATAGTGCAAGAGCAAAGTCAGCTGGAAAAGCTTGGCATATAGATTTCAACCAAGCTTGGGGTCCACAGAGGTGTTTAAGACAGGTTTTGTTATCCAAAAAGATGCTTTTCTTCCTTTGTGATTCCTGCAGAAGACAATTATGAATAGAAAATATATATCAATATGCTTTACTATTATGTAGTTCCTCTAAAATCCCAGTTCTACAATTCAAAGGGCTAGCTAGGGCTGAGAAATATGCATTTAAATCACTCCTGGCTCTTTAAAGCTGAGTTGTGCAAATGTGACTGCATAAGAATGATGTCAGACAGGAGATGTACACATAACAGGGCATCTGAAGGGCAGCACTAGGAACAGTGGGCAGCTATTACATATGCTGCACAGAGGCAATACAGAGGAGGAGAGAATTTTTTCTTTACAAATTATTAAAAACTAGGAGGAAGCCCTTTTATTTATAATGAAAATGTAGGTCTCTAAAGGACAATAGCTGCTTAATTAAATGTATTTAATCAGGGCCTTCATTATCAAAGAGGCACCTTTACACACACATCTGCACCTCTCCTTCACAGAAGACATGTCAGCTCATGGTAGAAGTACTGAAATGTGCTTCATTTACTCTTTCCAGAGACAAGGCAAAAGTAATCTATGACACAAAACTTTTCCAAATTGTTCTTTATTATGGTGACCATTCAAGTCCTCAGAAGTGTGAGTAATGTAAGTTCAGGCTTCCAGAATAACTGATCTGCATGTTGATGGATCAATAAAAGACACTGCAGTGGATCTTACCAAAATGTGTCTCAATTCAGTGTGCACTGAGCATTAAACTAGCTTATGAGATAGGTGAATACCACAGCTTGATGTTTTTCTTCTTTCCTTAAAAAATACAAAAATCCAAAAATCATAGGGTCCTGTGCTGGATCTAAGGATTTATTGCCTGTGACTCTGAATGTGGCCAACTTGTAATGTGGCCAACTAAATCTATTCCTTGTAAAACTCAGACTCTATTCAAAGAGCAATGAAAACTCAAAGGCTTCCCCTAGAGGCTTCACTTTAAGGTCTCATCATCCTTTTGCTAAGGGGATATCACAACTGAGAGATCCACAGTCATTTGAATTGGTGCAGTTGGAACAGGCCACATGTTTAAATTCCAAATTACCATTTATTTTTCATAGAGTTCAGAAAATCTTCAGAATGAGCAGTGCTTACTGATTCAGGATTGTGGTACTGTAATTTGGATGGGAGGTGTCAATAACAGACCTCAGCTCTGAGCAATGACTTTCTGAGTTTGAGTACTGGCTGAACATTGACTCATGTGCAAACAGGGAGTGGAGACACAACTCTGGTTCTCTTGGCCTACCAGTCTGTGCAGGAAGGATTGTTATTTGCTGCTTGCACTCATCAGGGGAAAATTATTTTGCTACTCTCTTATTCTGTAATTTAAAAAGACAACTAACCTTGTAAATGCAGGGTTTAAAGGCAGCACAAGAGCAAAAGGAAAGTGGGAGAAGGGATGATAGCAAAGCATTTAATGTATCTCAATGTGTGTGTTGGACCTTTATCCAATGTTGGAAGCTGCTCTCAAATTTTACACGTCTGTAAGCAGCCACCCATCCTTTGCCACGGGGTGTTGAAAGCAGGCAGAAGCACTGTTAGCTGTGCAGACACAGAAAGCTGGAGATGAACCAAGGTGTGTACGGCTTTTCTTCAAAAAAACACAGGCTCTATATCCAGAGCCAAAGCCTGCATATTGCTGGTGTATCTGAATTTACCTATTTTACTGCATCACTGAGGATGGCACCAGCAGATTTGGGAGCCGAAAACCAAGAATAGCCAGACAGTATCCATCTCATTAGGAATCAGAGCTCTCTGTGGTCTGAGTTTATTTCAGAATGGCAGCTTGCTTCCTTTAGCAATTTTAAAAAAACTTCCTTTCTGTGTTTCCATGAACTGTCTGAGCTTGTAACACGTCAAATCGCAGTTACCCTCTTGTACGTTGTTATAATACCTTCTTCTGGCTCCAACCACAAAATTGTCTATACATCTAAGTACATGTTGTACAATTATCCAATGACATTTCTATGAAATGGCAGATGGTAACAATGTTCACTGTACAGGTTTGAAGGATATTTTCTTGGTTTTTTATGAGAATTCTGTGATAGGGCCACCTAAGTCTAAGGAACAAAAAAGAAATGGTATCAGTAGCAGTTAAAAGATAAAATAAAGAGTTAACTGGAGGAAAAGAGGATGCAGTACTCAAACTAGTTTATAAATTTCAGACCTTCTTCTTAAATAGAAGTAGGTGGTAGCTTTCCTATTGTGAATCAAAGGCTTTTTTACTGGAAACCAATCATTCCTTCCATGGGAATCCATTAGAAACTGTTACTCACAGCAATCTGCTGCAACTCACTGATATGTTTTGCAGCAGTCTAATCTTCTCTGCTTGTATTTGCCAGTGATTTAGGATGGTTGGCATCTAATTAGATGTAGTCCTACTGTATTTAAATTCTTGCATAAAGGTATTGATCATAGTTTTCCTCTGGGATTCCAGGGAATCAACCTGTTATGTTTCAGTGCTAGCTTGGTTTCATGCAAGAGGACAGGCACATTATTCATTTAAAAAAAAAAAAGAAAAAAAGGAAAAAAAGAAGGCAATTATAAATATACTTTATAAGACAGTGCATGTTCAGGTGATTTTGTTGCTTCAGACTGCAGTTTCAGGCCCTCCTTTGAGAAGGTCTGCACTGTGTTTCCCACCCCCCATGACATTACAATCATTCACTTTAGACCTCTTGTATTGTGTCTCCAAAAAAATTAGTGAGAAGAGCAGATTAGAGCCTGAGTTTCCAGCTTGGACAGCACGGAGCTCCTTGAAGAACTGGTAGGCAATAAAAGTCAACTCAAAATATTTGTTCGAAAGAATATTAGACATTTTATTTCCTGGTATAACTTTAGTTTTTACTGTGATCATAACTTGCATGAACTCCTCTCTTTCTTTGGTTGTGAAGGCAGGGCCCCCTTCCAGCTAAATGGAGAAGGTTCTTTTCTTTTGTCTGCTTTTGTAAGAGAACAAAAGTGTGTGCTTAGCTCAAAAGCATGTGTTTTCCTGCTCTCACACATAGGCTGATCAAGGGTCAGATTTTTTTCTGATATAGGGATGATCTGAAGAAACCTTCCTGTCTGATTCAAGTGTGTAAGGGAGGGTATTAGTGCTGACCATGTTATTATATTTATCAAAACTCAATATTTCAATTTTTAAGAATATATTTACTAAGACTGTTTGAAATATCATGTATTAAGCTGAAAGCAGGTATATTTTTGGATGGGTACCTAAAAATTTTCAAGACAGTATTTGGACATCAAGGATATGTATAGATTTTCATTTAGTAGGAATAAAGGTCCTGTTAGTTGAGTAACAAGACTAATTTATGTTGTGATGTGTTTGAGTCTGAAATGTTTGTGTGAGCGGTCTAAACTAGTTAATTAGGAAGTTTCAGCATCAAAAACCTTATTAGACATTTCTCTGTTTTTTAAGAAGCTTGAAAGGTTAATCTTCAGTAGTGCTATGACTCAAAGAACATTAAATACTAGATGTATATTTAATAACTTGTTATTTTCTTAATCAACAATAATAATTTATGTATACTTATTTCAGCTGTGTAATCTGAGGGAAAGAATATCTCAAGGAAGAGAAAGTTGTCTTTATAGCATAAATCCGTAATGTGTTCTTTACCTTGTTTGTAGGAAGCAGAGAAACCTTGTAGGTCCAACTTTCTCATTATTAGAAAGTTTATTTAAAGATTTATAAAATTTTTCCCTTTTGCTTTTATTTTTAAATATAAATATTTCTTAAAAATACCAATAATGTGATATGTGTGAAAAGACTTATCTGACTGAAAAAAGTGTATATCTAACACTTGTATGTCTGTCTAGATGTCCAAAACCATGCAGCCATGTATCAAGCCTCATTGGTGAGGTAAATACTTGGATGTTTTTGATAAGAATAAAGGAAGTTATCAGGCTGTGAGGAAGCATCAATCTGGGGGGTGAGTCAGAGGGGCATTGTCTGCTACTCTGACCTGGGAATGGGGCACTGGGCAGAGCTGATACTAAATGAAGGAACAAGGGCAGAGGAAAAGGGGCTGCAAGCATGGCAGTGCTTTGCTGCCAAGCGGTCACAGCACTCTCCTGCTCCTGAAACAAGCCGTATGCTTTATCCAATGGATGTTCCAAAGCAAAATAGGATGTGATGAGCAGCAGGCAGTGAGCAAGGGGTCCGTTTGTCTGTGAAGATAGTGGCAATTCTTGGAAATTTCTCCCCTAGTATCTGTGCTGGCCTCACCAGTGACACATATTGAAGCAGACTCTTGTCCCCAAACTCTGTTCTGCAATTTATATACTTACAGTGACTTCATTAGCCCCCTTTCACCTCATCATCACGCCAGAAGCTCATACTTCGTTGCTGATTCTGTGTGGTTCTCACTGAGTCCCTGTTCCATATGCAGTATTTAATTTCACAGGCATGGTCCAGATGCTTTTGTCTAGAGATACTTGGCATTTAAAAAGATCATTTGTTTGAGTGGGTCCAGATTGACAAGTTGGATGTCTTCATCATTATTATCTGCTATTCTGGCAATCTATGTGTCATTGACACATTTTACCAACTGCTATTTTGTATTATTAGAGAGCATTAATAAAACATTATTGAATTAATCCCTGCAAAGGAATGATCCTTTTAGAATATTCCTCACTTCACTATAACTCTCCATTGACAACTGCATTTGGGCACCTGCCAATTAGTGCATTCTTAATCCTTTTAATGTGTTCTCTACAGGTTTATAAGAGACTAATTTTATAAGACTCACATGTGGTACTAAATCAAACACCTCATGAAAGGCAGAATTTACTAATTACTTTTGTCAAACAGAAAAAACCAAATAGAAATACAGTCATCTTGGGTACTGAGTTACAGAATCTCAGTCAAAATATCTTTTAAAGGGAAAAGTACCTAAATATTTCTTTAGGACTGATTTCATTGAGGGAATTTAGAACTGTGAGTGTGAACTATAACCTGGGTGCAGTCTACTTTCAGGTAAGTTCATGTAAAGTGAATTGGTATCAGGTGCTCCTCTCTTTTTGGCAGCTTCCTCTCTGAACATGTTACTCTTCAAATGGTTTATCATAGGTTGTGACAGGTATTTGTACACCGTGCTATCACAAAAGAGGAGTGCGGGAGCTTGGATGGCAGTGCAAGCCCTCTGTTTCAGACATACTTTTAAAAAAGCACTTGCTTTTCCTTATCTTCTGAAGGAAAAATGGCAGATCAGGATAAGACAACTAACACAGGATAAAGTGCATAAATCCCTCTCTCTCTCCCTCCCTCCCTCCCTCCTTCCTTCCCTCCCTCCTTCCGTCCCTCTCTTATCTCTCTTTCTGAATGATTGGTTTAGATGGCTCCCAACTCAGCCTTTGTGCAATCTAATTTTAGATATCTAAAAGGATATCTGCACAGAGTGTTGTCTATTCCTATGCATGTGCTCTGCCCCAGTCTAAGTCTGATAAATGTTTCCACTGGTCAAGCTGTCATTTAGTGTGGGACTTTGCTAGAGTCAGTATACTTTGCCTCTTCAGAGGGCACAAAATTATGTCGCACTTAACAGCTTTTTCGCTTCCCAGCCCTACTGCCAGAAGTGAAAGTAATGAACTCTAGGATCTTCAGCCAAAGGACAGGCTTTCAGTGCACCAATGTTTTCGTGCCTCTAAGCATTAGCATTTTGTAATAGAAGGAAAATGTACCTTGAAATTTTAATATGAAATCATTCAAACTAGTATCACATTAAACATGTATATTTTTTAACTTATCTTACTTCAACATGTGCCTAAAAACTGAAAAGAGTAGTTGTACCAATCTTATAAATATTAATAAGCCAGAAAGAACTCTTAAGATATTCTGTGCTATTAGTGATACTATGTAAAATAACTGCATACCTGGAAAATCATGTAGACTTTTGGGAACTATAACATTCTGTATTTCCAGACCTATCCGGACTTCTATATAACAATTTTAAAATGCTGTAATTTGCTTGTATATGACATTAGTCAGTTTTATGATCTTTCAGGTAATTTACTTGTGCAGGTGTTCAAAGATTTAGTGTTGCTGTCATCAGCCATTCCTTCAGGTAATTTCTTCTGTTACTAGAGAAGACGAGAAGGAAATAGGTTTAAACATCATGATCTTGACAAATTGGAGAAATGGTCTGAAAAAACTAGGTTGCAGTTTGACAAGAATGAGAACAAACACGTAGATGAAAAATGATAACAGCACACAAGACAGGAAAAAGGCAACTAGGTAGAAATTCCCAAGGAAAGGACCAAGAGTTGTATTATAAATGCAATGGTATGGGGTAAGGTCAACAGTCCACCTGGAGTAGTGGACTGTTAAAGTGTAGTAAACTGTTAGTAAACTGGTGTAGACTGTTAAAGTAGTGTAATGTTAAAGTTTCTGGTAGTGAACAACATCTCAGGCGTAGGAGAAGACTACAAGAAACAGGAAGGGTGCACTCAGCTCTTCCAACACTCTAGATTGTAAGCTTACTGAAGCAGAGTCACACCTCCAACATCATATTTTAGAATACCTTGGTGCATCTTCCATGTTTTATTCAAAAATCTCCGATTTTATTTGTGCTATCCAAATCATCCTGTGACAAACTGTTCCACAATTTAATTGTGTACCTCATAAAACTTCCTTTAGTTAGGGTTAATCCTGCTGCCTATATTTTATGCCCCTTATCTTATATTTTATGACAAATAATATATAATTGTTCCTGCTTTATGCTTTCCATTAAATGTTGTGGGCTTTTTCACTTAAAAATAATTTTTAGATGTTGATTATGTCTTTCTAAATTTTAAGAAGAGTCTTACTCTATGCAATTTTTCCTCATAGGCCATCATGTACTTCTGATAATCCTTGCCACATTTCTCAGTGCCTCTTCTACTTCATCATTTTCTGGTATCTGCTATGCGATTTCTGCTATGTGGTGTCCAGAACTGTGCACAGTATTTGAGACATAGATGCACAAGTGTTTTATTCAATGACTTTTTGCCGCTTTCTTTCCTTTCCAAATATTCTAATTGTTTTTGTAACTGTTATTGAGTACTGGGCTAACATTTTCAAATAATTGTTCATAATACCTCTGAAGTCTCATTTTTGAGTCATAAAGTCTTATTGAAAACCTGCTGCTGTACATATAGATTTGCAATTACTTATCTGCATTTATTGAATGATTTTTACTGAAATCTTTCCATACTTTGTCATGAGACCCTTCTTCAGCTATTTTCAGCCAGTTTAGCTGTGGCTAACCTGAATGTGAGTGCTAGTACTGTGCCCCAGGTATTACACCATAGGTTAATAGATTGTTGTAGATGGAGTCTGTAAACTGATTAATGACAACCACCAACATTTTGACCTGGTGGAACCTTGTATAGTTTTCAGACAAGATTGAACAGGAAAAAAAAAAGCAATAGAAAAAACCTTATAGACAGGGCTACTGTATGTTCTTCATGGACATCGGTGATTTCCCTTTGTTCAGTTTTATAATTATGAAAGAATTATTACAAAGCCTTTATCAAAAATGTTAAAGGTAAACATAAAACTGGGAAAATAATTTTCAAAATGACGTGTGCCCAATTAGGCATGACTTAGCTGAATGCCTGATTGCACACCCAATTGGCACATTAAATTTGTCATGTTTCTTATTCAGTTTGGGTAATTGTGCATGCAAATGGACAGGTAGTCACATACCCTGTAATTTCCATAAGTAATTGACATATTTGCATTTGTAATTATTTTCGTTGTAACTGAAACTCAAATTTTGACTGTCTTAAGGTTCTTCAAGAGCATGAGCTTTGGTCATTTCAACAGGAAATGAAGTTCAGTGATTCCCTGACAAACTGAGTTCACCTCACAAAAGTGGGGAATTATCTCACTACCTTAGATTATCCTATTTTTTTCTCTTATTGGCTTAGGAAAGACGGATATCAAACTGGACCAGCAGTGATAGGTGACAAGATCCTAGTTATATATGAAACGAGGTTGTGGATACAAAATGATTATTCATAGTAGCTATTAAGTCACTAAAGTTTTTTTTAGAAGGAATCAAAATGGGAATAGTTGATCAGCCCATGAAAGCTTTCTATACTGTATACCATAGATACTATATATACATCTATATATTAACAGAAGAAACTTAAACTCATTTTTTTGTGAAGTAACTGACATAACAGAGATGGAATAACTCATGACTAGAAGATGAATATAAATCGTTATAATATGCTCAGGAAGGACAAATAAGGTATAAGGGAAAAAATGTTATCTTGCATCTATAACACACTTGGTGGCTGAAAGTATGAAGTGTATGTCAAAAGTCTCTGGTTAGGTGTAGAGAAGAGAGAATAAACTGTTTTCCAAACTTTTGGTAGATAAAGAAACAGTGATAGGCTTTATTTTCAGCAAGAAATGATTGAGTTAGATATTGGAAACATTTCCTTCTTATAAGGGAAAGTGACAGTGCTAGTGCTAGTCCTATATATAGCTTTGCACAGTATGAGCAGGCATCTGCAGAGGTTGTAAAACCTTAATTGCTGGAGATATTAAAAACAATTTAGCCATATGTCTTTCATGAATGACACAGGGATAATTAATTTTGCCAGAGCTGGGCTAACTAATATTCCCAGGATTGCTCCCAACTGTTCTTTATATAACTCTGTTGGTTTATGGTTTTATTTAAAATTATGTATTCCTAGTAATTGCTTAGTTTCTTTAAAGAAATAGAATTGAAAACATTTAATGACCTAACAGTGTACAGTTTCACAGATATCTGCAGCTCCTGTTTTTTCTCTGGCCTCTTTCTTTGCTGTCTGTTTCCAGAACAGCAGTGGCTTAGTGGCTTAATGTGTTCGACCCTTTGGAACATCCCTGAAGAGAAACTGGAAATAATTTTGGTGTCCAAGAGAGAAATGAAGGCTTTATTCCTCTGAAAGGTGGCTAATCCAAGCAGTCAGGACTGTAAGGTTTGGGCGACTTTTAAGGTCTCTCAAGAACAAAATGACTCTGACTCAGTCTATTTTTCATCATTTCTTATCCTCACTTCATGCTTTGAGTATTTCTTGAAGATAACTAAGGAAGTGGTGCTAAACTCCCAGACTCATATGCTGCCCGTCTGATGGGAGCTCCTTCTCACTCTTTCATGCAGACACCCAAAAGCTGAGAACAGGTGCTACAGAGGGAATGGAAGTCAACACTCATACAGAGTCTTTTCTGAAATTTATATCCATAAAAGTCATGTGCAGTCTCAAGCAGAAAGCTGGAAGAACATAAAAAACCAAAGTTTCAATAAAATATGTATGACTTACATTTTAAGGATTACTCAGTTTAATTATTTTTAATGTCTGATTATTTTAATGAAGATTTAATAAAGACAATAATGAAGATTCATGCTCAAATTTTATTGACCTGATAACATGCAGAAATACATGCTAGTTAGCATAACTTTGCAGTGACCATCAGTGGGAAGTCCACCTTCCTTAGCCTTTCCCCACCTTTCCCACACCAGAAGAGGCTGGGCTAGGTGGGATGTGCTCTCACACTGCTTGGGTCTGTGCTGCATCTGCAACTGGCTAGTGTAGACGGGGATGGCAGAGTAAGGAAAATCTAAACCACAATTATAGTATAAAAAACAAGCCACTAGAAAACCTCCGAATTGAAGCTAGAAGCCAAGCTTGGTGTATGTGAAAAAAAAAGATATTCTCCGGAACCTTTGTTTGCTTGACTATGTCACTACTTCATAAAAGAGGAACATCAGCTTCTCAGATCAACACGTGCTACAAAGGCCTTGCATGAAACACCCAGGAAAAGCGAGGAAGCCAGTGTTACTCTCTTTGAAGAGTAGATAAGCGGCATCTTGAAGTTGTCTCTGAATGAACCTTTACATTGTTTTCTACAGATGGGTGTCAATTAGCATCTGTCAAGAATACATAGAAAATAATATGGTGGACTTAAAATTTAGAGGTTTTTTAACAAGAATTCTTCCAAGATTAAAGTGAAGCAAAGCAGATTTCCTCATGGAAGTATTTCACTTGAAGGTAACTGATAAGTATTTTTGTACACTGCATTTGTATTACTTGTGTAGCTGCAGATGTAAGAACTTGAAACAAGACTGTTTCTCTTCTGCATGAATTGTGCTGGAGTTACGTTTGTACAAAAATGTTTCATTGATAGGATGGTTTATTTGAGGTCCTTTCTTCCTAATGTAATCAAAAATTAAAGTAAATGGAAACGATCATTGTCCTTTGTATTATAGGTAAGAAACATAGGCCTTCTCTTTCTCTAAATTGTTAAAATGTTTCAGTTTGTAGAGACCTAGAATGATCATCAAGTCCTTTTTGGTAAGAATTTTCCTCCTGTTCTGAAGTAAGGCATTAGCAATGAGAGTGCTGCATATTGGTGAAGGGGGTATTGATAAGGTTGATGGAAAGATAGTGAAGTCCTGAACCAGGGTGCCTAGGAAAGTTTTTGCTTCTCTATTATTGGGTGGCTTTGAAAAATAACAGGTAAAAATCTGTTGCCAATAATTTAGGCACAGTTTACCTTACCTACTCATGATTCCTTCCAGTTTAATTTTCCATTATTTATTGAATTTTACCATATATCACAAACTGTATTGTGTTTTCTTTTTGTTTGTTTAGGGTTTTTTGTTTGTTTGTTTGTTTTATTTCAGTTTGGGAGGGCCTTTTTTTTTATAAAAGATCCACTCCCCTGCCCCCTCTCCCCCCCATACTGTGAGGACATAAGCTGCCAATGAAAAAATTAAAGTTCCTGCCTTCAGAGAAAGGCTGGAATACTTGACTCTAAGATAGCCTAAGGCCACAACACAAGAAAGATTTGGCAATAAAACTCCGTTCTCTGTGAATAGTGGAACTGAGAAGCCTACTTTCCTATGGACTCTCGCACAGCATTTCTTGCTTCTCCACCATCATAATTCCATGTCTCTGCAACTACTCCATGTTTCCTACCGGAATGCCTCCCATTTTCCTACAAGACCCCTTCAGTTGGTCAGAACAGAAACTTCTTTTTCTCACACAGCAAAAGATACTGATCTTCCCTGGAACCCTATTTGCTAAACCCGTTTCTTTATAATGGTGCTTGGGCAAGCACCCATTGATCCAGAGCTGTGGAGATGGTGACTCCTGGTTGCTACTGCTCTGAGGCAAGAAAGTGAAGTGCTGACCTTCTCCAGCCTTTCCACCACCAGGTGCACCACTGGCCTTCACCTGACCTGTGATTTTCATTGTCCTTGCAGGAACTTTGTGAGATCTCAATACCTGTGTAAACATTTGATTAATATTAGTGCCCACCAGTGAATCCTGGAGATTGATGGAGAGATAGCATGACCACTGAAATCTCAATTTAATTAGATAAAATGAATACTACAATTTTTAAGATATTGAAGTTTTGGAAAGCTGGGTCATGGGTTTTTGAACCAATGGAATAGTCAGGTCTGAACAAAACATGCCGTGTAAAAAATGACTCCACAATCTAGTATCCTGCAAGCACTGTCATTGACCGTTTTAAATAAGTCTCTTTCTTTGCCTGGAATGTAATTCCNTAATATTAGTGCCCACCAGTGAATCCTGGAGATTGATGGAGAGATAGCATGACCACTGAAATCTCAATTTAATTAGATAAAATGAATATTACAATTTTTAAGATATTGAAGTTTTGGAAAGCTGGGTCATGGGTTTTTGAACCAATGGAATTGTCAGGTCTGAACAAAATGTGCCCATAATAAATGACTCCACAATCTAGTATCCTGCAAGAACTGTCACTGACTGTTTTAAATAAGTCTCTTTCTTTGCCTGGAATGTAATTCCACTCTTTCATTTTAACCTCAGTGATGTGGAATTGTTCTGGTAAACTAATATATCTTTCTCTGGGATTGAGAAAACTACACCTGGTTCCAAATCACACAAAATAAATTATTTCAAAGCTGATAAAGGGTGTCCTGAAGGTCTGATTCAGAATTTAATCGCCATAAAGCTGGATGTACTCATATCAGAAGATGTCTTGAAAATATGCTTATATGTTTACACCACTTGCTCATGGGAAAGGACAAAAGAAACTGACACTGGTTTGTGTTAAAATTCATTTGTTTTGTCAGTGGATATCGATTTTCTTAAAAAATAATTTATTTTCCCATTGGACATAGTGATTATAAATTTAAATATCATATTTGGAATTTAATGACTTGACTGTAGTTTAATAAATGTAGAAACTTTTAAAATATGTTGTGTGTATAATATTGGTTTTGATAAGTAAATGGACAAAATATTGTATTATCCTGAAACACATACATGAAATATTGATTTCCAGTATAATCTTAATGAAATGATGAATTTAAAGAATCAGAAATAGTACTCAGATAATATTACTGAAGAACACGCATTCAGAAAACATTTGTATTTCCATGCCATGATTTAATATGACAGGAGGGAAACCCCAAAGTCTCTACAGCAGCACAAGTTTGTGACTCTGGCGTGTTCATCTAACCTAACCCAGTTTGAAGGACAGGCCTGAAAATCATAGCTCTAAGACTTAAAATTGGAGGATTTTTATACTTTTGCTGGGGAGCTGTTGTTCTTTTCCGGTTTCAGGTATAAAGTAGGAAATGGGCATGAAACAGTCCTGTCATCAAAGGCCAATCTGTAAATCATATTTGAAGATTGAGTGTACAGAAAGTAACATTTCTTCAATGATATGATTTTTCTATCGCTAAACCAGTGGCAAGTAATAGTGGCTCTCACTTCTGTACACTTATTCCAAATCTTATGATGAGTTTATATTCTCTGTAGGATTTGATCATCTTCAGACTGGGAAAAAAGCTTACATTCTCATTCACAGTAAAGTTGAAATGGGTCACCACGTTCTCTGTCATCTCCTTTTGGACTGGAGAAGTAGAGTGAGTCCTGATGTAGCCTACATGTTGTGGTGGAATAGTACTGTTGTACAGGTGTGTCAGTATGTCTTCTGGGAAGTTTGGTAATGTGGAAAGACAAGGTCAGCTGGTTTTTTTGCATTGTCTCATTTCAGTTCTACAGCAGTTGAAAACATATTTCTCCCCTGTGTCCAGGAGGACAGAGGTGCAACCTGCCCAGGGAGGCTCTGCCAGCTCTGGTCTGGGGGGCTTCCAGCCCTAAGGGGACACAGCCCCGTCTGACCTCAACACTGAGCACACTGGAGCAGGGCCAGACTAGAGACACTGCAAGCTCCCATCCAAACCAAGCTGGCATCACTTTCCTGAGCTGTTGAACTACAATTTAAGGAAACAAGATAGTTTCTGACAAGATAGTCAGAAAAAAAAAGTAAAGGCAACCAACCAACCACACATTTATACAGAAAAACTTCAATTAGTCTATTTACCAGAACCACTTCTGGATCAGAACTATCAATAGTAGAAAAGGTGTCCTGGGCAGAGGCAGAGGTAAGGAGTGTGCCTGATCTAGGCAGTGTAGACTTGTTCAGCAGACAATGAAGAAAACTGCAATTCATCTCTTTCAGATGTTTATAAATTATACCTGTTCTCTTTGACAATGCACACAAGTTCTCTGTTCATGACGAAGGTATCCTGTGGTGACTTGAAGCAAAGATAGCCATTTAGTCAGGTGAATCTCTTCTTTCAGCCTCCTACTCTGAGAGGCTTGTGGGTGGCTTTGCAAATTCAAATTCATCTGCACAGATCACAAGTTGTCTTTAAAGCCTAAACATTACTGCAAGTCATGGAGGTGTTCTTTGAAATGCATTCACATGCCCTACCAGCAATGATTTTCTCCACTGCAGAAAAGGTCTGTGCAGATTAAGGAATTTTCTTTCACAACGGGCTTGCAGAAAGATTGCTGGCATTTCATGTATCCCTTTTGTAAGGAAATGGGTCAAATAAAACATATATTTGACAGAGAATAAGGTTTTTAGGGACAGCTTGCACATATTGATATTTGTGTGTTCAGTACTTCACATTTGAACTGATACAGGGGGAAGTGAAATGACAGGCACTGCTAACCTGACCTCAATGCAGAATTTTAAAGGCAAGACTACTCTCTTCTCCTATCTTATTTACCTCCGCAGCTATAAAATGTTGAGCACTTTTAAAGAATCTTTGATATGGGCCTTCTGATTTTTCTTCACCACATGAACATACTGTATAGGAATAAATGTATGAATGTTTTGAGGAATATGGTCCATTACAGAAGAGGATTCTTGTATCTGTATGTTTATTTTTTTCATCACAGTAACATAGGATTGCTATATCAGATCAAAGCACTTGCTTATCATATCCTAAAGCCTTCCTCTTGCCCCAGCTAATATCTGACATTTTAAAAAGCAAGGACAAAATCCTTTAATGTACCTGATCTATTGGGCAGCTCCAGATCCGAGCTGGATATAGACTAGATTTCTGACTTTTTTACAAGATACGTTTCTAAATCTATGATTTTATTATCTGTTACTTCAGATGCATCATTGCTATATAATACCATTCACCCTTTTCTTAAAATTAGTCCATAATATTTGATGCAATGTAAGGTGCTTAAAAAAATAATCTACAAATTAAGAGTTTCAATCAAGCACTAATGAGACAGAACAGGAATCATGATCCTTTTGTATACACAGAAATACAGTAATAGAAAATACTTTAATTAGTATTATATTGCTCCTTTCTTTCAAAAACATCCCATAGATTTTATCTCTGGTTCTCAGTTGCTTGGTCAGTGTCTTTTGTTTACAGCTAAGATCATAGCAGTTTGCTGAATCAAAATAACAGTTCAGCTGAAGGGGATATGAATGCATTATTGTTGCACTGCTGACCTTTTGCCAAGAACATACATACTTGCTCAAAGACAAAGAAGAACTGGGCATAGCATCAGGGTTTTTTTTTGTAAAGTTTCCAGTTTGCTGAAGATTTGCATTTTTTATTTACTTTTTGTCCATGTAAAAAAATTTGGTGTGCAGATGGAAGGCAGCATTTCAACAGTGCTGTTTCTATAGATCCTACAGTTACCATACTGCAAATGAATAGCTGATTAATCAGTGAGCTGGCTGGAAATCTATGTTTAGTTCTGTTTCCAGATCACCCATAGACTTGCGTGACCTTGAGTAAATCACCCTTGCTAAATCCTTGAATGAACAGCTGTTATTTCATGTGTTTCACAACTCCTGTGCAATGAGTAGGCAGCCATATAGACCAGCTTTGTATGACCTTGCTGCAGATTTATTATGGTATGATCTTAATACAGCACAGAACCAGACCAGAGATGGAATTTAGGCTGAGGGACTCACAGGATAGTTCTGGTTGGCAGGAAACTCTAGAGGTGGTCTGGTCCTACCTCCTGCACAGAGCTGAACTGCTGTCCAAGTTATATCATTTTACTCAGGAACTACCTGAAACAGTGAAATTTTGAAAACCTCTGAGGACGAAGCTGCCACAGTGTCTCTGGGCACCAGTTCTGATACTTATCACTCTGATGGTGTGTTTTTTTTTCCCCATGCTGGAAAGTGTGACCATTGCACCTCTGAGAAGACCCTGGTTTTGTCTTTTCTATAACTGCATTTTAGGTTGTGGAAGATTGCAGTTTGTCTTTATTCTTAACCTTCTCTTCTTCAGGCTGAAAACTCCCTGTTCCTCAGCCTTTCCATATGCAAGCCCCTAACCATGCGACTGACCCTCCTTAGGCCTGCCTGCAGGTCACAATTCTTTCACTGGGATGGCAAAACTGGAGACAGGGCAGCACATACCTCCACAAAAGTGCCAAGAATGGTGGATTAGCCATTTTAGCCAAACTCCCTTACTGTACTCCTGCTATTAATGCAGCACAGCATGCTCTAAGCCTTCATCACTGTAAGGATGCACCGCTGACTCTTGTTTAGCTCTGTTCCTACTATGATACCCATTGAAATTTGAATCTTCGATCACAACTTTGAAATGGTTTGTGGTCCAGCAAGTGATTCATCCATGCAGCCCATCTCCCCAAATTTTACAGAGATTATTTTTGCTTATTTTTCCATATTCCTAATTTGTTACACCTTCAAATTTTGCTCACTGAGTGAACAGCAGCAAAAACACAGAGGGGAAGAAAGTTTTCCCTTTTCATTTAGTAGTAGAGGAGGTTGAATATGCTGTCAAGTAGAAGCTGTTCTGTACAATATCTATAGCACAAATATTGTCATTTTATTACAGGAAGAAAGGAATATGAGTCAGGCTAACTGGGGAATAGTGTTCACCTTAGTTGGTGCTAGAAATTATTACCAAGGATGTTTGAGCAGATAACAGAGGAGTGCTGTGCATCTGTACAGGAGGTTTGGTTCTGGGTACTCTAGCTGTGAATATTCTGACATATCCTAAAGGCAGTAAAATAATTATTCCACAAGTTACAAGTGGATGCCAAAGATTAATTGTCCCAGTTATCTCATTCACTGTATAGTTGCTGCCCTCCCTCCCTGTAGGTCGCTTATCATTTTGTGCAGCTTACTGCTGGGGCATTAAACTTCCAGAGGGATGATGCTAGCAGGAGTCCACATTCAATTTCCCTGAAGCAGGAGTGTTGAAAACATATACATGCAGTTCATTAAAATTTGTTCTCATTAAAATTCTATTAAACATATTTATTTGACTCCTACTGCTATTTATCCTGTTTTCTCTGAAGTAATGTATTTACCTAAGTCAAACATTAATGCTATCAATCAAATCAATTAATGTTATTGATCAAATTTTCAATGCTATTCCTACTATATATTTAATTCAGTAAGAGTTCCGACCTCAAGAATAAGTCAAACAAATTTGGGAGCAATGGCCTGTTCACTCTAAATGAAAATTAACTATTTGATTTAAATGAGTAATTTCAACACTACATGTACAATATTTTGACCATATTTATATTCTTGCATAATAGAGAAAGGTTTTGATTAGAGAGCACAATGAAGTACTTTTTCCTTTATGAACAGAAGAACTTTAAAGAATCATGTTAGCAGAGGGAAGCAGGACATGTAAATGCACAGCTGCCTTAAGGAAGAGGCAAAAGGAGACAACCATTAAGTAATTGAATTAACCTCTATTTGGCCTTTTTCTTTGTGTGAGATTTATTTTGATAACATGCTGTTTATTTTCCTCCAGGTTTGAGAATGTAAAGGCATTCTCAAAAACTGAAAAAAGAAATTGAAACATGCAATCTCAGTAAAAGTCTCTGTCTGGTTAATAAAATAATACATCTTTCAGTAACTTGAAATCTGGAACAAGGCTGTCCCAGTAGCCATAACCTGAATAATACACGAATGGAGATGTTGTTTTATACACAACTTCTTCTAAAATTGCAGCTGTGTGGACAGCCTGGGGAGGAAATAAGAAAGAATAGCTTCTCTCATTTTACTTGAAAATGGATTTGCTGAAGAAAAATTTATATCTATTTTAAATTAGAAAAAAGCATCAAAATCTTAGACTTTACAAAGTGGAAGTCCAAAGTATCTTTGAATGAAATAGAGTATATTTTACATTAATTTATAAAAAAATTACGGAGATCTAAGTAAATAAATTGCACTTAAATCAACTACATTTAACCTATTATAAAACTAAAGTTATTTCTAAGCAGAAAACTGTAACAGTTTTATTAGAAAAGATCAAACCATTTAATTTGGACAATTTTGAAAGTTAAACCCCAGATTTTTTCCTAATATCTTAGCCTACTCTACAGATACATAGTTGAAACATTCTCAAACAAGTATAAATATTGTATAGCAACTGTAGTAAGTACTTATTTTTCTCAGAGCACCCACTTTAATTTGCCTCATTTCTGCATATTTGCTTGAGGAGAACTTCACCAGGGGCACAGTGCATTTTTCATTTCTGTGGATGAGGTGTTATCAGTTTCCTTTGTCTGCTATGAACATAGGTCTGGTGAAAGTGGTCTAGCCCGTGACCTTCAGCTGTATCCATGTAAAACACCCAACCCAGCCATAGCAACTGCATCTATTATTGAGATGAGGATGGATTTGGGGCCAAGGGCTGTCTAGCTGATGTTTGATTTGAAAGGGATCAAAGTGCTGGCTATGGGAAACAGCAGGAACAGATGGCAAAGAGAATATTGGTGCTTTTAACTCAGAAGAGGCAAGTAGGAATGAAGTTCACTGCTGATATTAGAAAATTAGAGAGCTACTATAGAGGATGTGATCTAGTTTCTCTCCTTCACTTTCATTTAGTTAAGTCATGCAGTTAGTGGCTATTACTTTCAGCTCACACTTTGCAATGATTTTTACTAAGGGCTATTACTTTGCAACCATCTGGAGATGGAAAATATAACAGAATTCAACACTGTGCTCATTAAGAGCATATCTTTCTAGAGTGCAGACACTAATGTTTCTGTATTTGCACTATCTACACAGTAGGAACTAAATAGAATTTTGTTTAATTTGTTGGTCTGGGACCAGCTTTGCTAAAGCATCTTCTATTTCCTTGGGCTGATCTGTTATTGTTGTGGTCAGGAGGAGACACATTCCACTCCTTGCTTCTGAAGAGCCCAGTTTCCCACAGAGGGCACTGCAGTCAGCAGCCAGCCTGGGTCCTGACTTCCAGAGATGAGTGGGGTGATGGACAGGTTAAAGGAAGCACAACTTCTCTTCCGTGCTGAATAGCTACCCGATGCACTATCACATTTCTCCAAACTCCTGGAGGACAGCTACAGTCTCAGAGGCTTTGAGGCATCAAGACAGAGTTTGCCTAAACACTATGTCCAAGAATTGAGAGGCCAGAGTGTCATGGTAATTACTGTACCAATATTGCAGCTGTGACTCCAACATAAAATCCTTTTCATAAACATATCAGACTCTATCTTACAACTAACAAGGTTCTTTTTTTCTTTTCTTTCCCTTCTCACAATATAACATCTGGAAGGACTGGTTCAGAATCCTATTTGTAATGCTGTTTAAAGCTGCTGACAGTGCCTTCTGTCAATTTCAGTTATGTATTGACAGTTTGCTAAGCAATTGTCTTCCTCAAGGTTTCTTGAAGATTTTCTTCGGAAGTTTGAATATTTAATGCTGTAGGAAATTTTGTACGTGACTACTTCTTTATGTCTTTAACAATCCTATCCTCTCCATAGAGAAAACACTCATTTCATCACATAAAATGCTTTGAATCAAACTGATGTATTTTGCTTAGTTAAAAGCTTCTTTCTTGAAGGAAAGATAGGATTTCCATGATAAGTTGTATTTTTTGATCCAAAAGATTATCAAATATCTAGAAGCTCATGCTTCCTTTGTGGTCTCACAGTTTTAGGTATAATACTGAGCAAAGTCACTGAAATCTGATAATATTTTTCCACTCTGAAGCTTTTTTGATGACTTTATCCCCAGAAAATATCACACACTTTGATTTTGCACTGAAGATCCAACCCTGGACTAACTGCAGAGTCTTCAAAGAACAGAATGCAAATAATTCCTAGAGAAAAACCACTGTTACAAACCAAGTTTGATTTACAGCTCCTTTCCCTCAATTTTAGTTTAGAATTTCAGCTCAGAAGAAATAAGAGAGTAACAATGTAATTAAAATGCTGGAAATGTTACATATAGCTCAGTTCCAAACAATAGAGTTTCCTATTGCCAAATCACTGATAAGCCTGAAGAAAATTGTATGCATTTGTGTGAGCTCTTCCTTCTGCTAGAAAGGTGGAGCAAGACCTGAGCTTAAACTGTTAAAAGCATTTCTTTATCCCTCTCATTAATTATGAAGCAAAATCAGATGTAATTCAGAATATAAAAGACATATAGGCATCTATTAAACAACATTTCCTCTACTGTCCTTATGCTCTGCATGGAAATGCTTTGATGTAGGGACAACAATAGAGAGTTCTCTGTCTCTCCAGTGGTTTCTTGCCCTTGGCCTGATGCATTAGAGGGTGAAAACATGGATTAAACATTAGCAAGTAGGATTTTCTTGAGTTTGGGAATTTTACCAGACTTTGCCCCATAGGACCTGGTGATATGCTCTCCATACAATTTTCACCCATCAGAACCATGAACTGGAGGTTCCTATTTAGAGCTTTGTGCATCAGCTATTGCCCAAATGCCAATTCTATCATTTTGCTTTCCATCATGTTTCATGTTTTAATCTGGAATAGGAATCACTGATGCATGAAGAGAGTGAACTGGTGACTTTGAAGGAATGAAACATCATTCTCTTTCACTCCTGCCAATCTTGTGCCTTCATTTTCCTTCCAGAATACTGCTACTGACATACACCTCTGCTTCTCCAGAGCAAAAGATGTCTCATTCCCACCTAAATACTAAGTAGCTAGAAGGTATGGAGTAATCTGCTATCCTGATCCTCAACACTAGACACAGTGGGTCATTTCACCTGTTTCTGCTATTGCTGCGAATTATATTGCAAGAAAAATCTCCTCAAGAAACTAAGGAACCGGAGGTTAAAAGTTGATAGTTTGATGACAGGAAGCAGCACTGAATTGTTTGACTGTTGAATGATTCATAGGGAATGTATGTGCTTTCATGAGGCAAAGTGGAAAGAGTATTTTTTTCTGGTAATGCCATATGTATAATATATTTATTTTGGGACAGAATAAAACAGAGCAAGGTCCTTACTGAAACCCTGAGAGGGTCTCACTCGTCAGAAAATAAAAAAGACTGTTCACAGCATATGTCTCCCTACTACTTCACTGTTTGAATGCATGTTTTTCACAATGTAGCCAGGACATTATTTGTTAAATTATTTATTTTTCAGCAGAGGACATGAAGACACAGTGACCCCAGTTTTCTCTTGTGAAAAGCTCTTCACAAATAACTGCTTTGAAAGTCAGTGCGGCATATAAGTGAGATGCCATAGGTATGTTTAATATTTAACTTTCATCCTCTTTTCTCATCAGGTTTAGTAATTTTAATGTGCAATTTAAGGGAGACCATAACAAAATATAGTGGTATCTCTTTTTGCTCTGAAGAAGGTACTTTTACCCTCATTTTTGAAATGTTTTCTCTAGCTTTAGGAAGTGGAAAAGGACAGGTTCATATTGTTGCCTTAAAGGAGTGAGGAAAAAAAACTCAGGCAACTTCAGTAGGAGATAAGATAAGTGAGCAGGAGCTTTAATGAGCCTCCAGGCTCCAGGAATACATTCACACGGGAAATCCCGGCCCCCCCCCCTTACAACTAAGTTACAAGATTTTATAACAGTGTCCATCCAATCCCATTTGTTTTTCCCCCAGTCCTGCCCCGTTCCACCCTCGGCACGCCCCATCAGGAATTGAGTCTGGGGTCTCAGGACCCTCTCTTCATCTTCGTCGTCTTCCTCACAGCACGTCAGGTCCTTGGAGGCCTTCCAAAGCTTCAGATTTGGAGGTCCTTCTGTCCCTACCTTTATCTTCTGAAGCGTGTAGGCTTCATGGCGCTTTTCTGCAATTCTACCTTGAAATAAAGACTAAACAGCTAAAGGAATTCTAAGGGGTTGATATAGGATGGGGTCAGTATGTATAAACATTCAGCTACTGAAATGGTATTACTAGTACATTAGATCTACAATAATTTCTAACATCTATAAAATTAAAAAATCAAAAATAAAGAGACCCTTAGACATCAGTATCTTAGAGAATTAAGACTGGACTTATATTGGAGAACTCAGATTGGGCTTAGATTTCATTATAACTGAATGAAACTAACTGAATAACACGTTAGGAAAGATGCAAAAATCTACAAAGGGGAAATAGACACGAAAGATCTGATGAGAGTGAAAAAACATGGGACCTGAAATCTAAACCACATGAATGAATTTGGTTGACTTTTCATCAGACAATATATAGGTTTAAATGGAGCAAGAAATAGATTCTGGGAAAAGTGTTATTTACTGTCATAAGTTTAAATCAAAAGCAAAGGTACATTTCAATTAGGTCAGTTAATATTTCAGCTAAACAGCAGATGTTGACATTAGGAGAAACAATGTTGTCAAAATAAAAAGCTACAATCCTAATATTTGCTTTATAACTTGTTTTTTCACCTACAGGGAGCTGCATCAGTATTTTTTGCCTAGATAAATTTTTGTGTATGTTTGCACAGATACATACATCAGTCCTCATTTTCATGCTTTTGAATTTCTGAATTATTAGCTGTCAGATCATCATCCCTCTATGAACAACCTTCTACTCTGTAGCCTTGAGTTTTATCCCTTCCTGTTATGCCAGGTTTGAAGACCATCTAGTTCTTTCCTATCATCCCTGAATTGATAATGTTATGCTTTTTTAGGTCTTATAAAAGTTTCATTATTACAGTCCTAGTTATTTTGTCCTCAGCAGTGTTCTTTGGCAATTAAACTAATTTTGCTGAAGAACTTTCTTCTGAACCATCATTTCTCTAAGTGTACTCCCCAGCCTGGCACACTGATTTCCAAGGGGTTACAAAAGGGATCGTTTTCATGCATGAAAGGCAATTACAGTTTCATTTTCTGTTTCATCAAAGCCCTTTGTACTAGAGCAGGAAAATTTGAAAGAAAAAAATTCAAGCTCCCTTTACACTGAAGAGGTCAGACATAAAATCAAGTTAGTCTCTGATTTGGATAAATTGTCTACTGATTCTAATACACCACATGTTGAAACAATTGCATTATGAACATTAGCATTCAGACATTCACAGCTAGAACTTTAAGCTGAAATTCACAGGGTGACTTATTCTAACATTTAATAAGCAGAAATATCAGCTAGAAACCTGTCTGGTACAGTGACAAACAGCATAGTATTTGAGAAATTTTAGAAGACATCTTGCTGCATAAATCTTTCTCTATTGTATATAGAATATTGTATACTATACAGGACCTTTCTAAAAAGTAGTAAATATGTAGTACCGCTAGGAGTCATTTCACTACATAAAAATTTAAGCAAAGTAGCCTTTTGAGTGTACAGATTTTGTGCCTTAACCCTGCGTTTTAAGATTTATCAAAATTAATTGAGTTGTCGGGGAAAACTGCACAATGTTATTGAGTCTCTTTCAGATTACCAAAAAGCCCCCCAAAAAAACAGCAATAAACAAAAAAGATTTGGTTCCAGAAATTATAGTTAGAGGGGACTTATTTCCAATCCAAGTGAAACAGCTGGAAAATTAATCAAAGAAGAAATTCTCCACATTTACCTGAATTTGACTCTTAGGGACAAACCAATTGAGATACAAAAAAAGAGAATTGTATTATTCTAATATGTTAGAAGAATTCATCTAGATAAATTATTTATTATTTTAGTGGTAGTTACAATAGCTATCATTCAAATTATCTATTTCATTCCTATATTGCATGACAGTTATTGAATCTGAGATTTTTCTCTTTTTTTGAATCCAGAGAGGCTATCTTACTATTTCCAGAGGTTGTAAAAAAAGAGAAAGAAGAAAGAGGGAGAAGAAAAATCTAGAAAGAAGAGGAACCAAAGAGAACTATTACTGACACAAATGCTGATATTTTCAACCAAAGAAAAATCGTGGGATAAATCTGTTTCATTAACATATTCAAAAATTTCATTCCAAATGGAAAAAAAATCAATTAAAGACCAAATGAAGTCCAATCATCGGCTTTTCTGATATTCACCAATTACCTGCTACAAAGCAAATCATCAGATTAGTTCTTCTGATACCAATTTTTCATATGCTAGAACAGGTTTCTGTTCTAGTGATAGAAAATTTTACCTTAATAGACAATAATACCAGTTCTCTTGGCATTGTTTCTCTGACATTCCAGAGATAGAAAAGAATGGCTTTGTCAGGCAAATATGCCTCTGATACTGGTTACACAGTGCCAGTAGATTTCGGCATCTGTAGATGTTGGCTCTGATTTCACCTTTATATGGGGTTGTAAATGTAATTAGTACTTGGACTAAAGTCAATGGAGTCTTTCTAAAATGACTAAAAGTGTTTATAGTTGGAAAGCATTGGTCCTTAAATTATGAGATATAGAAACTTTGTGTCTCCAGTTATTTCAGTGAGATTATGCCACTTCCATGCTAGTAAATCTCCATTGGACTAGCCTGAATATAATATTTTTTTAATTAAAATAAGTATTTTTTTCTTAATTCAGAATAATTTTTTTTCATTTAACTTGAAAATTCCTTGTATGTTTTCAGTTTACCGATTTTAGTTTGTTACAGAGTCCATAAACTTTTTTTGTGAACTGGATTCAGCCTTGGAATATTTTCAAATCAATATTTCTTGAAAAAAAGGTGAAATAAATAGTCTTCTCCAAAGAAGCAGTTCTTCCCAAGATTCATTAGTAAGGTAAATTAGGAAAGACCATCACGTTACTACTTAGCAAGCCTGGAGCAAGTCTGCCATTAGTGGCCTAACTGAGAAACAAATACTGTTTGTCAGTGAGGCACATATAACCAATTTTGGACCATCAGGGTCTCTATAGATACATTACACCTTTCTTCATCACTGGTTTTGTCTGTTCCAGTCAGACTGGCAGAATTTGCAAAATCTAATAGTTCATTAAAGGAAAGTCTCTATTTGGTTCCATGCTGTATTTGAGGAGAACATAAAGAGTGTCACATGTCCAAACAAGAGGAAAGCTTGTTATTCAGCTCTTTCAGCATGATTAATGACTTTTCTGAAAATTAAGGTGACTTCAATTAAGAATTGTTTCGATCTGCTTTTTCAAGACAGATCAGCAGCTATAGCAATGTAGCTAATGGCTGCATGTCTCTACAAACTGTCAGTTTGCCTCTCTTTGCTAATAAGCTACAGGAGAATCATGAGAGGAAAGAAGGGAAATGAAATCTTGTTAAAAAGCACCCATCAACAGGAATTGCCTCTAGAAAATACCCAAGGTGAAAGACTTCTGACAAATAGCATTGTTGTGTTGGCTTTGTTGTCATAAATTTGAGGGTTATAATTATTTGTCATTAATTGACTAAATAAAAAGAAAGCAAAGGCAATATGACTTAATGCAATTAGAAAGTGGAAGATTACCAAATGACTAAAATAAATGGCAACATGTCAAAGGATAAAGCATTTCCACTTCAATAATGTACAGGGAAATAGAGGTCACTCTCCTTAAAGAATTAAAAATTTAAGTCCTTCTGATGAGAAACTTGCCAAGCTCAAGCCAAGTCATATCTGAACTTCACCTAGTATTGCATTACCTTTTTTGACAGAATATTATCATCCAAAGAGAACTATACACAGAAGATAGGCAATTTGAAAGTAATGAGGTAATAGTAATATATTATGTCAGCAAAACTTTCCCATTTGGTACAGAATTATTACTGGACTACAAGTCTGCAATTTTTATAGGTAGAGCTTAGCTACTAGGAGGCTTTCCATGAAACAGCTGTGTGAGCACTTTTTTGAGACCAGTTCCTTAACAAAATGAGCACATGGGACCTTATTTCTGTTCATATCTGTTTTCTTTATGAAGTTATGAATGGTTAGGCTAATCTCAACCTGGTTTGTCAGAGGAGTTTGTTCTTAAATTGATTTTCATCCAGCAAATGCCACATTAAATGGTGCATAGGTAGAGGAGAGGTGGCCTCATTGGTTATGAGTTTGGTGGAAAAGCATGTGAAAATGGGAGCAGTGGTAAGCCACTCAAGTGGTGGTGCAGATCAGAACATCTTCAAGAGGTAGTGTCTTGACCTCCCCTTACTTTGCTGAAAAAATGAAGAGTATGTTACGTGGCTAGGTGAAAAGGGAGAGCTTATGACATCATGGCAGTAGACCATAAGGATTTGGCAGATATGTGGGATAGAGGAAGTTATAATGGAGGGAAATTGAGGGTTTTGTTAATTCAGCTGCTGAAGAACAACACTAATTTCTGTCTCCTTTATTTATTTGTTAATTCTGACATTAATAATGCTTCTCTGTTATGAACTCATACAAATATCTTCACCTTCCTGTTCCTTAGTTTGTCTCATGTGCAGTGATCCTGGCATTCTTTCCATATCTTGGAAATGTGCTCACAGTTTTTTTAAAAAGTAATTTTGTTATTAATCTTCTGAGAAACTGGAGTCCAGGTGAGTCTAACTAAAATAATAAGATAGTATGCGAAGTCAATCTTGGTAAGGATGTGTCATGAAAATTTTATATGGAGAGAATTAATTCAGTTAATGTGTTGCTGGACTAGTGAAAAAGACAGTCTGATGACAAAACTGTTCCAGAAAAAATCTTGGCAGTGATGGAGAATGGCAAGCCTTTCATGCTTGGAAGAAAAAATGTGCTGTCTGATAGGTTTAAGAATGGAGGTGAGTATGACCAATACTGGAATGAGTGAAAAAATTGCATGGGGTATATAAAAAAATATGTTGGTGTGAAACTTACAAAGTTCCAAAAACCGTTTAAATAATTACACTGATGAATCATTAGTGGGGTTTTTTTGGGTTTTGTTTGTTTGCTTTGTTTTTTTTTTTTTTTAAGGACTGGCTTAGGTTTTATTCAGAATTTTTTACTGTGATTCTTCTTTTATCTGCTTGTGTGTTGTAAATCAAAGGAGGTTATATAGAAATCATGTGTTTCAGCCAGTTGTTTGCAGAGCTTGTGTTGATTATGTTTTGGGGACAAGTCAGAAACCTAATATAGATAAGTAGTCTGCCTTGGCTACCTCTCCAGTCCATGGGGAGTCATAAACACTTCCCAAAAGTGATTCAGAACAATCAGAATCATCCTCTATCTTCACTGGCTGCATAATGTGTTTATGCATGAAAGGAGTAGGTGTACCCCAGTCAGGATATATTTGATGGGAGGCAATTGCTGCAGTGCTCTAACTGCCTTGCTAGTGCACTAGAACATATTAAGAGGAAAAGTGGTACAGCTGTCACACCACTTAATATGTCTGATTTCTCATTGAGAGAAGGTGAACCTGTTGTATTCTTGTTAAAAAGGAACCAAAGTGTTTCTGTGCCACAGTCGTATCAGAAGAAATGATCACTCATGCCCCCATTTCTTCTTCAGATTCTGCCAAGGAAACTAACATTATTTTCACACCAGATTCTAAGAGAGAGTCAACAAAACCACTTGATATGAATAAGCGTGGATGAACATTGACTGACTGTTAAACATTTGAGATCTTTGTACTAGAACTTCCCTACAGAAGGATCAAATGCAGAAAGACGTAGAACTGCACCACAGGGCTAAATCTGAAAACGCTTCATTCTCTGAGAACACCCAGGTGGATCAGGAGCCAAAGTCATTTCACCTTGGAGTCTGCTAAAGAGGTGCTTTCCCTGTACAAACGAACATCCTTTTACTGGTAGCATAGCAATGTTATCTGTCTTACAGAGGAGACTGGATTTTGATTTTAGTTACTTTCTGACATGTTTTAGTACCAGGACTAAAAAATTTTACTGTTAGCATTGCATTGGTATTTGCATAGTCATTGGATGTGCCACTTCCTTTGCAAGCACAAGCACCTAATGAAGACAAAAAAGCTGTGCCAAAGATGACCACATTTGGTTTATTTCAAGATTGTTTGTGATATAATGGACAGACTACAAAACTTCAGCAAAGGTCAGCACACAGAATGGGCAATGGGGAATATATCTATAATTGTACAAGTGTCCACTCTACCTGGAAATATTTTTCGTATAAATAACCCCAGGTGAAATGAGGATATACACTGATGACTCAGAAATTGCCCTGGCCAAACTCAAAGATGCAGTTGACTTTAAACATTAGGGAAGGGTGAACCTGCATGCAGAGCCAGCATGCACAGAAGAACCTTTTCTTTATCATATATCCTCTCTTAGTAGCATATATTAATCACCTAATATTAACAGATCACTCCCAGTCCAGATATGTGGCTTTTGATCTAAACCAGCCTCTAATCTGACAGTGCACTTTCCAGTGACAAAGCGAGAGATCTGACTTAGTGCCTGCCCCATAAACCATGGTAGGTACTGAACTGTAGAAGCCATGTGTTCAACAGTGGAGCAGGTACAAATACTTGTAGGCTTCCTTCTAGAAGCTTGGAATTTGGCTATGCATAAAAGATTCATTAATGACAGCAGTAAATGTGAAAGTCTTTTACAAGGTTTTTTCCCTGGTTTGAGTGGAGGGGAAGAAAAAAATGTGATCGATCCTATCCACCCCCTTTAAAAGAAAAATGCTTCCCTTCCTGAGGGGAAGAAAGAGAAGGGTAAAAAAAGAGAAGAGAGAAAGTAAAGCAATTCCCATATGCTTAAAAACACTAAAGGACTGAGGTAAGGTAGTGCTAAGCACTAGAATCATACCAAGCACTTAAGCACAGGTGTAGAACAGAATTTCCCTCCCTTCCATTTGAGATATCATATGTATCATCAAAAGATAAAAAAGGAAGCCATGGAATGAAAGAAGATGTTCATTGCTGGAAAAATGATGGGACAGGAAACGTATTTGTGAGGCTGATGAAAAGTTTCTCTGTGTTTTCATTTCATTTAGACTTTGTCTCAAAAATAGTATTATTCTTATTTTCATTGGGGAAAATAAAAAAGAATATGCTGATGCATTTCCCCTACTTGGAGAACATGACAACCTCTGAATTATATTCATATATTAAATGCAAGCTATTACTGTTGCTGTTCTGTTTACACAGCCATTCCAATCAGTGACATGTCCGTGTACGGTATAGCTGTATTCTTGGAGGCACATTTCATAGTTTTTGTTATGACTGAAATGTTTTGTTTTCAAACTGCTAGTAACTCAATAATATTTATCAACTTAACATTATTTCCTCTAGGATATTAAATCTTAGATGTACATTCAGGTTGTGAAAGTGCTATTGATGGTGATGGAAGTCAGGTATGCCTACATATGCCACCAAAGTGGTGCAGAACACTCATTGGTTGATGTGGCAAAGTTCTCCCATCTGCTCCATTGTACTAGAGTAGTTGAGGGAATATTCTCAGCCAGTCATGGGAAGTAGGATGCAGTAATATGTGGATGATTATAATTAGATTTTTTGCTTGCATGTCTAAATATGAACAGCTTTTTCATCTATTAGAATGGATTATAGTACCTAAAGGATTATAATAAAATAAGGTTTGGCTAGAAACACACAGGTTTACAGTCTTTGGCCTTGCAGAATTCACACCTACAAAGCAATAGTGCTTTTTGCTTACCTGTCCAAAAGGTGTGTGTTCCCTCTCTTTGGACTGGACGTACTCTGCAGGCAACTTTGCCAGGATGGGGATCCACCCAGAAGCTGCATGCAACCTCAGTAGCATAGTTTTCTCCTTTACCTCCATCTCCAGCAGCATTTTATACCCTTTTGCAGGCTGAAGTGCACCAAAGCCAATCACAAACATCTCAGCTACCCTACCTCTGGAATATGTGAGCATTCAGAATGTTCCTCCTGCAATCTCCACCTGGTGTTCTTATCTTAGAACACACACTGTAAGAGATTATGCAAGGGCAGGGGGTGTGCATGAGTGTGAGTGTGTTTGTGTATGTGTGTGTAGGATGCATGTGGAGACCTGAATATCTGTCACTGTTGCACTCTGCAGGGTGCGGTATTTCTTATTTCATTCACTGAAAGAATAGAGATGTACTAAACGCACAAGGAAGTTGAAACTGTAAAAAGTGCTGATGAACAAACTAAGAATGGCCGGCATGGTACTCGCTTATGTAATGTGGGCTTTTTTCTTCAGGAAGTGAACTGAGAAAATAATTGCTTTCAGAGCTGGCTGCACTGTGATGTGGAAATAATTCTCAGGCAGTAGCAGCTGGGTCTGGCTTGAAACCAGCTTTTAGTACTGAGTCTTGGTATCCCATTGGTATTCCCCCAACCTCTACAGCTGTTTGACTATAAAATTTAGTCAGGTGCCAATAACATGTTCTCTGGGCACCATGGTGTAGAAAATGAATAGTTAAGTTTTCAACAGATGTCTGATGATGGGTTATTTTTGTCAGGAGATGAATAGTTTTTATTGAATTCTGCTGTTCTGCTGTGCTCTTAGGCCTCATATCTCATCACTTCATCTTATACTGTTTATTTTCACAGATATAAATTTGGTGAGTCCAAATACTGCTGTCAACTGTAGTCTCTCATTTTACACATGACTACTTTTTTGTGACTGATTTTACCTAATCTGCTAGATAGAGGCAAGTGTCTATTTAGAACTCCTGTGGTTCTCCATTTTGGTAGAGGGTTGTACGTCTCTGCTGTAGCATAGTTGGGTGTTGGCAATCTATATGTTGGCAATGTTTAGGCACTCCTTGATGTTTCCAGATCTGACATATGCAATAAGGTTGCTGAATTTCAGCTTAATGGCCATATTAAAATTAACTTCCTTGGGCAAAGCCAGATTTTTGCAAAGAAGAAGCTGTCTCTATGGCAGGAACTTCTATAAGGGAACCAGAAGTTTGATTCTGAATTATTTCAGCACACAGTCTATTCTTAGTGTTTATTGATAAACAAGGGTTACAAAGTAGGTGCTTTTTAAGGGTCAAACAGTATTGCATATGGTGGCTATACTGGGGTTTACAGTCCACTGCACATTAAATGCTAAAATCCTATTGTATAGTGCCCCAGAGGTTTATTGAAATGCCACTACCAAAGATATCTTTCTTTTTTTTCAGAACTGCAGATCTTCAGAACTCAGACACCTGTTATCAAACAAACACCTAAACAAAACCACCCTCACGGGAAATCTGTTTCAGATAATTTGTGTAAGTACTAGTGGAAAGCAACACATGGATTTCTTGACAAATTTTTGTAGATAGAAAACCTTACATAAGAAAAAGCTGTGTATGTTTAGAATCACTTTTGCTTTTTTTCTTTCCATTATAAAATAGAACAAATGAACATATCACTTTTTCAACATTACTTCATTGGTGAATGACAGGGTAGACTTGGGGCTCTTCAGGTTGAAAAAAAAATATGCCTCAGAATACAAAAGAATAGCATGAAACAAGGAGTATTATAAAGGGCAAAAATGGAAATTGTGGTACACTCCCTTCTAGCACACAAGTGAAGGTCAAGAAAATGAACCTTGCAAGCACAGGTGAAAGCAAAGTATGATTCCTGACACAGCATGCTTTTAAACAGTGGAGACTGTTCACTCCAAAATATTTTGGATACTTGTATTTTACAGAGTTTAAAAACTGGTTAAACCTCCAAAAGAATAATTTGTTGAAGACAAGCTTAGTTCAGAAAACTTATTTCTGCATGTTTTTGAATTTCCAAGGAAAATATCTTTATACATTTGCCTTGTTCTTACTATTTCCTAGAAATTTTCTTCCAGTGACAGACATTGGTCTAAACAGAGCAAAAATATGTCTATTTTTCTGTTCAAGTGTAAAAATTGTCTATACTGGTTCAATGGTGTGCTGTTTTATTGCCCTAGAGGAGGCTGTGCTTTCTTTGATGTATACTGAGTAACCCATTTCATTTAGGTTGTTAAGTGGTCATGGAGTAGACAGAAGAATTGAAATCCTTCTGACTTCTGATTCTAGATTGTACCTTGCAATCCAGTTGAGCAGTTCCTTTCTGGTGTACTGCAGACTTACCCAAGATATTTCTAAATGTACTTCTGGGATCCTAATTAACTCACCTAGCTTTATCGCAGGGCTTCTATAGTTATAGCCGAAAAAATATTCAAAATGAACTCGGCAAAACACCTCCTTTGCTTTTTTTATGACATTAGGCTTTTGCCATTTTTTATGTTTCATTTTTCCCTTAGGTTAGTCCTGGATTCATATCTGTAGAACACTTGTAATTGCCAGGAAAACTAACAGGTTTCACCTCTTATCTCTCTTGACTGACTGGGCCACTCTTACAGCAATTGCAATATTTGATTCTAATAATATGCAAATATTTATAAATGTAACAAATAAGTGCCCTAATCTGGTAGTGATTTATTGTTTATACTCTTTGCATGTATGTGGCTTTCAGCATTATCGCAAAACTGAATGGAAATCGCACAATAGATAATAATTAATTCACACAAACAACTTCTGTAAAATAATACTGCTTATTCATATATTAGTACAGTCCCTCCTCCTGCCCCACAGGATTATGGATGGGTAATAAATTATTTAGAGTTTGAAAACAGAGATGCCATAAAAATATGGTGTATTTGGTGCAGAGAATTCACTAGAGACATCTGAAGAAGAATTCAGTGTGGTCATAGCAGCAGACAAAGTGAATGAAGTTTTTCCCAGTAAGCGGAATAGCTAAGAGACTGAAGAAGTTAGAAGGTAGAGAATTATAATGGGAGAAAATGCAGCAAAGTCTGATTTGCTGTGGAATGGAGAAGAACCCATACATTTTAACAATATAGAAATAATGAAACATTATATCATAGATGCCATATTGGAAAAAGAATGTACGGTGGTTGAAATGATACTGTTGACTAGACAGCATCTTTTCATTTCCCCATCACAGAAAAAGGAAAAGAATGCCTTTTAGTTTAATTCTTTAAATTGCCTCTTCTTTCTCTATTGCCCTTAGAGAAATCATGTATTTGGACATGTCCTTTGAGTCACTGACCATCTCTTTATTAAAACACACAAGGAGAAGAAACATGACAAAATTAATTTTAGAAATAGGATGATGAAAAATTGAAGACCTGGACTTTACCCAATAATATAAAAAACTTGTGTGTGATGTCACCCCTTTCAGTGGTGCTGCAATTCAGTGACTTGCAATTCAGTTCATCAACTCTTTATACACATGCTCCTCTGGATACAATCCATATGTAAAGTATGTATGGACAGCACAAAAATGAATAATCATATTGATGTCTACAGATTATGGCTTTACATAATAAGGTCTTTTGTTTATCATGTACTAAATGAAGCACACAGAGCATTCAGAATGTGTATGTCACTTGCCTGCTTTTAATTAATAATAGCTGATTCATTGGAAGTGCTCCTTATCTACAGCACAAAAATGACAAAAGTTTAGTTATAATTTTTCCTTTAAGTGAATTTCTCATTAATTTCTTCAACAAATTAAAGTAATAAAAATAATAGAAATCTTTTAACAGTATTACATTACAGCTTTATTATACCTTAATCACTCAAAAAAGGTACCTCAAAGGAAAACATTAAAACAACAAATGCATCTATGATTAATAACTGGAATTACATTGTTTTGACTCTGTATTTTCATAATGTATTTTCATTATGGTCTTTTTTCTAAGACAGAGATTGCCAACAAATGGGATCTTAGTACAAATCCAAGTTTATCTAAAAAGTGTGAAGAAAAAAATCTACTGAAAAGTGCGAGGAAAAACTGTAAATTTGATAAGTAAAGATTTTCCATTTTATTTTCCTATTTTATGTTTATCAGTAGATTTTCAATCTTTTTTTTTTAAGCTTTTTCTTCTGAAATGCTTAAAAGACTGTTATTAATAATATTTCTGGCATCAAAATCTTTTGTAATGGAACAGTCATTTCATCTGATAAAATAGCATATTTAAATAACTTGTAAATAAAGAGTTCAATAACATAGTTAGTCACAGGAAAAAACTGTATGGATATGGACTCTATGAATTCATGTTGACCATGGTAATATTTTGGGGTGGGTTGATAATTCAATTCCCTAGACCTATTTAGAGTTCAAGCAAAAATATTGTGTGACTTGGCATCTAAATCAGTTTCTTTGAGGAGGCAAATTCCTTCAGACCTCCTTCAAACATGCTTAAAAACCATTGACAACAACAGTATAGAGAATTTGAGAGATATAGCGGCTTATTCAGCACAATAATATAAAATTCAGGGGTTTTTTTGGTATTATTTACTATATGTTAGGCCTATTCTGAGTATGTGTGCTGATTTTGGCTGGGACAGAGTTAATTTTCTTCACAGTGGCTAGTATTGGGCTGTGTAACAGATTTGTCCTGAAGACAGGGTTGATAATGTAGAGATGATTTTGTTATTGCTGAGCAGTGCTTACACAGAGCCAAGGCCTTTTCTGCTTGTTATAGTGCCACACTGGCAAGGAAATTGGAAGTGCATGGGAGGTTGAGAGGAGACACATTCTGTATCAACTGAAATACTTCTGCTTCATCAGGATATTGGAGGACAATCAAACAGTTGTCGCTCTTTATAACAAAAAGAGGTTATAGGGATTCTGAGGTCCAGATTCCAAGCTTCCCTTCCTCTTATAACTTGTCCATGCTCTTTATTCCTCTCTGCCTACCTCAGTCTGATATATCTGTGAAAGAAAGTGCGTGTTTTTTTGTTTGTGTTTTTTAAGTTAAAGAGAAGAATTTGGGATCTGTTTAATAATGGGCGTGGTGCAGCTTTAAAAATAGATTTATTTAAAAAAATACAACACTGGTGGTTTCTAGGTGTTATGTTGTGCTAAGGCAGGGGTAAAATATATTCACTTTCATTAAAGTTGTAGGAAGTATGACAGAACCATGTACTCAGAGCTCTAAATTTGTCATATTTGACACTTAGTTGAATCAGTAGAAATATTTTTTCATTCTGGACAATGAATGCGTAAGCCCAGCATGGTCTTGCTCTCCCCAGCACTGTCATTGAGGAGCTCTCCACCAAGGGAGAAGAGGTTCAGGGACAAATATTGCATATCCACGTGGTGGAAGGCACACTGTCTTTATAATGCACTGTCTGGCAGCAGTACTTGAAGGACATGAACTTCCAGTGGTTTGAAGGGTAGAGGTGTTCCAGTAGACTTTATTGGTACAAATTCAGGCTTTAGAGTTGAGAAGAAAGACTTTGCCAAAGTTTGACTCCTGAACTGAAATTTTATTGGCTGACATCAGTGTCCCTGCAGAGGAATGAATCACTGGCTAGGACATGATGTTTTACACCTCTGTAAATTTGAAGCAAGTGTAGTAAGTCAAAGGAAAAAACACAAAACCCTCCTACACAACAAGTATCAGTAAAAAAAAAATTCTCCAGGTTTTTATAATTTCCCAAACAATTCTAACAATTCTTATATTCTATATAGTTTTGTAGGAATGGGAGTAGTCAGGGAATACTGAAAAAATACTGTCCAGATTTTGAACTGATTTATGTTCATGTTTGAATCCCACCTGGCTGCTGCATATCTTTCTTCTTTTTTATGTTACTTCATTTTGTTCATGAAGAGAAAACAGGAGGGAAATGGAAAGCAGCCTATTGTTTATAGGATCAGGGACTTACCAGCCAACTTTGGTACTTAGGGATGACTTTTCCTTTTTTGGGTCTGCAGTAACTCTGATATGAAAGCACATAATTTCAAGATCAGTAAGCCTTTGTGTAACTCCCCTACCTCATTTCCCCCAAAAAGGCAAATTCTACAAGTCTATGTTATGCTTGCTCCATTTTCATTCACTGGATACAGTTATGTAAATAGTGGTTTTAAACATTACCTCTGCAAAATGTCACCACTTGGGGAGAAAAGCAGTACAATTAGAAAGTCCAGTGGAATCTTAGTCCTGTGGCATGTAGGTGACATGTAAATAAAAAGGGAGAGGGAGTGAGAAGAGGAACATGACACTAATGTACCAAATTTGGTATTAATACCTTCACTTTTGGCAAATAAAACCTGACATAAATACAGAAAATGCTGCATTGCACTTTTTCCATATATCGAGATTATTGTCATAAACTGAAAGCAAGTCAATTTCTAGCTTTAGTACTAGGGGCACAGCATCATAACATTATAGATGAATCTTGTATTGCTTCAGTCTCATGAAAGCTACAGAGATCTGGTTTTAGCTAGTTAAGAATACAGCAAGTGAAGGCAGACTCACTCTTCTCATGAGTGATTCATCCCATCCCTCATATTTTTATTCTTTTTGAATGAACTCTCTCATCAGGAGTTACTAATCTCTCTTCATTGACTAGAGACTTAACATTGGCTGAGCCTTAGACTGGACACCTGACAAACCAGAGATAAAGTGAGACAAATCACATTCAGTGTCTTTTAAACAATACAGTTCTCTATTCACTCTGAACTTCAGCTTCAGCTGTTCTTCACTGCAACCTATTGGGAAATCAGAAATATAGCCTTAGAGTCTGTTCACAGTTTGTTTTATAGATTTAGTCTCATAAAGTCCAAAGTAATAGAAATATATAATATAGATTGATTTTTTTTTTCATTCCTCTACAAATTAGCTGCAGATGCAGAAGTTTGCCCAGTTGCAGGAATCTTAAATAACAGGTTTTAATTTCTTCATGTTGGTGCTACTCAACATTCCTGAAAGAGCAGTTGTGCCAGTGGGATTCACAAAGTTTTTACTACTGAAGTGAGGTCTGACTTACCAGAAAGAATTTTAATGTAGACCACTGTTTTCAAAGATGCTTGAAAATAAGCCCTAGTTATGATTGCCAGAATACAACTGTTTCAGCTAAATACTTCAAACGTTGTTTTAGATGCTGATTGACTTTGAAGGTACATATACTTTCTTTTCACTTCAGAATTCATTGCTACAGCAAGAAAAATATTAAGAATACAAAGTAACTCAATCGTAACACTTAGGGCTAGAATGAACACCATGAGGTGGTCATCCTTGCCCCTAGGCAGGATCAACTGTAATAGTGTCACCCTTGACATGTGTTTATTAAACCTTTCCTTTAAAAGTTCTGAAAATTCTGTGGTGTTTACAAATTTTCCACTTATTAACTATCTGTACAACCAGAAAGCCATATTTGAAGTTTAATCAATACCCTGAAATATTTTTATTTTTTTTCTCTCATAGTTGGAGTGTAGGAAGAAAATCTTATCCCATCTCTATTTGTGCAGTGAGAGGAGTATGAATTTTTTTTCTTTTTGTCCACACTCATTAGAATTTTATTCAGCAATGAGAATCATGTTTGTTGAAGCAGTACACCACACAGATCAGAAATGGGGCCTACTCTGCAGGAAAAAAGATTTATTACATATATTCTTTTCACATAAAGAATTCCTAGTATTGTTATATGAGGTTATACTTTTTTTGCAGCAGCAGAAAGGCAGAATTATTAGGCCCAGGGCTATGGTTTGCAAGAAAATGTAGTGGTTAAAAAGACTGAGATGGTTTCTATTCTGTCGTGAGTGACTGGGAGAAGCAGGTATTGCAGCAAATGTTTCATAGAATCCTGTGGAAGATTGAGGCAGGAGCTGTGGGAAAGAATAAAGTTTTACTGGTGTGAAATCAGGCTCTCCACATCTTTTCCTAGAGCTTAGATCGAAGATACTTAATTGCCTTATAGGAGTGTAGATAGAAGATACTTAATTGCCTTATGGGAGTGTAGTGATTACTTTTTTCCTTCAACAGAAAAAAAACAACAGAAGCACTATTTAATATTTTCTCCAATTGAAAAGAAATGAAGTATCAGAATATGCCTTTAGATGTATTAAAAGAGAAAAAGAGCAAAATTAATTAATTCTGGTATGAGGAGTTGGGTTTCTGTCAGGCTCAGTGGTGAGATCTGGGGCCTTCTGTTTTCCTTTCTTGTACCCGTGAGGGTGTAATAGAAATTATTGCCCATTGAAATTGGTTAAGGGGACAAAAATCATTACACTTTTTGTGTAATCCCACATATTTCCAAGTTTTAAAATTAGATGAGTGTTTTGTTTTTGTCAGTTTTCAGATTAAGACAAGTATTAACACGATAATATACACTGGACTCCTGATAGTTAAATACAAGATGATTTTTTAGATAAACTGTCAGTATCATTGTATATAATTATTAATATATATTATTATTATATGTTATTGAGATGTGTGTCAAGCCCCGTGCAAATATATAGCAAATGATGGTTACTGATAACAACAATTAACAGATGATCCAGTCTACAGGAGTTCAGGGTCACCTTGCCTGTGTGCCTTGTTTGGCATGAGCTGTGCTCTGACAAATTCATGAAGCAAATAATTCCCAGTCTTCATACATATGATGAGCCTCATCTCCATAAATACTTTTGAGACTGTATCTGGTGGGTGAGGTAATTGTTTGCCTGTGAGGTGACAGCAGATCCGTCCCCAGGAAGAGTCAGGCTTTCCAACACATCACAGAAGTAAGCCTCCATTTCTAGTAATTAGCCAGTGTGTGAGCATCAGTTTTCCAAGGAGCACTGGGATCACACTGTACAGAGGCAATTTTTATTTCCCAGAGGAACTAGCAGTCAAAGTTTAGGGTGATGTTTTTTCATCAGCAGAGGATGGTACAGATAGTTTGGTGTTTTTGGGTGCTTGCCAGAAAACAGAGAAGAAAGGTAGAATGCTAATTTTTTTAGAGGGTCAGCAGCTTCATCCACACAGCTCGCCGATTTATGCTGGCTAGACCAATTGATTTATTCAGGGACTGATATCCATCAAAGCCATTATAAAAAAAAAAAATTAAACTAAAGCAGACAAAGCCTGCTTGTGATTTGCAAGGGAAATGGATTGAATTCCCTGTTCATGAAACTGAACTTGAGCAATTTACATGCAAACACAGCTCCTCAGAAATACTTGCAAAATGGAACACTACTGTCCTAGAGAAGAATAGAAAAGGTTCGACGTACTAAAATTTAACTTTTTAGAAGTGACAGTATGGTTTGTTGCTTTTCATTACTTCCAAATCTCCCAGAGTCTCAAGTCCCCGAGCCTTGACTTTGTTTTCATATCCTTTCACTGTCCTAGTGAGTGTTATTTCTTCCGTGGGTTGACAACTCTTTGCAGGTCTGGTATCCTCTCTCAGAGAGAGGGAGAGGGAAGGAATGAAAATTAGTCTTCCTCAGCAAGACAGAATTCCACTGGCTCAGTTGCACTCATGTTTGTGTCCTTAATCACTCACCATCACAATGATTGGGATCTACTATCATACGGATTTTCCACTCAATAGTCTTTCTCTAGACATTTTTTTATAATCCTAAAAATGGCTTGATAAAGCAGTAACTAGTTTGGATATTTTAGAAGGCTTTCTATTAAAGGAAAGTCTGTTTTCAAACTCTAAAGTAATTTAGGTTAGTTAATTTTAATGTACAAATCTCAAATTTTAATGTGCAAATATGTGCACATTTAATATAACCTAAGCTGTTGTCCTAGCTAAATATTTCAGTGCCCCAAAATTAAATGCTTTTTTTATTATTCATCTTCTGTAGAACACCAGTGATTGGGATTGTGTGACTCTGTGCCTCCTGAAGGTTTTAATGGTGGGAAAAAATCTGATCTTTAGGATCAAATATAATAATAATTGACATAGATTTATCAGTGAACCACAGTGAAGTGATATGTTGAGATCTCTGTCTCTTGAGCCGTCACAGTTGGTAAAATCAAATTTTGAGAGTCATATATAACAGTAAATTGGCATAGCTTCATGTAGCTGTGTTTGTGGAAAGATGAGACAGAGTAGCATTGGAGAATGAGACCTCTCATCATTAACATTAGACAGTATGGGAAAAAGAGAGGACTTAATCTACAAATCCCTTTTTTAGTTTGTCCAAAATAGATTTTAAAGAGTTATGTTTTTTTCCATCTTATTTAACTTATTATAAAAAGTCAAAGGTTAAAATACGAAGGCCTATTTCAGCTTTAAATCCCATGGATTTACAAATTTATGTTGAAGGAAAGTGCTTAGGTCTCTGTATGTGCGTGTCCATAGAAGCCCATTTCTTTTCAGCAGTCTCTGCATGCCTCTTATGCAATGACTGTGAAAGTTATGTCCTCAGATTGCTGATATGGTGTGGCTCCACTAGATGTATTTTTCAAGTGATTGGTATTTGAGCCATCGATATGTGAGAGGTCATACACAGTTATGAGACACTGAAATAGTTAATGGCTTAAGCATTGTTAAAATCACTGAAGGACTTTTGTCCACTGTAGCAACCCATGCAAAGAAGCAACTGCTCATCAAAGCACACTCCTCCCCTAATATGCCTACTAATTTGGACTGTGACAGGAACTGGAGATAGGGTGGTACTACTGTCCAATACTCCAGGAAAAGAATGTATCCACAAGTGTGAAAGATTGAAATTCTAATGGCTCAGACAATCAAAGTGCAAGCTGATGACATGTTAAAGTGACCACCCAGGTGCTGACGGTATGCAACTTGATACCTCAGCTTACAAGCTGGGTAAGATAAGGAAAGAGGCAGATCCTTCACGACAGGGTAATGTTTCTTTGTCCTTACATAAACTGCATAGTTGTGATAACTCCCCTCTGGAGAAGCATCAGGGGGAATACACACATAACCTGGAGATATTTATCTCCAGTGATGGGCCATAATGGACATTGTGTCCAACTGGTAACATCTTTGAAGGTGTCAAAGAGTCATGAAATATCTTGTGACTTAGTATTAAATCATCCATTGTAAAAGTCCCTGTCCCAGAGGAGGTACAGGAGTGTTCCCAACTAGCCTAAGCCTAATAAAAGCCACACTTGGGCTTCTTCCTGGACGGCATAGTCTTCACTCAACAGACAGGCTTCTTTCCTCACACACACATGCATCTTCTCTCACACACAGGGGTTCCTTCCCTCACCACACGCACTTGTTCCTTCATCACACAGGACTTCATTCATTACTAAGGGCTTTTTTCCTCACCACCCAGGGCTTCTTTTGTTGGATCCAGGTAGCAACCATCACTTTGAGGAGACTGGGATGCTCATCACTGAGAAGACCACAAGAGGATCAATGGGATACCATCGGATTCCAGAGAGTGGTGATATTTTTTCTACTTGATCTGTCTCTCTGTCATTATTTCTCCCTTTCTCTGTTTTTCCTATTTCTTTCTATCTCTACCTCACATTTACTGTTAAATATAATGAGTACTATTGACTTTGGCATATAGTCTCGTTTACACCTTAACTTGGACAGAGGCATCAACTTTAAAAAAGAACCTAATCATAACAATAGTGTGAAAAAGCATTCAATTCTGACATCTCAGAAGACAACATATGTCATGTGTTTCTGGATTTAATTATTGTTTGCTATTTTTGAAAAACAATTTTTAAAGTGTATGAAATTATTGGAAAAGGTCTTCCTTACTATTACTCTTTAATTTTAGTAGAAGTACAAAACAATTTCTCAATTTAATTTCAATAATTTTCTTTCACTTAAAAGTTTTAGTTAGGACATTTATACAACAAAAATAAAATACAGGCCTGATTTAAAAATGAAATCCAGAACTTTCTTATACTGATAGTTCCATTACAACCCTAAACTACTCAGTTCCGTATTACAACTAAGTTCTTTGCATCTTAGCTGATATTGTTTTTACAGCATATTAATATTAGCAAAAAAATGTTAGAGAACTATTTTAACACTCTGATATATGCATATATCTAAATAAAAGCAGAGAATCATACATTTTTGGAAACAAGAGGCTGACAATGATTGCATGTAGGAAAAGACTCCTTCACATTAGCGGTCTCAACATGAAGCGTGAAAGTTGTCAAATGGGATCATACCCAAACCTGCTAACTACTCTATTGCTGTGATTTTTTTTAGAGAATTTACAATTTCAACTAAATTGCAGAAACCCTTTACACTGCAGGCTGCCAGCCACTACTGCCCATGACACAGGTGCCCACAGATGAATTTGTAAAATATCTCTAGGAAAATGTGGATTAGTCTCCCATACCTGGATTAAGTTTGCAATATTTTTGCCTTTGATTACATGGACTTGTCATTTTCATGAATTGTAACCTGCTGAAACTATGGAACATCAACAACACTGCTATCAGCTGAAAATGCTAGACTATTTTTTCCTTAAATCATTAAGTTTTAGGCAAATTATAGGCATGCTGTTGTCTTTATTTTCTGGAAGCTGAAGCACCGACTTTTCATTTTTATGACATTTAGCATTTAATAACCTCATTGTCTCTGGTACTAATTTTCTAAATGCCTTTTCTGCTTTTATTTTGAATATGAATACATAAAAAAATGCTTTGGTACTTCAATTTTGTCATCTACTTTTTGGGAAAGCTACCAAATTTATTAGCTAAATGATCAAACAGTTAAAGAAAAAATAGATTCAGGGTTGGATCCAAATGTCCCTATAGTCTATAGGATTGTATTAACTTCTATTACTTGTGCCCAGAGATGATAAATTGATTGGCAAGACATTAGTGGGAAAGACATTCTTGACAGTAAACTAAAAAAAAGGAAGATTTGCATTATTTAAACAGTAAGGATCTGAAAATATTAGAAAAGTGGGTGTTTTAATTAGTTTTTATCTTCTATTTTTTTTTACCTTATGCGTGTGTGTGTGTGTGTGTGTGTGTGTGTGTATTTAAAAGAACAGTGAATGTTATTTCACCCTCACTCCAGCTTCCTTTTTCTAGTTTACTAATTGGATCTATCAGAGAACATGTTGTCCTTCTAATTGAAATGCAGGTATGCTAGTATATACGTAGTCTACCTATGTAAATGCTTATATATATGTATGCAGCAAGACACTGGATTGATATTCACACGCAAAAAAAAATCATCAAGCAGCAGTGATTTATTAAAATTTTCTCAAGCCAGACTTACACCATTCACATCAAGGTCAAGACAAGAGAGATTCAATTGTTTTGAGAAAGGCTGGCCATATCACTTTAGCAGGAAAGTACGATATTTAGAGAAGTGCATGGCAGGTTCTCATCAAGTTGTCTTCATGTTGCCTTTTCTTCATTGCAACACTACTGTTAAGCCCTAATTTAACAGCATGGTAGTCAAGACTCCTCCTTTGCATTGTTTCTTTTCTGAAGGAAAGAAAAAGCACAGAAGGTGGGTTGCACAATAAATGTGCATTTATACCTTTGTCATTTAGCTAGACAGCGTGCCAGAGTAATAATGTCAGCAACTTTATTTTCCCATTTCTTTGACAGGCTCAAAATAAAGAAGACCTTCATTTTGTAATACCCCTCTGCAGAATAAAAAAGCAGATGAATAAAGTGTTTCTGTTTATCCTTTACCATAATTACAATTTTTCAGTTTGGTGATTCCATTTCAAAGAATGTTTGTTTTTCTGCTAGTTGGAGCTTAGCATGGGGTACATGAGAGAACAAATTAGTTTCTGAGCAAAATTTAGCACAAAAAAATCAGAAAACTGTAGAATTATAAAAGCAATTGTCATGCTTAACAGGAAGAAGCTGCTTATTACCTCTGCTCCTACCTAAATTCCATGATTTGCTGGTTCAACCACCAGCTAATATTATCTAATGTGATTTCTATTGGTGACTGAGACAAAACCCAAACGTTTATGACATGGGCATGCTTGTAACCTTTAGATATTGTGGGAGAAAATTAATAGAAAATTCCCAGGCAAAAACAGATCCGGGAAGAAGTTTTCCTGTGGCAGACTATCCTTTAGAATCATAAAATGACAGAATGTTAGGGTTGAAAGGGATCTTAAAGATAATCGAGTTTCCACCCTCCTGCCACAAGCAGAGAAACCTTCCACTAGACCAGATTGCTCAGAGCCCCATCCAACCTGTTCTTGAACACCTCCAGGGATGGGGAGTCCACAACCTCTCTGGGCAACCTATTCCAGAGCCTCACAATCCTCACAGTAAAAAATTTCTCTCTAATATCTAAACTAAACCCAACCTCCTTCAGCTTAAAGCCATTCCCCATTGTCCTGTCACTACATGGCCTTGTGAAAAGTCTCTCTTTAGATGTCTTGCAGGCCCCCTTTAGGTACTGGAAGACTGCTATCAGGTGTCCCCGGAGCCTTCTCCTCTCCAGGCTGAAGAGCCCCACGTTTCTCACCTTGTCTTCATAGGAGATGTGCTCCAGCCCTGTGTTCAGCTTCATGGCTCCCCTCTGGACTTGCTCCAACATGCCAACATCTTTCTTGTATTGGGGACCCCAGACCTGGATGCAGTATTCCAGATGGGGTCTTACCAGAGCAGAGTAGAGGGAGAGAAACCCCTCCCTCGACCTGTTGATCATGCTGCTTTTGATGCAGCCCAGGATACAGGTGTCTTTCTGGGCTGCAAGCACACATTGCAAGCTCACATTGAGCTTTTTGCCCACCTGCAACTCCAAGGCCTTCTCGCCAGGGCTAGTCTCAGTCCATTCTCTGCCCAGCCTATACTTGTTCTTGCTATTGCCCCAACCCAGGTTCAGAACCTTGCACTTGACCTTGTCAAACTTCATGAGGATCACCTGTGCCCACCTCTCAAGCCTGCCAAGGTCCCTCTGAATGTCATTCCTTCCCTCCAGCATGTTGACTGCACCACACAGCTTGGTGTTGCCGGTGAATGTACTGAAGGTACACTCAAACCCACTGTCCATGTCACCAACAAAGATAGTAAGCAGTGCCAGTTCCAATACTGACCCCTGAGGAACACTACTTGTCACTGCTTTCCACTTGGACATTGAGCCATTGACTGTAACTCTTTGAGTGTGACCACTAAGCCAATTCCTTATCCAGCCAGTGAACCATCTGTCAAACCCATGTCTCTCCAGTTTAGAGACAAAGATGCCATGTGGAACAGTGACTTTGCACAAGTCCAAGTAGATGATGCCTGTTGCTCTTCCCTCATGCTCCACGGCTGTAACCCTATTGTAGAAAGCTAACAAATTTGTCAGGCTTGATTTGACTTCAGCGATGCCGTGTTGGCTGTTAGCAATCACCTCATTATTTTCCATGTGCCTTAGCATAGTTTCCAGGAGGAGCTGCTCCATGACTTTGCCAGGCACTGAGGTGAGACTGACTGACCTGTAGTTCCCTGGTTCTTCCTTATTACCCTTTTTAAAAATGGGTATGATTCCCCATTTCCAGTCACTGGGAACTCCACCAGATTGCCATGACTTTTCAAATATGATAGATAGTGGCTTAACCACTTCCTTTGCCAGTTCTTTCAGGACCCATGGATGTATCTTGTCAGGTCCCATAGACTTGTGCACCTTCAGGCTCCTTAAATGGTTTTGAACTCGGTCTTGTCCTACAGTGGGTGGAGAAAAAAAAAATGGGACCACTTAGGTTTTTCTTAACACAGAACAAGAATCAAGTCAAAGGGAACACAAGGGTCAGTGTGGACATTGGGGCAAGAAAATATTTTTCCCTTTGAGAATAAGTAACTCATTCAAAGAAAAAGGCTCAAGGTTTTAAACATATTAATAATCACTAACAATCTAGTGAGTATTGGTAAAACAGATACATAATAAAAGTGGTTGCTAGAAAGTGCATCTTTTGCAATACCTTTCCAAAGGGAGCATTACCAAATAAATTGAATTGATGGGCTTTTGGACCAGACAAAATAAAATGTGTTCTAAAAGTTTTATTAATTACTATCATAATGAAAGACAAGGTTTTGAATAAAACTCCTGAGAAATGTTTACAACATCAACTAACCCAGTCCTTGAGATGTGAGGTCTTTAGAACAGATTATTGTGTGGAGTATGTACCACACAGTGTGCATACAGAGAAATCCATAAACCAAGAGAAAACCTGAAAAATGTCATGCTATTTCATTGTTAAACTAAATAGCTAAGAATTCTAAATTTGAGAGGTACATTCTGTTTTGCCCACTGGTGAATAATATGACTCCCTAAGTATTTGGCTAATTGGGAATTTCTGGAGCACTTCACTCAACATAAATAGTTGGTATGCAAGCTAGAGATCTAGTGACCTTTTCAGGTATATAAATAATACATGCCTCCAATTTTCAATCACCTTTGTGTTTCTTCCCTCTGGAGAGCTAAAAGGTGACAGAAATATCACCTTCTTAAAGATGAATTTTTAGCAAATTATTCTTCTTTTATGTATGGTTCCTGGCTAGGAACCCTCATGAGACCTTTGATATTTCCTCTTATTTTGTCAGGTACCGGCCCCTCTCACCTTCAATTTCACCAGCACTACTCATGTAATACTTTTACCTTTGTTCTTGGCTTCCAAAATCTTCAATCCCTGGAAAGAAACGCTGCTGATGGTATGTAACCGAGGGCAGTCAGATGCTGCTTGTCTTAAGTACAAAGCTGCTTAAACAACCAGTGTTTTCCCTAAGGGGCTAAGTCACTCATTTCTCACCATACTGAGAAGTGGAAGAAAAGTGTTAGATAAGATAGGTAAGGAAAAAGTCTTCCAGCTGCTCTCCTGAGTGCCTAACAGTTAAAGACATCCCTCTGCAACTGTGCTACTGCACTTTTATTCTGTTGTCTGAAAGCCACGTCATAGTATTTTTGTCATAGAGAATTTGGCATCTAAACTAGACTACACTATGTAGTAAATGGCTTCGTATAGAAAAACCTAGCAGTGTAGTTCTAGAGATGAGTATCAAAAGGATAAATCTTAGCAGCAATGTGCAAGTTACATATGATCTGTTTTGTGTTCTAAGGGGAGGCCCTAAGGGTGAAACAAAGAGCAAATCGTTGGCATTTAGTAGGTGTATAGTCTATTATAACAATTAGTTGTGGTGGGTTAACCTTGGTTAACAGCTGAGCTCCCACCCAACTCCTCCCTTGCTTCTTCCCTCAGGGAGAGAAAATAGGGAGAACAGGAATAAGAAAGCTTGTGGGTCAAGTTAAGATTGGTAGACTTGCTACTAATTACTGTTGTGGACAAAGAAGACCCAGGGAAAATTAGATCATAAAATGTAATTGCTGATTTAGATAGTGGGAAACAGAAAAACAAACATTGAATCAACACCTCTCCACCCTTTTCTCCAGATCAGTGTCGCTCCCTCACACCAGTCTCCATCAGTAATGGTTGGTATGCAGTGGTTCCACTCCACTGCTCTGTCCTTGTCACACTTTTATCGTGCTCCAGCATGGGTGCTCCAAAAGCTCCAGGGGAATCTCGGCCCTGGTGTGGAGCAGCTCCTCTTCCTCCTCATCTTTTGACCTTGGTGCTTCATCTGCTGCTTCTCACTCTCTTTGTTCTGCCCTCCTCTCTCTGTGGCATTTCCAAACCTTCCTTACAAATACTTTCCCCGAGGCACCACCATCATGTGGGGGCTCAACTGTGCCCTGAAGTGGGTGTGTTGGAGCTGACTGGAACCAGCCATGTCCAACCCAGGGCAGCCCCAGTTGCTCCTCACAGAGGCCCCACCAGTGCCTGGGTGCTTGCATGCTGTACTGGCACAGTTAATCACCAAAGAAGCTTCTTACACAGACTTTCTGACCACCCCTCAGTAACTGGTGCAATAGAAATGAGCCACTGAGAAAAGGTCCCACTTGCTGGAAGTTTTGAAATGGACAAAATTTGACTCCAGCTGTGACATGGGTAGGAGTGTGAAACACTGAATGAGGACTGAGGGCTGCAGATGGGGTCTGAGGAGTGCACCGGTGAGAGTGGACAGCTCTTGGGCAGACAGCAGTGCAAAACTGATCTAACTGGGCTTGCTGGAAATGTATTAATTTCTATTGTCCCAGTTACCATAGGGTGTTCAGAAAGTCTGGGTAAGAGGCTTCTTTAGTCATTAATTGTGCTGGGATGTGGCGTGCAGGTGCCCAGCTCCTGTTGACTGCAGCAGGATTTTAGCATCTCAGAGAAAGGTGCACAGCCAAACTTCCAAGCGACACACCTTGAACCTGGGATGGATCACCAAACTCCGCAGGGCAAAGAACTCTTGAGCCCAGCGCAGAGCTGTGCAATTGCAGTTATGTCATCTTCAGGCTGGAGTCTGGTTCTCATGCTAACAAACCTGTCTTAGAAATTGCTGATATAGGAAAACGATATCTCCTGTGGACTGTGGGAGGAGGGAATCTCACCATTTTTTAACTTTCTCAGCTACTTGGTGGTCATTTTCCCGGTTGCCTGAACTACAAACAAGTTAGTAAAGACCACAGCTTTGTCTGTATTGGCTGCACAGTTGCATTAAATAACCACTTTGATGAACATATGTGATTTGGTACAGATGAAGTCCTACCTTGAATGACTGCAGCAACAGTCTGGCTTTTTCTATGTCAGAGTGTAATCAACAAAGTGTGTAAAAAACTAGCTAAATATGGCTAAAAACTAATTAGGAATAAACACAATGCTGAATGAATAATTTTTCCAGCCTACAGAATCTTTATAATCTTTTATATACTTAGTAGGGATAGAACACTTACATATGTAAACTCGTGTCCTCCACTTTTGGATTCACAGAACAACATATCACAGCCACCGAAACAAGGTTTATAATTTTTATTTTCCAAAATGTATAACAATCAGCATATGATTTTGCAATATTTCAGGCTAATCTGAGTAAAACCATGCAAATCAAGTAATTAAAAAAAATCCAGGTGAATTTAAAGAGAAAAATACTTCCCACTTTGAGAGTAGACCTGTTTCTCCTGTTTTTTGAGGCAGTGACTAAGATCAGGAAACAGCAGTAAATTACTCATTTTATATAACTAATTCAATTATATTAATTGTCTATATTTCCAAAGCTTTTAGATAGCTAATCGAAACATTATGGAAATGAGATCTGGAACAAATTGTTGTCATCTCCCATCTCAGATAGGAAGAAAGGATTAAGGCTGACTGTAATGAGATAAATTTATTTTGCCAAAAGAAGCTGAAAGAAATAAAGTCTTATAGTATATTAAAATTTTATCCTTCTTATTTGTATTAGATAAAATCTTGAATTAACTGATTTTTTTCAGAAAGTTATTATAATTTTAAGATAGCTTTCACAGTAAAAACCTAAGGCAATAACATCCATAATAATACAAAATCACAAATTGTGAAGGAAAAAGTAACTGGAAATATAAAAAATGACATTGAAAGAAAATTAATAATTTTACCATTCAATGCTATCTCCAGAGAAGATTTCACAGGTGACTGTGGGGACATTCTTCATGAACACTTATCTCCAGTATGGTCCTACATGGGAAGTTATCCCTAGAGCAGGACCTGTTCCAGCCTCTTTCCACACACCATTGCCTAAACTGTTTGTTGCAATGACAGTTTTTGCAGCAGGGGACCTGTGCAGTACCAGGGTGCATTAAGACCAAGAACCTAATTCACATAAGGCCATGAGCATTAATGAGAGAGTACCAACCTGACCCAGCAGTGTAACAGCAAAGCTTTCTGAATTGCACTAGTCTGTCAAAGAATCAGTTGTCCAAAACTCATGTGACTCAATTATTTGATTAAAGTAAGGATGGATGGACAGGGAAAGTGGATGACAGAAAAGGTCAGTGTTATCTTGAACTATACTAAAAATAAAAAAATAGTATAGAGTTTTTGGTGTGTTCAGATTCTACAAGTAGTCAGGTTGTACAAAGAAAATCACGCTGCTTCACCAGGAAACTACATTACTAAGATCACTTTTGTATATTTCCCAGATTAAATCAAAAGTATAGTAAAGAAATACAAACAAATAGCAGCTTGCAAGAATCCATGATTATTTACATTGCCAGACATAGACAGGTGAGATGCCAATTTTCAGTCATGTGCCTTTACATGGATCTAATGCCATCTTGTCTTTCTTAAGGTAACAAATCCATTATTTCTACATAAATGCAAAAAAGGAGGTTGAGGACTGGCAAATCTACTTTCAATTCTACTGTAAGCTATCTACTGTAGTGTGTTGTGAGGAAGTATTTTAATTTCATTCAGTAAAATGAATTACATGGATTATTTCATATGCTCCAGTTTCTGCTTTCTGATTGTTTGGTTGGTTTTGATTTTGGATTTTTTCTTGTTTTTGTTCACTGATCTAACACCAAATTCTCATACTTGCTTATGGAAATTTGGGTTGCCTTAGTTTCATGAATGGCATCTCACATCCTAGCTTTTCATCTGACTTATGCTAGTAGCCAATAGTTGACTGGTATATATTCCATTTATAAGGTCTTTGCTGCAAGTCAATCTGATTAAGCCACAGAAGAAAACTAGAAACATTATAATTATTTCAGTATTTCTTGGGTCCTTCATGTTGGTAAGACACTGGTTTTCCTAACCTTTGCTATGTGGTTTCACTTTCACTTCTCACTTTGGGCTTTAGAAGGGGAAGAGTCAATGCAAACAGTCCATGCTTTTACAGCTTCAAGTTAAATAGAAATATTTGTCATTAACATTACTTGGGGAGTCATTATACTGGGAGTATATTGAGCTGTTCCAAGTAAGTGTGAGCTTCAGGCTACACTGGTCAATGAGACATAAAAATAGAACCAGTCACAGATCACATTTTCATGACTTAGTGAGGCTTTTTCCTGCCAGCAATTTGACTGAATTTTAAGAAGAAATGATTTAGGATTACAGTAAGTCTTGTAATCTTGCTGATATAAGAGCTACATTCAACCTTTCACCCCTTGGATAAGATTAAATGGAAAACAGACTCACTTCAATGCTGAGCATGTAGGTAAAGAAAAACAAGAAGAGCAAAAGAGGCAAGAAAACACACACATGCTCACACACACAGTCACGTCAATGCTCTGTTAGCATTGCAGCCTTTTCATAAGAAATGCGGCACTTTTACATTTCTATCTTTGTTAAACACAGTTCATTACTGCTTCTTCTGCCTCTGCCCCACGAAAATTTTATCCAGGTACATGTGTGCAAGTGGATCATGTTCTTGCAATAAGTACCACTGTAGCTACTGTGGACCTCAGCAGAAAAGATAAAGTGCAAAATTGTCAGTGATCACAGGACACAGTCTCGCTACTGCCCCGGTTTCCTTGTCTTTCTCTTGGAAGTCTTTGAGTGAGTCTTTTCTTCCTTGTTTGAAGGGGGATTAGTGGGAAATTGCAGCCCAAATCCATTAGGTCCATTTAGGAAGACACATTGAAAGTAGCGAACAGGAGCTAGGAAAACAAGGAAGAGATGATTAATGTTTATAGCTTCCAAACTGGGGCCATGAGTCTATTCCATGTTCTTTCAGAAAATACCTGTATGACTTTATTCCCATTAAGTGAGTTATAACAGCACAAATCTCTAGTGTGATCACAAACCAGGTTTCACGTATCAACAAGATTTTAGCTAAAAGGCTCAACAAGACATCTTTGTAGCACGAGATGAGCAATTCTTGGCAGTTTCACACTTAAATCTATTATACTTTTCAGTGTTACAGCCCTGCTTCTCCCAGAATATTTGCATTTTGGGATAGCTGAACGTAAGGTGTTTGCTTCTTTGTTTTTCACTTTGTGAAAGGAACGGGAACTTTTTCTCCTCAAAAAGAAGACAGAATTAATTTCAATTATTTTCACCAGGATGGAAATTGGTTTGTAGAGAGAACAGGCAAGAGCTCTGGAAATCAAAGAAATAAACAACCCCCCCGGTTTCAAAATCTGTGTGAAGTTGTATAGGGTTTATCTAGTGGAAATGCTAGGTGCATTCCATAGTTATTCAATAAATTATACAAATATTCCATGGAGCTTACTTTGCCCTTGATCATGCAGAGGGCTGGTTTCAAGAAATTTGAGGAATATTGCAAGAGCAATGCCCTGGTACATTCAGTTCTTCAGCAGAAAGCAGGAAAGCAGCTTATAATAAAATTTACTAATCCTAGAGTATAAAGGTGTTCGTGTTACAATGATTGAAGTTTCCTTTCTACAAGGCTCAGATAGCTATTTTTAATGCAAGTCACCAAATAAAACGCTCATTAAAAAGAATTTTTATTTTAGCTATAACAGTTTGGTTATTAAGAAAAAATTACAGAGAATGTGTGAAGAAAATTTTTATTACTAATGTTTTCTAGTTTTAATCAAATTTCTTCACTTAGAGGCTGTACAAATAGAATTAAACAATTCAAAACCCCACAAAAATTCAGGCAATCATAGTATTAGAAACTACTATTTGATAAGCAATTACAAATAAAAGAAAAACATTAACTATTGCACTAATTTATTTCTGATTGCATCTCAGGAAAGCACATGCTGTGTTTTGGTACAGCAATCAAAAAAAAAATCATACAAGAACAAGAAATTCATGCCAATGATTGGATAGCCAAAGATTTTTTTTTCACTTACTAAAGAGCAAGAAATGGAAGTGGGTATTTTCCCCCTTACTCTGCTTTGTTTCCTGTCAACCATTTTACTTAACATTTAACCCTTTTACTGAACACCTCAGTAAAATTACAGTATGTTAAACTGACCAGAGAAAACACAGGGCAGATAGGAAAGGGAAATGGTGTAGAATCCTGTAAAAATATCTCAAATTTGTGCCTTCACACTTTCTAAAAACTTCAAAGAATATAAGTCTTTGTGCTTAGTGGCATTTTGCTTTAGTCATTGTGTCATTGTGCTTTGTGCAACTGACATTTAATTCTATCTTATTTCTTTGAATAGCAAAGTTGAATGCTGAGAGCCTATGCAAGAGACCAAATTCTGTTTTCTTAAATTCACAACATGGTCCGTGTTTAGGTACTGGCTATTCAAACCAAAATGTTTGGGTCAAAAATGAAACACATATTTTACTTTTGTTTTTCTTTCTTTTTTGTAAAAAAAAAAATTGATAATTTTTTTCAACTCCTTTCTTATTGAGCACACTTTACAGTCATGCTACTGCCATTCCCAGAAAATACAGTGCTTAATGGGAAGGAGGAGAGGGAAAAGAAAAGGAAAAAGTTTTTGTATGCCCATTACAAGTAAACAAGAAATATCACTACCAGTTTAAATCAATTCAATACATCTAAAAATATCTTCTTAAAATGTCATTTTTCTAGCTTTATATAGACAATGCATAGACAGAAAAAAATAAATTATCCCATGATCACAATTCTTTTGCATCTTATTTTGTGTCTTGAATAATAAAAGACAATGAAGAATGTTCAAAAAGCAGCTCTTAAAGCTATTTTCAAATTTTCTGTGATACAATGCAATTAATTGCTTGTCTTTGCAAAGATCATCCAAGTTTTCATATCCATTTTAGCATGGGGTTTATCAGATAATAAGTGATTTAATAAAAAAAACTACTAAAGGTCTTTGAGTAGCAGAGTTAAATACTAGCAAAAATATTGTTATTACAGCAATGAGAATTCAGATTGCACGTTCTCGTTAATGGCTCTGTTTTAGGCATCTTGGGACTTCTCCAGAGAGGTTTTGAGAGAGTAAAATAGATTTATTTTATAAGAGTAAATGCAACTTTTCTTGAAAATAATGCTCAACAGTGAGCTAAAAGCAATTGTTCCATTCTTATGTTTGTCTGTAGTCCCAACTCACCCAAGAAATTGTACTAAATATGCACAGGAAATCAGCCTTTATCAGTGTTTCAATCGGTAGAACAAAAATAGTACCAGTACAAAGTCAGCAATACATGTCTCTTATAAGACTTTCTTATTATAAAACATGTTGTAAATGTTTCAAGGCAATAGCAATAGAAGGTCACTCTCATATTTAATGTTATTAGAGGGGAAAAATATCACCACAGTAAATGTATATATAAGTTTAAAAGAACAAAGCTGGTTAAAACCAGCTATGATCTGTTACTTATCAAAGTCAGTGCTCTTTTTCAAACATAACAAAGCTCAATGAATGAGATCTTTATTCTAAGAAAACCAATTCTTCAATAGAAGGTGAAATTTATTATTCGTGTCTTTTAGCTTGAGTGTGAAAATGACATCTAAGAACGGTTTAAGGCATCAAAAAAGTCTGTATTTTGCTAACTGGCTCTTGCATTGTCTGACTTAATGGATAAATCAGCTGTGTGTTTATAGAACAGTGTTCTGTGTTATGGTTGCTGCACACAAACAATGTAATTCTCATGCATGAATGTGTGAATATCCCCAAAGTGACATTCCCGCAAAATTCATTAAAAAAATTCTTTTTGTTAGGCAGTAAGAGCATGCAAGATGTAACAGTGAGATACACACAGATGGTAATACAGACAGGTCCAACAAAGCACAACAATGATCAGAGCACACAGGCTTTACAATTTTGCTAGCATTGAGTTTTCAAAGGAGTCCAGTACTGCCATGATGAGTTTTATTACTGAAACATAGGAGCAAATGGATGAATCATTCAAGAAATTATATGTACGAGGGACCAAAAGTTACCAGATTTTTTCACAGTGCAGTGGTAATTACAGGAGTCTGCCATGGTATTTGGTGGGCAGCAACATTGAATTGGATTTTATTATTATTGCTCAATAAATACTGACAGTGTTATGTAGGATACACTGTGTCCTGGTCAACACAGGCACATGGCATGTTGACATGATCATAGTTCTCTGTCAACTCATTCTTATGTCCAGTATATTCAACTAATGTACTTTCAACATATTGCAAGAAAATAATTGCTTTCAAATAACTGTCAGTCACTAAAAGATTGGTTTAAAATTTACATACTTTAAACATATTTATGTACACAAAAGAAGTATAAAACCAAAGAAGAAGGTAAAAACAATGAGGGATTTCATTATGTTAATAAGAATGGATACCAAGTAATTGGAAGTTAATACCCTATATTTATTCAGCTGTGAAGGCATGGGATAGAGAAAGGAGGGGAGGAGAAGGGAGAGGAGAGAAACAGCCAATGATAAGGCAGTTAAAAAGCTAACAAAATTGAAGCTGGTATTTGAAATTTTTTTTCCCCCTAAATCTGTGTAGCATTATGTGTACACACCTATCTTCATCAATGAGAACTTTTCTGCTGGGAAGAGAAGCACTTCTTTTATGACAGTAAAAACTCAGTAAAGAGACGGTGTTGAACTGTCTGATAAACTTGAACCACTGACAAACTCTGATAGACTCAAATTCACCCTGCTTAACATGAGACACTGGAGGCACTACTTTTGGGTTAAGCTCTAGCCACGTGGCATAATGCTAGCAGGGAATTCAGATTTTGAAGGCATGAGTAGCCCATAGAAGTTCCTCTCAGATTTACCCGGGAGCAAATATGTTCTTACCTAAGTGCCTAAGATTAGAAAGATCAGATATGTGCCTGTCTGCTGCTTACAATGAAAGGTAGAGCTAAATTAGAATGTCTTCTTCACCCTGAATTTGTACAGTTCTGGGAACAAGGCTAAAAAGAAATAGACTGTAGGAGCTCAATAGGCTATCTTCGTAAAATATTTCACATCATCTACTGTCACTAATTAAAAATTGCATCACATAATTATGATTTTTCTAGTGGATTTAACTGTACTGATGATATCCTAGAAACACAAACTTACTCCAACATCAGGATGCCTGCTTTTCAGCTAATAATTTTTTAAAAACAAACCCAATGTTGATAAAAAAAAAAAGTAAGACAGCAATTACTTTCCTAAAGTTGAAGAGGGATTTGAGTAAATAGCCATTTATCTGAAACAAGGATAAATGATTTCTGACTCAGAAAACTTTTGAAGAGTTACATTTTGTATGCAACTTGACTTCCACAATCTACGTCATGGAAATACCTACTATGTACTTTTCCCTCTTTTTTTTGCAGTGTGATTTAAGAAGATATACCAGTCAAACTAAAGCACAAAATGAACTTAACAATGTCCATTAGGATACTAGACATTGGTATTTTGTTTGTGGTAAAATCATTCAGAGACTTATGTATGCATGTATGTATGTATATATATGTGGTTTTTTTCATTTGTCCTGACACACATGTAGTATATATTTATAAGTGCTTGGAGGCACTTCCTTTAGCTCTAGCAAAATATTTTGACCCAGTTAAGGGGAAAGGAAGGAGCTCTTTGTCCAACAGGCATAAATAAGTTTACTAATTGGATTCATTTTGTAAAGTTAGGCAAATCAGATTCTCATTACTGAATCTAAACAAGCATACTGAGGAATAAAATTTTTCATAGTTTTTGTTTGTTTCTTTGTTTGTTTGTTTGTTTTGGTTTTTTCCTGATAGGCTGTGGACCCCGTACGTTGTTTAGTTAGACCAATCTATCGCTGAATTTATAGAAAACATAGGTGTTTCTTTCATAATTTGTTAGGGAAATTATTTTTAAAACTAATGTAAGAAATCAATTAATTAATTAATTGTAAAAAACACTAGCTCTGGCTTACCTTGTTTATTGTTAAGTTTTGCTCATCCTCCAACTCAATATTTTGCCAAAGATCCTTCTTTATTTCTGGGATCTCTCTCTGGACTCAGAGTTTTATCTTAGTATATTCCCTGGTAGTATTTTGCTTATCCATTTTTGATGTAAAAAAACATTCCAGGCCCAGAAAGCACATTATTAAGTGTAATGGGAGAGGTCTAATAATGTTTGTGGACCAAGATTTAGGGTGGACTTCACACATCTTGAACAAGATTTAGGTTGAGCATCAGTATTTGAAGTCATGTTCACAAACCAGCTCTTCAATGTCAATAGGAAATATCCCTCCACTATGAACTGCAGAGCTCTCCAGATATTTAACGTAGTGTTATACATATGCATGAGCCACAAGAGCTAGCTACAGACATTATGAGATGTGCCTGAGAGTATAAAAATTAGTGTTCAATTGCTTCTAAATTTTGTCCAGTAACCATTTTGAAGTATTTTACACAAAGAGGTTTCTGAAACAGAAACAGACCTTTATATCAAATAGATAAATCTTGTCTATTAACCTCCAGTATCGATGACACTTGTATTGATGGATTTGGAATTGTGCAAATTCAAGAGGAAAAAACAGCTGGTGTTCCACCTATATTATTCTGTAACTTGGTAGCCCTAGAACCCTTCTGGAAAGTGGAAGCTATAAAGATGAGTCTTTCAGCTGAAGAGGACTCTGCAAGACTGTCAGCTTAATCCCTTGGAGACCACACAATGACTACACAGGTATATAGAGAAACTATCACTGTCTCCATCATTTTCAAAGCAAAGTAATTACAGATGCATTTTGTCAAGGGCCTAATGTTGATGATGGCTTAGTTGTACGCAAATCATGTCTGGTTGACAGGAATTGTTAATGAAGTTTCTGGATCCTAAGGAAATTTTTGTAGGAGCAGAGCACTACTTCAATAGCTTTCCCTGTTCCAAAACCAGAGATGCAGGATCCAAAAATTCTGTGCTAGCATGATAATGTGCCTTATCTAAGTAGAAATCTTAAGCTTTATGAAACTTCTTTGATAGACTCTTTTGGACATTAAAGTCTTCTAAAACAGGGATTTTAACATTTTTAATCCCTATTTTTAACAGGGATTTTTATGATTGGCAAGGAATCATTCTGCTAATTGTTATTCAGGATTTATATCTTATGGATTTTAAACAAGAGTCTTTCAATGGGCTCTGTAAAGCATATTCATGGTTGTAGCACAGCTGATGTTTGCATAATAATCAGAGGTTCTCAGTAATTTGAAGACTGAGCCAATAAAGTTCAAAGGTTATTAACATGTAGCTAATATTTAGATGTTACGTAGAAATCAAACTAAATCAACCTGTTTCACTGTGTTGGTAGCTGTGAAAACTTACCTCCTGAGGAGATGAACTTTAAGGCAAGTCCAAATAACTCTTATCATAATGCAAAGCTAACTGAGATTCAGTCTCAGTAATTCCTAATTGCAAATTAATCTAGACAATAAATAAACTCAAGGTATGGTAATGGAATTAACAAATATAGCCAAAGGTAAAAAAAAAAATAGTTTAGAGCTGGGGCTAGTTATCCTCTTGTAGAAGAAACACCAGAAATCCAAAGTGCTTCTAGATTCTCACTATGAAGTTCTTTGTTTCAAAACATAAAACTTAACACTTTGAGCATTTAAATAGAATCTCTGTAATTAATAATTTAGATTACCAGTTCACTATGCTGAGAGGCTATTTATAAACTTATTATTAACATCATACCCAATGTTTTGTTCTTATTTTTGGTGTGTAGTTGGAGATTTTGAGTTTCAAAACTTATTGCAATCTGTTAGAAGTTTTCTAGTGACATTTAATGAGCTTCAGGACAGACCATAAAGCTTTCATTTTATCTAGCTATCACAGTATGTCTGAAATTTCTGGCTTAGATGGCTTTTCTATGTAGGAACAATTAGGAAGATTAATTCAAGTTAACTATAAAAATGGATTAATTAGGCTATACAAAAGTGGTGTGTGGGTGCTCATTCAGAATTAAAGCAGCTTCAGTGAAAATTTCATCAATTCAATTTCTCAATAGGTTAAACCAAATTAAATCAAGGTCACTTTAGTTCTTAATGAGTGACCACTCCAGCATTAGCACTGTTTTTCTGTGCTTTTTAAACATATACATCTTCTAAATGGACTGTATTCCTCCGTGTCTTCATTTAGACAAGCCTGATGAGATTTAGTCTCCAAGCATTTCAATAAAGTCAGTTTCAGAAAAGTGGAATGACTAACACCAAGTTGTTGGAAAGCCTGCATATACAGGCTTGGTCCTCAGAATTCTAACCAGCATGAAGTGTTGAGACATTCCTATATATCCACAGAATGGAGGATGTGCAGGATGGACACTCTTGCAAGCAGCCTTAGTGCAGCTCATCCTGCTCTCATGCTGAGTGTTTGTACTGGGGTGCGAGGAGCACCCTGGAAAATCTTACTGAATGAGAATATCCTCTACAGACACAGGTCTTGTAAATGAATGAGAACAGATCTTATACAAAAAAAATCTTAAACTTCTCAGGGTCAGTTCCTTCCAATTATTTTCTAGCCAGTGGCAGACTTTCTTATGTCCAGAAAACACATTAATATTAGTGATTTATTGCTGAATTCTGGTGAGGGAAAAAAAAAAAAAAAGGATGAATCTCTCATATAAAACTGGTCAAGGATGCTATTATTTCCTTTCAGAGACACAGCTGTTACAGTTAATGGTTCCTTCCTTGATCTCTATTTCTATTATGAGAAAGGACATCACATCTTTTCTTCTCAACATTTTTGTTCTCCTTCTTTGATCTATTTGCATACAAATGGTCAGCTTCAAGAATATTAATCTGTGCAGCTGAATTTCTGGAAGAAACTGCTGACAGAATACCAGAACCATCATACATTTGAGACACACAGACTGTCTGGGTGGCAAGGAGAGCAGTGAATATAGTATCTCCAGTTCATCACCTGTCTACAGATGAGAGCTACCTGTACTGAAGAGATGATGATCTTGCCTTCTCTTTTGAGTACTGTGCATTATTTTTAAATCTTCTGTTTTATAGAACAGTACCAATATTTGTGCATAGTGAAATTGACAAAACCTGCCACTGCCAAATAATGAAAAAGATTATATTTTATTCCAAATTCTTCAAGTGCTCAATAACCAAGGAAAAAATAAGGTGGTCTCATTCTCTTTCAAAATAATTATCCATGGAAAATGTCTTACACACTGCATTGTTGACAGATTTATGTTCTCTTAGCATTGAGGAAATATCCTTGATGGTCTCTCAAATGGCTGTCATATCAAATCTCACATCAAATAAAACTTTCTGCCTTTGCGGATTTGGATATCATCTTTGCTTTGGAAAATATATTACCAGGCAGAAAGTGCAAAGCAATAAACAATCTCACAGTAATAAACCAATCACCACATGTCTATACAGACATGTGATGAGTTCACCCACTTCAGTTGCTGAAGTCTTCATGTGGTGATTACTATGTGCTGTTGAATATATTTTGGTAATATGATGAAATGATTTTCCTTTATGCTAGAAAATATTTGAGAATCTTTATCACTGCAGAAGCAGAGGAAAAAATCTAGCTGAGATGCTCTTCTTTCCACAAATGTGCTTGCACAGTATGTTCATATAAACAGTGTTTCAGCTCTGCTTAATGATAGGTTTAGTCTGTGCAGAGGTACAATTTCTTTGACTAGACAGTAAGTATAACAGTTCTAATGTCAAAGACATTTTTAACCCTCTAATAATATATGAGGGTAGGTGCCTGCCTTAGGTAAGTCTATGTAAGTCAATTTACATGGAAGTTAGCATGACTAGTTTGATTTCACTTGACCTTGACAATAATCCACACTTTTCTCTAATGAAAAAACCCCGAACATATGGATCACTATAAATGTCATTACTGCTCACTTTTCATGCTCTTGAAACACAGCCTGTCTTTATTTCTGTCACATTTGCACATCTGTGGGCTTAGATAACTGCACGGTAAAAACATTGACCTCTTCAGCTGACAGTATTATAAATGCAAAATATGTTGGTTCCAGAGTCTTCAGCCAAGAGGACATTTGGAAGGTAATTACAATAAATATAGTCAACATTTGATCCATTTAGATTTTCATATTCTGATATTAACCTTGAAATGAACTAGGGCTTATGTAAGTGTAAACTTGTTCATATAAAGGGTATGGTAGATAATCCTCACTAGAGAATTGAGTTTGTACACTCCTTAAATTTCACTTCAAGAGGCAGAAACCTGCTTCTTTGTGCTCGCAAACATATTTGCTATAAGATAGAAATAAAAATGGAGTTCCAAGAACTCTCACTTCTTTTCTGTCAGTAAGTTTCTGTCTTGGTACAGGTGCCAATTTTGACATTTAGAACACGAAAGAGAAGAGGAAAGAATTCTAAGTAATTGCTTGCAGATCTACAAGGAAATGAAATTTAGTGTCTACTGCACATAGCGCCATTGTTTATGAAAGGTACAGTTCTGCTTAAAATTCTGTTTAAAAGTGGAGGATTCTAAAATTGAAGCTGTATACAGTTTTTTAAACTGCTTATTCTTTATCTGATTGCTTTTTAATATCAGGGAAAGGTTGAAGGGGTCTGAGCAAAATCGAAGAACATGTGAATCTCCTCTATTCAGCTTTTGAAGGCTGAAAGAAGATTTACTATTTAAAGTTTTAGATTAGCTCAGAATGTGTAAATCCTTTTCTACTTCCATTTATTGGAAAAAAAAAGTATTATGACTCAATGCACTGGGAAAAAAAGCACTGGCTTCATCTGCAAACAGAAGAGCGAAAAGCTATCAAGTTCCAATTCAAATATATGTGACCTAGGATTTGGTCTCTACTTTCAAGTTTTCTATTTGAACAAATACCAAAACCCCACATTCATAAAAAGAAATAACTTTGATATTCTTCTGGAAATCTTTCATCCACTGTCTGAAAAGTAATTTATTCTTTTCAGTGGACAAAGAATAGTTTGAAAACACATAGTAAGTTCTGTTTGCAAAGCCAGTGATAAAGAACTGATTGCACAGAGCTGCTTATGATCTGGGAAACATCCAGCCAAGAATAATTGCACAATGGTAACATACAATTAAACTAAACAATCATAACAATTACTGTAAATGAAAGCCACAGAAACAGTTTTAGAATAATGTAAACTTTGTAAGAGTGCAGTGTGCAGGAGAAAGTCCACTGACAGACAATTTTTCGTACATTTCTGTTTTACCCTGAATTTGGAATTTTGATCCATAAGATAATTCTTTTCTCTCTCGGCAAAATCTTTGGTTTAACTTACTGGTTATATATTATCATTAACACTACTTAATCTATAAAAATTCTATATTAATAAAATAGCAATAACATTTTGCTAGCATATATTCTACCTTCTCTATCCCTCAGTAAGCAACATTATAATATTTCTGCATTCCTGATTAAAGAAAAAAAAGGATGAAAAAAAGCCAAACCATTCTTTCATGTAAATGTAGTTGCCCTTATAAAACAAAGTCTGGTCAACCATGTGTACAAATATTTTCATAGAATATGTATAGTCACAAATTTATGCTTGATCTTAGAATTTCATTTGTATTTTGTCTTCCTTGATGTTAGATTGTTCTGCACTTGTTTTATACTTAGCTATCTTTTCTATTGTTCTGTGAATTAAAGTTTATTCATCTGGGTAAATACATATTTCTAGATACATAGATACATACAACTACACATATATTACGCATTTTGTGTCATGTATATTGGACTCTGAATCATTCTTCTTACAGTAAAAAGGTGTAAAAATCATGTATAACAAAACAGTCTGGATGATTAGAAGTGAAATTCTTTCCTCAATAATTTAAGACTACAAAGCTGTGTTAGGAGGAGCCATATTCATATTTAGCTCATATTTTCTGTGTAAGCCAGTTAGATCTCAGGTGAGATTAAAGACTTCGATCCTTCTCTGTCATAAAATAGTACAGTTCCACTGAAGCAATAGGGATTAATTTGTACTCGTCAAGAACCTGGAACATATTTTTATTTTGGCTGTAAACTAGTGAAAACATGATAACACAGTAGAGGGAGATTTTCTCCTGAGATGCCCTACATTTGTTCACCTTTTTTCCAAAAGGGAGTTGGGACAGAGCATGATTGAAGACAATATTAATGTGAGAGAAAATAGATTGAATCTGTTTCTCCCTATGTGGTTTTGTTACAGAAAAGATTTTCTATGAGGAGAATATGTTTGTTTTAAACACTGTATGCCACATTAATTACAGACCACTTGGTTTATAAAGTAATCAGATGAATATCTATTTAGACATTTAGGAAGGTGGTAAACCAATACCATTTCAGCAATTCATTCTTCACAGGAACAATATTTATAGATTTGATTTACCCAGCTTGCCTCACGTCTTGCTTTCTAGGCTTGTATTAAATATGTGAAAAGATTTCTAGTGTCACCTCACTTACAGAAAAAAACCAAAAAACCAAACCCAAACAAAATCAAACCACAAACTTCCTGAAAGGAAGTTCCTTTACAGTAATGAAAAATCATGTACCTGATGTCAGGTTTTGATGTCGTGAAGCTTCCTTTACCGGTGGGACACCTAAAGGACAAAACATAGAAAATTAATTATCTCCAGTTTCAGGTCAAAATACTGAAATAAATTTCAATAAGAAACATGTTAGTTTCTTGGAATTAACTCTCAGATAAGGGTTTCTATAAACCAGATTTTTTTTTTAGGATGAATCTTTTAGCAAATTACTTAAACATAGAAATGTTATGCCCAGTAAAATCATAAGAACCAACTGTTTCTAAATAGCAGTTTGTACCAATACAATGAACTGTTATCCTTTGAGGTTCAAGACTTCAGTACACAAAGTTTATATGTAAGTCATTATTTTAACCAATGTAGATAGGGTGTATATATTTAATTACTTTCTTAATAAAATAGTGTAATTTATTACTGTTAACTATCTTTAGAGGTATAGCAGAAAGCATTTCTTTGTTTGCTTATTACTGTGAGCAAAAAAATCAAGGCAGTGCTGTGTCCAACAGGTTAGCCAGAATATAGGTAATTATGAAGTCTATTTTATGTATAAAAAAATGTTTCTTGTTATCAGTGTAGTTATTCTACAGTATGAAGCCCATGGCCTAAAGCATCACACAGGCTATGGAGATGAACTTTGCACTACCTCAGTAGGGAGCATAACAGCAGCCAAAGTGGGGACTGCTAATCCTGTGGCTGCAGTGCTGAAGAACCCTGCAGACAGGCTCATGCTATGCAGCCAGGGAGGGTCACGGGCAGGGCACTGCTGCAGCCAGATTGGATGTGCTGATGTAATCCTTGATGCTCATATGCAAAGGAGCCACCAGACATTCAATTACTAGGGATTTATTACAATTTCATCCTTTTGACTTGCATATATGCAGAAAGACTAACGAAGCTCCTCTTTCCAATCCCATGAAAAAACTCAAAACCTAATGTTTGCATTTTTATTGCTGTTTAAAGAGACATTCATCCCTTTATTACCTTTGTTTTTTTCATCTTTCAGTTGTTTCTTCTCTGTTGTTTTTTCTAGCAAGGAAAAAGTAGCACAGTTCAAATTTGGTAAACTGACTGCTGAACAGATAATTACCCAGAATTTTCCAATAAAATTCTTTGAAAATTAGCACAGATATGATAGGGGTTGCTTCAAACATGCAAATTTGCCATTTCATGCTATTTTTATTGTGATCTTCTACATAGATATGCAAACCCAGAGTAAATTCCTACCTCCTTTTTCCTTAGTTGTCTTTGGTTTTTTTGTGGCTAGAAAGATTTGCAAGGAAAAAACATTAAGTGACAGGCATCGGAAATACAGGGCTATTACAGTAAGCACATCGCACAAAGATTGTCTCCCTGGTAATTTCCATGGAAGAAATACTGTGGTAAATGTGTCTCATGGCATGTATACAATGTGCCTAATATTACAACAGTGGCTGCTACCCTTCACGGCAGTAGCAGTTCTGGGCTTTATGTAGAGTTGTTGGAAATCGTTTGAATACTGCTGGTTGCAGAGTAGTTTAGAAAATCTTGATAAGGACTTAGGCACTTGAATTCTGTATTTCCTGTAGTACTGCCAGATTTGCCTAATTATTTGCAGCCAAAATGCACCAGGAAAGGATCCCTCTGCCTATGGTTCATTTCTTGCTCTCTTTCCCAGAGCGATCTCAATCATCTAAAAAAGTTAAACAAAGAAAACCCCCCAGGATATGGAGCTAGATGGACCTTTAGAATCGCCAAATGTGACCATTCAGAAGTCCTGCAATATTGGATTGTAATTTATTTTATTTAGGTTCTTCTTCCACACCCCCCACCCCCCACCCTTCTAAGTGAAGTACTTTCACTTAGAGTATGTGCTTTTTTCTTTACAGCATCCTTTCCCCCAAACTGCAAACACATTTGGTCTGTGACTCCAGTCAACAAGGCAGATTGAAATTAAGTGTATCGCTTCAGACATCTGACTCCATTTCAGTATTTCCTCTTGAATACAGCAGAAAACTAGCAGGCTGCCTCCAAATTGTTCATTTGCACTGTGTATCATCCAACCAGTTTTAATAACACTTTCTTCAATGTCTCCTGGTGCATGTGTTATCTGCTTAACACTAGCTTGCTCAGTGGGGATCACCTGTGTCTAGCTCACCAAGACATGCTGCAGAAGATGAACAGTGAAAAATCACATAATCAGCTGATCAGAACAGTCTGTGGTAAAGAACTGTGTAGCTGCAGTGTTTTCAGTTCATCCATGTTGCTTTGTATTATCATTGCTTGCTGCTGATGAAGAGTATGCATTAATCAACACTGGTGTGTTCGTTAATTCTTTCCATAAGGCATAATAGAGAAATGTGATATTTACCTGTTGTTGGGATTTCAGCTGTTGGCTCTTCAGGAAAATAATCAGTAATGAAGGAGAAGGGGGCAAGAGAGGGAAGAAAAAGAATGAGGTTCAGTACCATGTTTTTTCAGGGTAAGCAACCATTTAAATAGATCTTCTCTTTCATCTGCAACTTTTCTGCAGGATATTAGTTTACAAAGAAATGTGCCTTAACAATGGGCATGTACGTATTTTCACACTGAAAGCTGAAAGTCTCTTTGAAGTACTATAACTGAGCATGTAATGGTTCATGCAAATGCAAACACTGTGCCAGTCAAAACTTTCCAGCAAGCAAATATTTAAATAGACTTATTTTTAAACGTGCCTTCAAGGTTATAGATGACTATGTTATTTTCAAAAAAATGTATTCAGTTTAATTGTTACCTCTCTTTTCTAATCATCCACACATCCCAAGCAAAGACTGACACTGACCTTGAAGAGCTGGCATTCACCCCTCTCTAAGTGTTTTTCCAGCTTTAGTAGTTTACCTTTCCTTTTAAAAGTAAAATCTCTTGAGAGTTGGAAAGATTTTGACTACATCTTTGCACAGCACCTAGCACAAGAGAAGTATATATTCCTGTGCTATTATAATACCCATAATAATTAATCGAAATTGGTCAATGCACTGGGACAGAAACTCTTTGGTGTAAACCATCATTACTCCTTTTATATCAAAGAAATTAATTAAATCATGATTTTTTATCCATCAGTACTTCATTAGTCCAAGTTTTATTTTAGAACACAATGTGAAGGAAGAAGAATAACCTCCATTCCCTGAACCTAGAGATGGACAAAAAAAGAATAAGCTCGCAAAACATTTCAGTGTATCCTTTGATTGAATTGTCGCTGTATTTTTTTCCTGCTGAGTTTTGGTTTCAGATGAACATGAGGATCATACCAAGGTGAAAATGTTTCAGTCCATGCTTTTTCAATAGGAAGACAGCAATTAAGCATGATTTTTACTAACACATCCCAGGAAACTCACTCAAGTCTTGTTTCATAAGGAGACCCATAAATGTCAGTGCTAAATGCTTAGGCACTACAGACATTCAGCAAAGGTCAGTTTTACTGCTATTAAATGCTAACCTGCTAAAATCCTTTAATATTTACATTTTTGCTTATGATCATGCTCATAGCTGCTGAAAGCTGATACATTACACCATTGTGACCCATGGAATAACAAATATATTTTCTTATTTTCAGAAGAAAACCCCAAGATTTTTCTGAGATACTAAATCTGGGAAAGGGATTCATGCTTTCATTCCTTAATTGAGGGATCATGTCTATTAGGGATCTGGATAGGCTCAATTATCTGTATGTATCTTAATTTAGGATTAATGGTTGATTCCCTTCGACAGTGAGGTAATGGAACACTGTTGACCTCAAGGGTAGTTAACTTGACCCTCTGGTGTATGAAATGTAAGGGCCATTTTCTTTTCTTAGTACATCAACAAACTTCCACTTCCTCTGAGGACCTTGAGAAACATATTACCTCTATCATAGGACTTTTAATATAGAACTAAATGGGACTATAGTTTGGCCAATTCTTAATTTGTTTGGTTTTTTTCTTAAAATATCAACCTGCATGTTTTTCCTCTTGATTTCAACCTGTGGTTTGGTATTCTTGCATGTGTAAGATATGCCACAAGCTTTGTCTTTTGTTAAAGGTAATGTCTCACAATTTGTGAGTCTTTAGTCAGTATGCAGGGAGTAAATTCTGTTTCATTACATATTCAAGTCTGATATATGATCAGTGACTGTCAAAGACTCTCTTGTACACAGAAATAGAAATAGTGCAAAATAACATAGTTTATCAATTGCTTTTAAAATTTAGTGAGTGGCTGTGGTGTTTAGCTGCCTGCCAGGTTAGACCATGACAGCAGGTTACTAGTACAAAAACATATGTATTGTTAATTTGGGTACTTTTCAAACTCATCCTTGTCTTTGTGTTTATACCTCTCATTCATTTAAGAATCCAATCTCTCTACTAATTTAAACCTTATTTGCTTTTAAAATAAAACTGCACAGGATATCATGTGGGAATAAATTCAGCCCAGGATAAATGAATGAATTTATTTTACACTCCTACTAGACCTGAACTGCAAAATCGCTGAGTATTTGTTGCCCATTACTACATCTCACATTGAATTACATGATAGCTATGTTCATGCTATGGTAAGTGTAATGCATACCTGGCTAAAAATATATGAAGCAAAACCATATAGAGCTCTAGAAATAAAAAGAGTCATGATCCAACTAAGTGTTCTTCTTTAAGTGGAGAAAATCAATTTAAAATAGATAGCTCTGGTGTTTAAAATCTTGAACTAGATCTATTCAAGGATGGTTGGTTCAAAATAGGCAATGTATAGAGAATTACTTTTGTGTAGGTCTACTTATTACTGATTTTTTCTTTTCTTTTTTTCTCTTTTCTTTTTCTAAAGGCACTACTAACCTTTATAATCTTTTCAAGAAGCAGCACATAAGCTCAATAATGTGGTACAAACATCCCTCTGCAAAGGTCAAGGGAAAATATCTTGGCTATTCCTTATATTTACACAAAGGGTAATACGGCTCTTGACAAAAAAAGCATCATAGACAGTGATTTTGGGTTAAAGTGACTCTCATTGAAGAAAGCATGAGGAATTAGTCACTTAAATATCTGATGGTTCTCTCACAGGAGTGAGTGCCATCAGTGGCTCTAAGATAAATCAGTGCAGAAGACTGATTAAATGTCAGTGAACAGATCCAGTGAAATAATAATAAAGTAATAATTTTGAAATGATAACTTGAAAACTGAACACTGCAATTCAGGACTGCAGGAGATCCTTCAGTGTTGGTTCATTTCAGGCACTTTGTGTTCACACCTTGGAGCTGGGGCTCAGAACAGCACTGCGTCTTCCTACAGGCGTTTAAGAGGAGAGTTATCTTCTCTAACTTTTAGCACTTAGTATCGGTGAATAATTTAGGAAGCTTAATGGAATCAGTTTGCCTTGCCTTGCTCTCAGATTCTGACATGGAGCAGGAAGAGATCAGTACCTCATGGGGCTTGGTCTTGGGTTTGAATACACTTTGTAGATTACTTTGCAGAATAACAGGTGGTTTGGTCTCGATGTACAAAGAAAACAAAACATAGATCCTGTGCTAAAGAGGCTACACTAAACCTTCTGGGAAGATCCATACTTCAACATTTTCACAGTCCAAAGCATGCAAGGTAAACACTGTCCTTCCAATTCTTGTCTGATCATCATTTACAGTATACAATGTGTAACGACTTTCCACAATAAGAGTAGATCCCCGTCTTTATCTGTTCAGAAGTCTTACTGACCTTAAAAAGGACATTATTCAAAGACTTCAGTGGAAGTTTTTGCAATTTGAGAAATTCCCCTTGAATCCTCCTTAAAACTCATTCAAATTGAAAATATTACTTTCTCTAATTTAATTTAGGTTTTCTATTAAAGTAGGAAAAAACCCTTGTATTGAATCAAGGCCGACAATGTGCTTAGTGAATTAATGGTATAAGTAATTTCAAAATGCTAAAAGAAGTAAGGAAAATGTTGTCTAATTCAGTTATGCTACATGTCATTTAGTTATTTTCAATAAACAGTATATTTGCATAAAGATACATCATGCGTCTACACTCATCTAAAATCACCAGAACATCAATTTTGCTACCAGTGTAATTTAATTTGTTTTATAAGAAGCAAAAATTGCCACAGGAGTTTGAATGTTGCAGCTTCATAATATTACATTATAAATGTACTTAGTTTTGTTGTGTTTAGCTGCAAGTAAGCAGATGGCGTACAAGAGTATCTGTAGTATAAGCAAATAGATTGCATTATCTAACAAGACAAAATTACAGAAATGCAAATTGAGACAACATGCATCTGAAAAGAGGTTTTATATTCCGTAAGAAACAAGACATTACACGTACTTGCAGTGTTTTTCGGTTTGACTGGGAAGTAAAAAGAGGAAAAAAATGGTCAGAGCAGTTGGGTTCAGCATAATATTGTTATGATAGAGAATGGCTTTATTGATTCTATATGATTCATGCATATCAAAAAAATTAATAATATCTCAGTAATTCATAACAATCTAATAATAAATGATAGTAGTAGGGATGTTCTCATCGACAGGTGGTAATTGTTTTGCTAGAGATAAAGATGAATAATAAAATTGGTAAGAATTTTAATTCTTCCCCTATTTCCTTTCAGGGAGAAGCATGGAGCAGACATTTCTTAAACCCATGATGATCGCTGCATTGTGAAACTGAGAAATGCTCCTTCCTAACCCAGCAACAATTTGGCTCTGTTTTGTACATGTGAGGCTGTGCATGAGCTATGATATGCAGAGATATTTACCACAGATGATGGATAGTGCCAGATCACTATCTTTATAATATATCATATAATACCTGCTATGGATAAAAATTAAACCATCGATCGTCCTGACAAGTTAACTCATACAGGAAGACTGTGAAGTCCAAGGAAAAGGCAGATACAAAAAATTAGCAAAATGAAGTCATGTAAAGTAAGCAATTTCAGAAAATGGTTCAGAATCTTTGCTGGCATATGCCTTTGACAGAAAAGGAATTACAAAAGCAGAAATTTGACCTTTGATATTTACATATATTTATATCTTAAAATGACGGCCAGCATTGTAAATGCATACTGTGCTATCTTAGCTACAGTATGGCATGTCACGGCCTTTCTATACGCCAGAATAGATCACACGGCCATGATTTTGACATTTGTCATATACAATTGTATTTCACTATTTCTTTAAATAACATTTTCAAAAGTAATGAATATATAAAATACAGGGGTGCTTACCTGGTTTTGTAAGTGGAACATTTTTTTCATGTCTGGTTGCTTCATGCTCTAGATAAAAGAAATATAATAAAATCACCATAATGTTTCTAAGTTACATTTTTCGTGGTTGTTTTGGTGGGGTATTTTTATTTGTTTGGTTGGGGGTTTTTGTGTTGTTTCTGGTGGGTTTTTTGGTGTTTTTTGTTTGTTTGTTTGATTTGTTTGTTTTTTAAACTGGGAATGATTGCATGCACATTTTTCAGGATTAAACATTTTTTTCTCTTGTTTCATGCTGTTATTTTGAAAACCACCAAACATGAGTAGTTATTAACAAATTATCCACTAAGGGATCTGCCACAAATTAATAAAGTTCATTAGTACTGCATGTAACTCCACACGTACAGCTACTATTAATGCTACTAAGAGTTATGCATGTATCTCAAGGAAGAAGTCAGTTAATAGAGTCTCCTCTCAGTTTTTGAAAAGCAATTTGTATCTAGTTTCCATTTTTATTATTTGAAAAGAGAGTATAAACTCATCAACCATTCACTCAGCCTTTATATTGTTGATTCAGATACATTTGAGATGATTTCCCAGATTCTTGGACACGTACACAACCATATGAATAAATTATATTTAGCTGTGGAAAATGCGTCTCATTCCCACCTGTCCTCCCCCTCTTCCCTTTCTACTTCTTAATTATTACTTGAAAAAAATAGAATTTATGTGAGGTTGCTGGAAATAAAAAAGATGGAGAAGGTTGGTGGATTTTTTTTGTTTTGTTTGGTTGTTCATGGTTTTTTGATTTTTTTTGTTTGTTTGCTTTTAAATAGGGCTAGCAAAAAAAAAAAAACAGACTTTGAAAAAAATCCCACCCCACAGATCTCATAGCATAGTAGCAGCTATACAATGCAAACAGGGGCCACAATACATTTCAAGGCTGAGGACAGCTCTGTTTGCTTTATTTCCAGGTGATGTTTCCCCCAGATAAAGGACTGTGCATCTGTTTTCTTTTGAGCAATAGGGACCCAAAAATGGACTGTATAAGTGGAAAGTGTTGAGAATGTGAATCAACCATGAAAAAAGGGCAATATGTCTCAGCCTTTCTGCTACTTAGATGAATAAATGAACTAGTAACTGTGATTTCAGGTGAAGATACATGTCAAGAAATACCAAGATGAAAACATGATAGGGAATTTCAAATGGGAAACAGTTCTATGAGACATGAATGAAAACTTATGTCAGTGGAGAATGATTTATTTCCCATATTTGTACTTTTTTTGATCATGAAATTATTTAGGGAATTAATTTACTTTTTGTTTTTGGAGTTTACTTTGCATTCTAAAGGAATGAAAGATGCAGTAAAGCAATGAGCAGGCTGTGTGGTAGGTTATAATATGGACTCTTTCTTGAGTTCTTTTTGATGGAGAAGAAGAAGTTGCAAGAATATAAAAACAATTTATCTTTTTCTCTTTTTAATTCATCAGGAGTATTCATTCAATGAAAATAATAGTTAATAATGATTTTTAAAACACTTGTAAATCCTGTATTAATTTTTGATGTTGGGAGTTGTAATATGGGAAGCATAGAACAAATTGACTCCTGTATTGAAGCAATTGGTTACTCCAAATGGATTTTAAAATCGCAATGACAAGACAGCATGTTAGATGAAAGAAATGGAAGGCATGGTGACAAAAGAACAATAATTTTAGCAAAACTAGAAATTGCCAAGGAATTTACATATGTAAAAGTAAAAAAAATGCACACATATCCAGCTATTTTACAGGATTTTTTCTGTTCAAGGTAGGAGTCACTTACTTGCTGGCTTTGCCTGGACTACAGAAGACAACAGAAGTTAAGTTTTATTATGTAGATACAAAGAGAAGAGAAAATACTCTTTCCCCCACTCCTTTCTTTTTAACATTCAAATATTTTATGACAGTTCTCACTTGTTCTTAGCTTCTGCTACTTGCATAAAAATGCACAGCATTCAAACTGCTAAAGTGCAAGTAGGCTAACATGTTTAGACCTTTGCAACTCCCACTAGTTATCAGCTATTGCTGAAATAACAAAGTACCCTGTCATTTAGCACTGTAACATATTAATGTGTTCCAGGATTATTTCTCCCTGTGTAATGGTGTAAATCAGAAGTATCTCCAGACCAGTCAACAGATTTTTAGTTAGGAATTTTTAGTTAGGGTTCATCAGATTTGCAGGATCAATAGCACATCAATCTACATAGTCAGGAAAGTACTAGCTATCTCCAGTAGTTAATTCGTGTAATTATAAAATATTTGTTAAAGAAAGATGGGATGACTCTCCTACTGTATGACGTTACCTGTTTCAAGATCAACAGGTATTAATCTGAAAACTTACAAGTTACTTCTGTGCTAACTTGTGTTAAGTTGGTCAAACTGAAATGTCTATTTTCAGTTTGGTTCCAGCAAAGAGGAAAAAGACATGGTAATCACATGACTCAACAAATATTGCAAAAAGTAGTCAAGTCAGGGTATTTCTGGCAGTCTTGTTTATAACCACTGCTGAACCACAATTTCTACCTTCTAATTTTTGCTCACAAGCTAAGAATGAAACTTAGCTGACCACAAAAACAAAATTGTGAATTTAGGTGTCAAAATTCTGTAAATTCAAAAATGTAATTTCTTTCTTCCTGAGACTTGTTTACCTATCTGTAATTCCTAACTCATTACTATTCAGGTTAGAAATATATTGAAGTATTTTTTCAGTAATTTCTCCGGGTAGTATTAAAAGAAACGTAATTTATGTGGTTTTGAACAAGCTATAGCAGCTTATAATCAGATATAAAATACCAAACCAGTATTTTTATTAGATAATCAGAGTGCTGTAAATACCATTTCACAGTAAAATGATAGAGTGTCATAAGAGGTCTTATAGAAAACAATATAAACCCACAAATTATATGAATGTATACAATTGCAGACAGAACCATAATATTCTAAAAAGCATCTATTCTGCTACTGCAAAAAAAAAAAAGAAATGACATATACAAAACAAGAATAGAAATCATTACCATACCAAATGAGAATCACTGATGACATCATTGTTCAAGATTTGGCAATCTTTCATTTTATGTTTATATCAAGGCTACCTCCAGTAGAAATCAAGAGGATATCTAGAAAAATCCTTCAGAACTACTTTGTGTTGACTGTCAATGACAATGAGAATATTCTAATTCCTCAGCTGACACTTCATTGCTTCTATAACAGTTAATATTACCTTTTTTTTTTTTTCCTGCCAGCATTACATTACAAAACCTACAAGGTTCAAATAATAGAAAAAACCCAAAAATTTAGAGTTTAGTTCAAAAACCATTTTCCTCATTAGATAGCCAGCTTAAGACTGATCCAAGTTCCTAATTCAGCTGAAGGTTCATCCTCATATTTGGGAATATTTCAGAGATCTGATTTTCAGCTACACCCCATTTCACTAGCCCAGCTCTGACAGGCAGGCAGAGGAACAAGCAGCTAAAGAGCTGAAAAGCCTTGACCTGTCTTCATCATTGGAAAGACTATTTCTAGAAGGGTATCTGCAATTGCCACTCTGCTGGTTTTGTTCTAAGAAAGAACAAAATATCTGTTACATATTTCAAAATACTGTAAAAAATTATTGCAATGCAAATATACTACACCAGATGAGTGCTGAATACTGTTTAACACTCCCATTCCCTCCATAAATCAGGAGAGAATGACTTATTCTTACCTGATTTCACAGTGGGAGTTGTCTTTTGTTGTCTAATTTTCTCCTCTGTATTGTGAGAGTAGCATTAAAATCACAGTGTGTTAACATAGGTGCATATAACTGGAAAAATATTTCTATAGGTGATATTATGCATATAGTTCACAATTGCAAAATAAATGCGTGTCTTTAGCATCACTATCCCATTGTAGCACTATAAACAGCATGCATGCACTCTGAGTTCTTGACTGCTTGGTGAGATCACACACCACAGAAAAAGCAAATTACTGGCCTTAATATCTCAGCAGTCAGAAAACAGCCACATACCTTTTAGTGTCTTTCAGGCAGTCACTGAGATGGAAACTATGCTATTAATACATCTATTATAACTTTGAGATCATCACCTTCCTAAGTGTTTAAGTTCAAGTTTGGTAATGTACAATGCTGAGAACCTCTGCTTAGACTGCCTAATGACAAGCGTGAATGGAGGTATCCATGGGTGCTACACTCCGAAGGTGGAAAAGGTATGGAGACCCCCAAGCACAGGCTAACTCATAGAAGGACACATGGGACAGTCTGAATGCCAGTTCATACCACTGGATGAGCTTCCCTAGGTCTAGCAGGATATCTGTCACAAAACCTTAGAGTTGCCCTGAACTTCTGCTAATCTCATGAGAAAAGCTGCCCAAGTTCACATGCGCTTGAGTTGCCTGTGGCTTTACTTGGCATGGTTCCCAGATGATGTGGACCCATGTCAGTGTAAGCCACCAGATTTGAGCTGCCTTTTCTCCACATAAGCTGGATAAAACATCAGGCAGAGACATAGGTGGGACTACACTTTCTAATCAGGTGGGTTTTGTCTTACCTCCCCAGTGGTCAAGTCAGATGGAAATTGGGATGTTTATGTTTAAATTTCTACTCTGCTCAGTTTTTTTGATTTAAACTTCACCCAGCCTGATCCTTATATAGCTCTACTCCTCTACTCCATTTTTTTCTCTTTTTCCATAACTGAATTCAAGCCTCTCTCCTAACCCTTACCTTTCAACATTAACATACATCACTAAATTCTTAAATATGCTTACGATATATTCAGACCATATTTCCCTCTTCTCTTGCTGAAAGCAGTTTGCAGCCACATGCCTTTGGCCCCTTCCTTTTCCCTAAGACTTCTGTAGGCTATCAGACTGATGCTGACAATGGCTGGGTAGAGGTCAGGTCGGGCAGGTATGTTTCCCCCAAACCCCCAAAGTAGTTTCCCCCACTGCCCTAATGTATAGTCTGTCTGCATGCACAAAGCTCCTTGACTCCTGACTGTGACTAATGTTTCCAGCCGGACAGTCAAAATTGTTCTTAAACAAGATGATGGAGGGAGCTACTGGGGAAAAGATGGGTGGCTCGAACCACCTGTGGATCATCAGAGCCTTGGTTAACCTATTACTGAATCTATACACTCTCAAACTGTCAACCTCAAGAACTGCTCTCTTGTAGGGGCTATTTCTCTGGAACCCAGAAGTCCAAGTTTAGATGTTAAATCCTCATCTACACTCTGACTAAATATGTGGGTAGTACAGTAATTAAAAGAGGAGACTTTTGAGTGGTTTCAACTTACATGCCATTTAGCATGTAACTTTAAGAGAATTTTTCCCTCTGAGGGAAGAGAGAAGATTTATCTTCTCCTCTCTGCTGATTTCTTTCTAACTTAGCTCTCTGAGACTCCCAAAGTTGTAGAGTTGCCAAAGAGGCCTAAAATGTTACAACGCAAATATGGACATGAAACATAAAACAATTGAGGCTTGGATTTTGTTTGCTCAGTCTGTTTCAGGAAGAAAATCAGGCCTGAGGGGTCAAATACAGGGAGGGATAAAGCTCTATGGTTACCATTCTTTTCTATTATTTGGATATTAAATATAGTCCTGCATTGCTATACTTTTCGGTTGTCATCTGGTAGGTGGTGATTTAATTTCCCTTAACTTGTATTAAATTTAGGGCTTTTTTCTCCCCCTCACTCAGCTATTGTTGTTGTCAGCTTCTTATGAAAACAGTGAATTAAAAAATCTCGTCTCCATATTATGGATGCCTGTGAAGCTATACATGTTTTTATAGTGGAGGCAGCAGCTTGAAGATGCAGCTTATTAAGAGAAAGTGGCTTTTTTGCTGCTGTTAGAAGTGCTTTAACATATAACAGTGCATTTCACTAGTATAGATCGGAATATTAAGCTTTCAATGTACCAATACAGAAAAAATCCCCAGCATGCTGACTTTAAACATAGACTCCATAACATGCACTGAATTAATGACCTGCAAAAACAAAAAAGGCTTCTCTTTCTTTGGATATTATCCCAACTCATTTGAACACTAAATAATATATTTTTCTAATTCTGTTGAGAATTTACAGCAATGTTTGTAACTCCAGGATAATAAGTCTGTGAGGAAATAAGTAAGGAAATGAGTATTTGAGTGGATGGCATACCTGATTGATTTAAAAGTAGGGAGGTATTTCTTCTCAAAATGAATTTATTGTTGAAAACAGAGTGTCTTGAACAGGTCTTGCATTCATCTGGGAATAAATACAGTAATTTTTTTGTATTCAGTCACCTACCTATTCTGCAACCTAACCACACAGTGAGTATTGATCTGTTAATTCCACTGGAGAAAACCCTGACACATTCCCTGGCAGATCTCCAGGTGTGGTGACTGTACAGCTTTTTCTCTGAGGTTCTAGCCATTGGTTTTAGCTAAAAGGAAAACTGAAGGATTAGATTATCCCAACCTAAGAAGTGTCTATAAGGGAATATACTTCAAGACATCAGAAAGCTTCACAAAATCATTCTGTTCACTAGAGTCAGTATGAAGAAAAGCAGTGAAAAAAATATGATGAAGGTAATACATATTATTTTGCTAAGAACATGTCATACTTCTAATTTTTCATGCATGGTTTGTTTACCATATCATAAGAACTCTTGCAAATAAAAAATTAAACTATTTTGGTGACCTTATAAAGATACAAAATGTCAAAAATAAATTCATGAATACTTTAAAAAAATTCTGATTTCATTCTAATTTTGAGTAAGCCAAAAGTTTAAATTTCTGAAATCCTTCATTGAAGAGAACCTCTTTCCTTTGTAGAGCTCCAGTTTCTAAGTACAACAAGTATTAATACAACTTTTCCCCCAATGTATCTAATTTAAATGGAAAGAAAGAAAGCTGTAAACATTTCTCTGTGTATTGCATGCAGTTTCAGCAGAGTTACATAAGGAATGAATTCTCTTCCTTTACTTGTTTTCATTGTCATACACAAACCACTATTTAATTTAAACATTTCCCTACAGGATCAATATATTTTCCAAAATTCTCTAGTGTCTCGGTCATGTGATCCTTCTAAGTCTGATGACAGGAGGCATAGGAATAATAGCTTGAAGCTGCTCTGAACCAAGGTAAAAAAAGAGGCCACTGTTTTGTACAGAATAAAGCTTTAATAATTCAAGCTGCTAACTCAAGAGCACTCATTGGCACACAGCAGGCAGAAGCACTATTACCACCAGTGCTTGCAGATTAATACTTCCAGTCATCAACTGAAACTCAAAACAGTCACTATTCACCAAAGCAACCATTACCACCTGAGAATAGATCTTTTATGTAAAAGGAAATCTAGCAAGCATTTTTTTTTCCCCTTAAAGCGCTTAAATTTCTAGGGCTTGAGTTTGGATTCTACTGTACTATACTAGAATAAGCTGCTAATCAGTCCAATGTACTGGTTTGTGAGATGAAGCTCTCATTGAGAATACCTCACCAAGTAAATATTTCTGCTGCTACATGGATAAGATTGTGTTGATTGTGCAGCAGGACTGGTTTCATTTAGAAGGAAAAGTGAGGGTTCATGCCATCTGTCCACGTAACCCACTTTTTTCACTGCCACTGCAGCCACCACGTGTGGCTTCCTCACTCAAAGCTTCCTGCCTTGGCTGAATTCACCTACACCCATCTGCTGGCTGAAGCATTCTGGTAACTGTTAATCACAAAAAGTGATCAATAACTTAAATTTAAAGCTTGGACTATGTGTCTTTTAAGGATGAAGTGAGAAACATTTTCCCCTAATTGACTCAAAACCAATACATCTTTACTAAATCAGGGAACCTCATCTATGAAAATACTTAACTTACAAGGTAGAATATTGCATTATAAAAATGAATAAGAAAAGTACTAAATGCGTAGGAGAAATTGCTCTCTTTAAACAAAGATTCAGAAAAAAAAAGTAATGAAGAAAAGCCTGCCTGTTTATCACTGAACACATAAGCATTTAAATAGCTTAACCAATCACTGATTCATGAATGCTTCATTTCCATGTGAAGTTCAAAGAGCAACACTGCCAGCAAAGGTCAGAGATGTTGATACTTGCTTTCCAGTGCTCACTGCCTTTGTTAAGACCACTCATGAGTGATGTAAGCAGAGCATCAATTGCTGAGGCTTCATTGAGGTTGTCCTTTTACTTGTGTTTATTCACACCAGACTTGACTGTGAATCCTTAAGTGCCTTCCTCCTCAAAAAAACAAGGAGACACAGAGCCCTGGTTTGAAAGGGGAACCCCGGTCCCGCTTGCTGCAGATGGTTGTTATTACTTACAGCTTACCCAAGTGCATAATCAGTTCAGGGTTAATATTACTACTTTTTAAGTTGTTCAGCTCCTGTTCTTCTGAGATTCAGAAAATGGAGGCTGTTTCTGTGCAGATTATCATCTACCAAACAAGACTGTAGCTTCTTCTTTGGAGACCAAACTCATTTCATGTAATAACTCTTTTACTGAAAAGGTTGAGATGGGTTAATTCCCAGTACAACTCTTTGATGTACCAGAGGGCAGTAGAGAACTCTTTCCTCAAACTCTCGAAAATGAGTTTTACTAATGCTTTATAAGCTGTATTACACCAATAAGATGAAACTCTGAAAAACTGTGAAAACAGAATCTTTTTAGTTAAATTTCATTCTCATTTTTGTTCCTTTTTCAAACACTGAAAAAATCAATAACACAAAGCAAAATAACCTGTGCCAAGCTCAAGGAGGTCTCCAAGTTTTGCATACCACACAGAGCCTTATTAAGTGGAGCCAGGTGTAATGAGATTAAATTATCAGACCTACCTGGCTTAGTCTGAGAGACAGCCTTTTCATGTTTAGCGCGGTTGTGCTCTGCAAATAAGAACCCTTACATTAGAAGGCTTTTTAATTTTTAGAAGTTTTAAAAATAAAAGATTCTCATTATAATTTTAAAAGATGACTTTGCATTATACATTCACACTAGACTTGAGAAGAATTTTTTTATAAATATATTTCTCAATTTTTTTTCTCTAAGGAATTCAAATAAAAAATTTTGTAATGTGGTCCAAGAAATCAACAAAATTATTTTCTGTGGGTTTTTTAGAAATATGATGGAATTTCTAAAATTCTGAAATGCTTCTACTTCTAATTTTGATTGCTACTGCTGTTCTATATAAGATCTCCTTGGTGTATAATATTAAAATCATGAAAATGTTTTATTACAACAGAAATGGGGTTTTCTCATATAAAGTATCATATAAATGTTCAGTGTCCTGTAAAAATTAAAAAATGGTTTTCTGTGTCCTGGATTTGACTGGGATAGAGTTAATTTTCTTCACAGTAGCTTTTACAGAATCTTATAGATATATTGTGAAACAGTAAAAATAATGGATACTATACCATATGATAATATAATCTGAATGCAATTTTATGCTATTTAAAAACAGTGTGATATCCAAAACCCAACATTATGAGACAGAAAAAAGAAAGCTATGGCGTTTCAGAGGAATATTAAAAATATGTTAATTCTGATTTATAGCACCAATGTCGAAATTGTGTAGCAGGTGAGCATTGCATCACAACAAGAGGTAAATCTCTCTAAAGCTTGGACCAGAGGACCAGAGGTCTGGCAGGAGAACTGCACAGACCCTTTCTCATCTATGTCCCCGTTTATTTTTTCCCAGTACTAAGCTACCATGGATGCAATTCTTCCTGAATTGAAAAATGGTTTCCATGCAAATTGGGACCTGTGAAACACACCTGGTCCTGCATTACAAAGCAAGTAATTGAATAAGTCGATTTATAAGTCAAAACGTTGTGTGAGTTTGTACTGATGAATCCCATCTTAAACTGCTAAAACTTTGACAACATAAATACCTTCCTCCAATAAGCTGAAATAACAATATTCTTTATCACCTTGATACTTACTCTGTTCATGATGTTTCTCTGAGGTAGCTAGAAATAAACAGAAAAGGGCTATTTAAATATTTTTGTAAGTGCAATGCAGGATTTAATTAATTTATTAATGACATTTTAAACACATTAAAGTTCAGAGGAATCTATGCTGAAATGTACAACAGTTAGCTTTATCTCACACTGTCCACCCCAGACACCTAGCTGTGACACTTAGTCAAGGAAAACTCTAAATTCCTCATTTAGCCAAAGATTGACACAAATAACCCTGGAAGGCTCTGCACCTCTTCAGTGGGCTGAATCATCCTCACTAAATGGTGACCATATATCAAACCTAAGGAAACTACCTTACAAAGTGAGGTGCTCAGTTCAGTGCCCACCAAGAGACAGGGCAAGTTCAGACCATAAGGTGTCCAATGCTAGACAAAGCCAGACAAATAACTTTAGCTTAAGAGAGGTAACAGCACCTAGGACAGTCTAAACATAAAAGTCCCAGACAACTGCACCTGCTCTTGTAAGGTCAGTGAATTTCAGATGGAGTTAGTGATACTCAAAGAAGCAGAAAGACATATTTGAAAATGTTAATTAACTTAATTATAGCACTTCTAAACAAAAGGATTTCAGTGCTGCTCCTAAACTTTGTGCCATATAATTTTCCACATTTTTCCAGAAAAAAAACCCAACAGATGAGATGAAACTGAAAACCAAGTTAATACTTTCCACGGATGCTAAGAGAACATTTCTCAGATAAAGTGAGAGCTCAGGGAGCTGTATCCAATGTCATTATTGGTTCTACAGAAGGAAGTAAAATGTCAAGACCTGGCCTCCCCGATGGATTTTTCTTCTTGACTTTTTCAAGGCAACTGTTGTTTTTAAGGAAAAAAGGCTCTACCACCTGCATGCCCTCTGTGTGTGAAAGAGCTCAATCCCACAGACAGATGCAGCGGTGGAGGGGACAAGGTGCCTATGCAACCTCAGCAATAGAAACGATGAATCTGCTCCTGCGAGCTCCCAGGTTGTGATTTACTGAGCTCCTGAGCAACCTAGCTCCCGCTCAGGACAAAAAGTAACTGCTGTGCAAGTGGGTTTGTGTTTTGCTTGTTTTCTTTGCAGTATAAAACAGCTCCCATTTTATATCCAGTCTCTATTTAATCCAAGTTGTTGTGCATTTAAGGAGACAGCAACTGAAGATGGTGTGCAGAGCAAAGTAAAAAACAGAAACAAAACCCAGGACATTTTGGGGGATAATAGAGACTAAAGACAGAAATTAAGCTTCTATGCCTGATCTTAATTGAGGAATCAGGAACTGGAAACAACAGAAAAACAAGGGTCCTATGACAAAGTTACATTTATTATCTTTGTGTAGGCAAACATCATAAACTGAGGCAAATACTATTACAATTGAGTTTCCATAGAAGAAATTAATTTTTTATTGTGTCAAAAGGACATACTGAGATATGCTTACCTAACTATGAATTTCAGTTTTGAAAAGGAAGTTCACTACAAATATTTAAATAAAAACTGAACTTCAGGGGATGGTGTAATGACTTACATAACTATTACAGGATATTGTGTCACATGACATTTTCAGTGAACACCAAAAATGATCAGAGCTAGGTGGCATTTGAACAGTGTTATTTTAAAGCCTCTTTATTGACTCTGCTTAGTGAATTTTACAATCAAGCTTTTGTAACAGCATCCTTATCTCAGATCTGCCTAAAATCAAAACAAACCCGTTAATCCTTAGCTTTACAGTGAAGCCAGTGAAGTTATCTCCCCTTTTATGCTGGTGAATATGAGTCAGAGAGAATATTTAAAAGAGTAGGAATTCAGCTAAGGTCTGGTCCGTCAAGTTATTGAAGGGATCTCTGTTGCCCTTGTCCATATTTTTTGTGGAGGTTTTAGTTAACCAAACAAAGACAAAGATTGAATACTGAGATTACTGCTATCTGAGCTTGGCCTAAAAGTCCAGACTTCTTATTTCTGGTATAATGCCCAGAGATATTTCTACCAGATATTTTGATGAAGTAATGAAGGTCTTGTAAAGTTAAAAAGTTTCTAGAGTATGTGTTGGCTGTTCTAAAACATACCTATATTTTCTTCTAGGAAAAAAAACCAAACAAAAAACCCAACAACCCTCCCAAAAAAACCCAAACCAAACCAAACCACCAAAAACCAAAGTGAAATTTTTAGATAGTATTCAGACCATCAAAATAAACCATTAATGTTCCTTTATGTTTTGCTATGATATCTGTCCACTCAATATTAATACTATCCTTCTTGTTTGTTATATTATCTCATCAGAAATGCAATTCAAATGACTTATGCAATAAGCAAAAAGCTAAAATATGAAATCCCAAGATCATTGGTTTCATATTTATAGTATCACAATTGTCTATATTGTGGATACCCTGATTTTTATTCTACTTAATGAAAATGGCAAGATGGTAAAAACTAAATGTCAATAACCAAGCCAGACTTTGCAAAATGGTTAATGATACATTATATATTATTTAACCTAGAGGTGAGAAATGAAAGACCATGTTCTGCTGCTCTGGGAATCTCACTCACTTCATGTACTGTCTTGCACTGAAAGTGTGAGCCAACATTTGCTGGTTTGGCCACAAGTAGAAGGACAGTGTTGGGCTAAATGGACTGTTGGTCTCACTTCAAATAGTTGTTCTGATACCATTAGCTAACAGGACTACCTGGTGGGCAAATAAGTTCTTATTGTTTTGAATGCTAGAAAATTCAGTAAATAAGTAAGTAAGTACTTAATCTTCATTTGTTTAACACTTAAACTATATTAGAGGGTCAGATTTGGATTTAACAAAAACAGTTGGATTGTTGATGAAATACTCAAAGCTACACAAGACCTGAACTGGATCAGTGAAATTTCTTTTCTGAAATTTCTTTTCTGCCATTCCAGCTTAAACTTGGAAATTGGGCTTGGGAGATACCTTGCTGTTTTTCTCTCCCACTTCAAATTTTCTTTGACTCTTGCCTGCTATTCTGAAGGCCACAAGGGTATTAATTATATGTGGCATATTTTTGTAAATTAGCTTGGGTTCAGAAAAGAAATCCTGTACTTTATTGAACCATAAATTGGTAAGGGTAAAAACAGAAAACAGAAAATAGACATGTAACATGTCTATTTTCCATCTGGATAACAGTCACTTGCCATTCAGAGAGCAAATATATTTGTGAGTGTGCATATTCTGTAAGAATAGAATATGTTGTACAGGAAATGAAAGCAATGCTAAAACTATTTGTTTTAGTGAAGAATGACAGAAGAACGATACATGCTGTACCTGAGAAAATTTTTTCTAATTTGACATGTGTATTATAAACAAGAAATTTACTTTCAATTTGACAAAGCAGGAGCATGATTTATTTCTTAATAAAGAGAGCACAAAGATCCTTTAACAGGTTTTGGACTGGGCATTAGATGAACACACAGCATACTCATCATGTTAATCTTTAACAACATTACAGGCCAAAAGAGAGATGAAGATCCACAGGAATCTTTTAACAGAATTCTCAAGATTTGAGAAGCATATCTTCCAGTTTATACATCATGATGAAGGATAAATCTTTAATTTTCCTATTTAATATGAGTTCATTCTCCCTAAAAATGAACTGCAGACATTTGGCCTTTAGACAAGTTAGAGGACATTTCTCCTTCAAAATTTAAGTTTCAAGGACTTAAGAAGCCACATCATTGTGCCTTCTCATCAATGTGCTTTGAATTTAAGGTTGTCAGTGCAAGGTTTTTCAGACTATGAAGCCACTGTATTATAAAGAAGTCAAACAGAATAAAATGTATTCCTTACATTGGGCCAGTTCAAAATGTTTCAATGTTTCAGATGATACTAAGTAAAGAAAAAAAAAGAAATAAAAACAATTGTTAGGATTTATCACTCCATTAAGGAGCAGTTCCCTGTCTTTGTGGAATAATTGTCTGTACTCTTTGTTATTCAAATGAGAAATCAGATGTTTCTACAAGTTTTCTAGACCTCTCAAATCTGCCTGTGTCCTACTCAAGTCTTGCTGACTAGCTGAGCAGTTGGCAGACAGATTGAGTAGAAAAAACCAGTCTAATGAGCATATGTCTAAAAAAAAAAATTACTCACAAAACAGATTAGCTGCAGCAAGATTCCTAAAAGGGGAATGGCTTGTGCTCATCCTGACTTTTGCTCTACGTCAAAAAATTGCCTTCATAGGGTATGGACAATAGTTACCCTATGGCTGAGTCAAAGCAAAGAAAGCAAGATGTGTGTGGTGGTGGCATAAGCAGGGGAAGCTGGTGTATGATTAAATTACAGTGCATGTTGTGTAAGCCTTGCCCTTACAGTTCCAACAGTGGCTAAAGGATGATAATAGGGTAAATGGTTAAGACACACCATCCTAAAATGTCATTCACTATTATAATTAATAATTAACTATATATATTAGAGGCTGTAGAGTATTCACTTGCAAATGATTAATCTTCATATTGCCTCTTTCCACCAAAAAAGCTGTCAGGCTGCTCTTACAGTTCTTTCTGCCTTATTTTCATTACCAGAGCAGACTGGCCCAAGCTATCTTTCTGCTCGCGTACAGCTGGCATGTTTGTGTCCTTGCTGTTTGGTTTGCTTTATACCTCAGGGCTGCATAGTGAAAAATGAGTTGACTCTTGGTTTTGGGGGATTTTCATGTTGTTGTCTAGACCAAGTTGTTTTTTAAGACTTATTTTTAACTGGCAGTTCAAGAGGACTTTATATAACTGGGAAAACAAAAAAGTAATTGAGAGAGAGGAGAGGAGAAATATTAGCATGGTAACATAGTAAAAGTAGCAAAGAAGTGCAGACATTCCCAAGATTTTTAAATGATTTTTAATGAGAGGAATTGCTTCAATCTCAATCTGAGATGCATGCCTTTAGGGATCATCATTAATGATCCAAATCTTTCTCTGCTTCCCAGTTTGTCATTTAAACAATAGAAATACACTGGGAAACATAAGTCTTGTTGAAACAGCAATCTTGCACTGAAAGCTAACGTCTTTAAAGTAATATAAGTCTTAAAATCCCAGGAGGACAAATCTTCTATCGACGGAGCTGGAAAGAATAAAATTTCAGTCAAATGTAGATGAAGTACATCTGCTGCATTAATGCATTTCGTCTTTAGGCACGTGTGGTGAAAGACCTGAAGAGCTTCCACTCAATATCATCCTCAGCTTCTGATGTTTTCATGAGCTTTTCCCTGAAATTGGGGGATGGGAACATACAGATGAGGGAGAGTATGCTTAACAAGTTTTCACTTTTAGAAATATCAGTTTACTTTTGGATATAGCTAAGGTAAAACAGCTGAGCTTGGGCCATGCTTTATAGCAATACAAATCATTGACTCCCAAAGGGGAATTGAACGAAGTCAGGCAGACTGTGATATGTCCAAATTCCATGCAAATACTTTGAATATGAACTCCTTTGTTGAGCTCCTTCTTATCTATGACTTGATTTGTGAAAACTTAATAATGACTGGAAATACATTTATATATATTATTAAATAAATGTGAAATAATTGTCAAATAGACAAGAACAAGATGACCATGACAATCTCAAAAAAAAAAAAAAGAATTTTGGAGGAACGATTAGTTGACATTAGGAGTGGTGAGCAATAAAAAATACTTAGTTTTTGCAAAGATGGACTTTTCCTAGTGTGGTAACCAAATTAACATGGTGATTAAAACAGAGGGCTAATGACTAACTTTTAGAGGCATAACATCCTGAGTCACTTTTGTTCCTTATGAAATACTGCTGTTCTCTGTTTTTGCTTTAATTACAACTTTGTAAGAGAAAATTCTGAAAATGATGTCTGCATAGGCAAAAAAAAAAAAAAGAAATGTAGATTACCACTAGAAGCACCATTCATACTGGAATTGCATCTGAATAGAATACCTCTGAGTGTTCATTTACAGGCATCTTTTCACAGAGCAATAAAGTAGTAGTTGAGCCCACGGGGAAATTTTTAGCCAATTAACCATGTGTTATATGACTATCCAGGTGTTAAAGCATATTATCTTGATTGGCAGGTGTGAGTGTTGCTGACATGATGCCAATACACATGAATTATACCTAACATAGTAACAGCTCAGGCCAACAATTACAGAGAGCACTCTTTCTTCAGAAATCACAGCTGCTTCATAATCATCAAAACAGTAGTTTAACTGGCTCCAGTTTTTGGTAGCAGGGGCTGAATAAATTACTCTTGTACTTTAAGGCACCTAGGAATGATGAACAAAATTTGCAACCATAACTGCAATTGAAATACTATGCTAGATCTATCCATTTCGATTGTTCCACAGGTTTGTTGTTACATAAGACATAAACCAATGTAATCTCAGTTTTGCCTTTAATGGATTAAAAAGTTGTAACCAATGTCAAGGTTTAAATTAAATCCTATTGAGAATAAAATTGTGGTCATTTTTTAAAAAGTGGATGCAAGTTAGCATCATTAGTCTTACATGCCTTAACTATGAGTACACTGAAAACAAGGTGCGAAATAGATAAACAGAGTTTGAAACAATGTTAAAATTTCTAGTCCCTTCACGTAAGTAAATGAGAGTGGATGTTCTATCAGTTATTCAGATCTACAAATTGCTTGCTCCTTCTCACTTTTCCTTTTCAGTGTCATATTCTTAAAAGAGTGAAAGTAGTTAAAATAAGTAACAACATGCTATCCAGATGTTCATTGATGTTTGTTTTCTGTTCTTGTTGTTAACTTAAACTATGCTCTCTGTTATAGTAAAGTGAGAAGTATGACCAGGGAGCATGCAATTGCATTCTGACAGATATACAAGATGTAAGAAACATTCTCTGCAGATGCTTTTATCTCTCCATTAGCTCTAAACTGAGACTAGGGTGAATAGCATCAATGTAGATGACTAACTTTACACATCTAAGTTTGCACAAAAAAAAGTTTCTTAATGATTAGATTAGACTGAGGATCTAAAAAAGTTCTTAAAAATTATGAATTCAGTAAAAAGTCTTGAGCTCAAGGCACTCATTCCTCTGTCTGCTTTCTACTTATATTGAGTGGGTAATTTGGAGGGTGTTTTCTGGTCATGTCTTATCCTAACTGAAATATCTGCAACATGGAAAGTACATGACCCTAGTCCCTCAAGATCTGTCCGTCACTTAGCAGAGGTTGTACAAATCATTAAGTCTCACTTAACCCTATAAAATGGACAGAAATTATTTCTATCCTCAATATACTCATGACAAGGTAAACAGAGGTCAAGCAAATTTCAGCTAACTGATGTTGAGTTTTCAGATCCTTTTACCGCATTTCATATAAATTCTCTGTTCATCAATATTCCATGAAAATGCTGGGAGTTTGTTGTTTCAATGTGGAAAATCAAAGCTTGCTAGTTCGTGAATAATCATCTACTAAATTGAAAAGTATTTTTAGTGAAAAGTGAATTTGCATTGTCTGCAATTAATAGTCCCATAAAGTGTTCTCTGGTAAAACTATGGTATTTATTTCTTGACCTGATGCAGGCACACAATATTAACTACCATCTGGAAGATCCTTTGGGCTCCATCTTGTGGCTAATTCAACGATTGTTACCTCATGAGAGAGATGCCTACTTTCAGCTAGTCAAAATAGCACTACTAGTTTCTACAACATAGTAGCATGTGGCAGACTTTATTTTCTCATACATAATTTTTGACACTATTAAAAAAATTAGTTTTAAAAGTCTTTATATTGTGGGTTTCTGTTTGTTTATTTGTTTGGGGGTTTTTTGTGTGTTTTTTTTTTCCCCACAAAAACTGTGGTTAGGACCACAAATACTATTAGGGCGTTGTGTAATAGACTTAGCAGTTATAGAATCAGGTAATCCACTTTCATGCACTTTGACAAGTGTTATAGAACTGCATAATGAAGCTGTGATTCATGTTGCACCCATGGCATATGAAGCTGAGCAGAAATTCCCTGTTGCCATTTACTTTATGAATAATATTGCTGACCTCCAATTTTTCTGGTAATCTCTAAAGCCAGGCAGTTCTGAAATGCACTACTGGATACGGTACCAAGAGTACTTCATGAAAGAAATTGTCCATTAGTGTTTTGATAAAAATATATAGTTTGGAGCTTGAATGTATGTATCTTGCCCATTTTCTCCTTTCGTTGGATATTAGCTGTACTCAGATTATATGCAGTTTTTTACAGCATAATGCGTTTATTGCAAAAAGTCTAAATGTGATCCTGTACACACTCCTCTCAATTTATTTTGATGAAACTTGTCACAAAAATGTGGTTTTGGTTTTGGTTTTGTGGTTTTGTTTTTTTGGGGTTTGGGGGTTTTTGTTTTTTCTTTCTAAAAACTATTAAACCAACTTCCTGGAAACTCAGGTTCATGCTTTCCCTTGAACAATGAGAGTGCTCTTACATGTACGCATGTGAATGTGCGACCCAGAGGGATTATACAATGGTTAAATCCTGTTTGGGTTCACTAGAACCACAGACATAAAGAATCTTCAAGACAAGATTTCATGATGCTGACCTGGAGAGAGAGATTAATAAGCCTGTGTAGGTTTCTTGCTTTACATTTCCAACTCTGTCCATGTCTTCTTTAGTCAGAAATAAATAGGGTATGTGAGCTATGAACTGAAATGAGAAATTCCACTTTATACAGAACTATGAAAACTTGATATTTTCTTTAATCTGCCTTCATTCCACACAAAGGATGGAATTCTCTGTAATTATGAAATATTTTTGAAATACTGTTTTAGTTTATATAAACAAAAATTATTATTAATATTTCTTATCTTTATAAAGGGCAATTAAACTGGCAAAAACGCTGAAATACTACAGACTGTTACAGCTCTGCTTATTGTTTTCCGGAGATGCCCTGGGATTTATACTACTTCACCAGTATCTGGGTCTATTTTAGTTCACTTGAATTCTTACTCACAATGCCTTGAATTATGAGCAGGAGTTAAACATTTCTGTGTACTGACAGCTAGATTTGCTCTTGGGAAATTTAGGAAGTGCCTTCCTCATGCAAAGGGTTGTTACCTCTTGCCCTTTCGGAACTGACAACACTTACACATTTCTCTGACAGCTCCTCTATCCCACACATGTTGAAAGAAAGCATAACATGATGCTGCAAGCTAAAGTTGACTATCTTCTAGGACCTTGGTCACAAAGTCTTAGAGAGCTAACCTTTCAAATAGCAACAATGAATGCCTAAATTTCATGCATGAATTGTGCCTTAAGATTCCTTTTAGTAGCACTCATATTTGGAGAAATCAGTGAAATACATAAGCTTGCTCCATCTTAATTTTGTTCTTTTCTGTCTCTTTCAAACTTCTTCATGTCTGGTTTATGATATACCATTGACTGAGCATGTCATTCCATCTTCTTTTCTTCTTTTTTTATGGCTTGTCACTCTGTATTGCTTATTATTCTTGTTTTTCTAGATGTGGGATGTGTATTTGAATAAGACAGAATAATTGGAGAAAGCTTCATGTAGAGCAGAGTGTCTATGTGCTGCATGATTCGCATGAGAAATGGTAAAGTACTGTTTGAACCGTGCCTGCTACTACCACAATACATTTTGGATAATGAGCCAGTCAATTTAGAGCACTGCCTGCTGGCTACTTCTTTTACGTTTGCAGCTGCACAAAAAACCACAGTATCCTTAAGTAAAACCAGCAAACATTACCCTTTTTTATTCCAGTCAGAGGAATATGCATGCTGCCTGGAGCAATTTCTTGTGATAAAAGAATAAGCAGAAATAAATAAAACCTGATCATGTTAGCAGTTAGCTACTAGCATGCAATATTTTCCGTGTGGGACCTGCAGAGAGGGAGAAGCTAGATGAGAAAAATAAAGCATGGCATGATCTTTTTTGGAAGAGGCCTTATTGGTGTTCTCCAGTTACCCATTTTAGGGACTATCTACTGAAGACAGGAAAAATCACAGAACCAGTTTTCCTTGGTATCTGGAAAATATCATTGGACTAGCATTTTTTCTTTGCTAGAATCACTACCTGCTTTGCTGACAATATTGGTTTATGTTCTCAGAAAACCAGAGGGAGATTTGGTCCAAAAATATATGTATTTTTCAATCAAGTTTTGTTGGGACAGATTATGACTAAGGAGGAAAACCATCCAAGCTGGTGAAAAATGAGCCAAGAGCAAGCAGTAGGTATTTAAAATAAATTCCCTTGATGTTCTTCTGTAAATGAATGGGCCCATAATCTGTGGCAAAGATGACAGAAGTAGCACCCTTAACAAATACCTCACTGTTTTCTTTCCATTAAGGTTGTACCAGTTCTTGTTTTTTGAACACGGTGGGCAATTAGATGCCTGAAAACCCACTGCAGTAAGTGTAGCTGCCAATTTTCTGATTCATCCTGCTTCGTGTGCTACCTTTTATGCCTCAGTTGTCACAAATTAATATTTGGACAAAATATCCTGCTTGATACCTATTAAGACTGGTCATTTTTGATAACCAAAATGAATTTTATTATTCTGTTAAAGACATGAGGTGAAATTTTCCCTTCAGTGGAGTGAATGGGACTTTTGCCACTAACATAAACACAGCCAAGATTTCACTCATGAGCTGATAAAACATTTGAGACTACATTTTTTTTTCCAGTTCAGTTAACAGCTCTGTATAGGGATAGCAAAAAAAAATAATAAATTAGCAGGATTGAAAATGTCTTCATGTATAAACAGTAAAAGTTGGCTCCATTCTTCACTTATGTGAATCATAGAATTTCCAAATGTTTTTGAAATGGCAAAAGATATCCACCCAACCCTTCCCCTCGAAAAAATTGCCCAATACTAATCTTCAGTAATAAACAGCAGTATTTTTTTCTCACTAAATCAATAGTAAATCTGAAATAATCTTATGAAATCTATGGAAGTGTTCTCGAAATGTTACCATTGGCCAGTTTCATGAGCATTTATAAATCATGAGATTTATAAATCACATAATCAATAAAGTTGAGTAGTTTAAAGAAAAATATCACCTTAGTGCTAATATTTAATTATTTTTACTCTCTGAATAAAATCAGAAAATCACAAAAAAAAATTTAAATGCAGCAAATCCTACTCTGAAAGACAACACTATAGATAGATATTTAAGGTCTGAAAAATACACTGTATTTATCTTTAAGCATAAAAAATAATATTTTAGGTTCTGATTTAGAGCAAATTTTTCCACTAATCTGCTAAAATATCAAAGAACAGCTTCAGCTGTTACATGCATGCTCCATACATATCTGAAAAGAGGAAATTAAATGTGCCTAGAAAAGAAACTTCTGCAATGAAAAAACAGCCAGGTCAGCATGCAGAGTGAGCTGCAGGTTTTGTTCTACTTGACAAATCCTAACGTGATAACAAAGGCTTTTCATTTTCCTCCCAGTCAGAATGATGAATTGTCTGATACTGGGCTGTGTTGGCCTGTTTTAAGAAGGAGCTGCAATACTGGAAGTGACAACTGTGTTATCACAGTAGGAAAGGATGAAGTCAGCTGATGGTAGCACATGAGGTGGTGCATGTCATCCCAATGGTGTATGTCATCGTAATTGTAATACTGAATGAAGGAAACATTTCTCATAGCCTGAAAGTCAGTCAAGGGAAAATATTGATTTACCTTTCTTCTCTCCCTCCTTTTTCAATGAAGCTGAAATAGAAGCAAAAATACTGAGTTTTCACATTTGAAGTTAATAACAGGTAATAAATGTCATTAAAAATAATTCAAACACCTATATATAGCCTTTTGTATACATATCTCAAATCATATATATATTATGCAATATAGGAATAAATTTATTCACCAGATGAGAAAACTGAAATGTTTCATCAAAAGCACCCAGCTCTGCCACTGATGAGAGCAAATTCCATCTTTCTATATTCTCACATGTAACTTCAATCATGGACATCCTTCCTCCCAGACATTTATACTGGGAGATAGACTCACAGAGTGAATATTTCAAAATCAACAGAGAAGGAAGCAGATAGACTGAAATGGAAAGGCACGCAGGCGCAAGGGGAGAATAGAGGAAGGCTGTGAAGTATCATCAGTTTAATATAAATATTAATAGAAATATGTGCTTTTTTGCTATTAAAACTTGTAGTCATAAAAGATGCATAAAATAAGTAGTAAAAATACACCTGAAGTTATGTTCATATTTCTAAGCCTCTGCCTAACATGGGGAATTACAAAACTTGGTCATCCAGCAATCCTACCTCCATATCCCATAGTATGAATTTTGTGGGAAGGAAGACGGGAAAGAGACTGTAAGAAAACTGATACTTTAAACCCAGTTTAAACAACCTGGAACTAGTTCCACAGTGGAAACTGTGCTGTGTGACCAGTGTTCAAACTCTGGAGACAGAATTAAAGTTCTATAAAACTCAACCTGATATTCCAATAAAACATTGCATGTATCTGCAATAGATATTAGGAAAACATAACAAAATTTTACTAAAAGGGCTGAGGTGTCTAAAGTGGGAGAGTTACCTGCATTTACAGATGGCTACTGCAACCCTGGTGGTGCTGAGCCAAGCTCGTACCTAAGTCCATTTAAAACTCATTCCCCAGCCTACATTTATAGGACTGAATCTCCTAAAAATGTAGTTACATATGTCACCTTATTTCGAAACATTTCTGTTAGAAGTGGATGTAGTAAACCTCTGCCTTAGGCTAGTATTTGCAGGTTAAAGGAGACAGAGGAATTAAAGCTCAGAGCTCTTAGACCCAGAAAAAGGTGTTTAACACCAGGCTGCCAGTATGAATGGACCTGATGTGGCACTGGAGCTCTCTAGTAATTGCAGTGTGTGCATTTAAGGTTTGAGTGCTGATCTCTGGCTCTTCAGTGTTCTTAAAAGGAGAAAGCATTTTATTTCAAACAATTAGTACGTTTGGATAAACCAGACCCCAAAAAAAGAAAATATTAAACCTGGAATTGCTGTAATGCTATTTATCAATGGCCTGGGGGGGAAAAAAAAATATTCCAGTTTCAGAGATTTGTTATGTTTTCTGCCACTTACTCCTCTTTGAGAATTAAATATCTTTTAAGCATACCAAGAATGTGCCCAGCAGTAGAAAAAAGTTTTTCTGATTAGACTTAGTGAAAAACTGGCACAGGGTTTCCAGAATCAGGTCCTCTTTGCAATCACTTTGCTGTTCTAGGCAATGTGTGTACCAAAGCTGTGAAGTGCACCTTTCATCAGCTGTTATAGCATATTTTGTAGCTTTACCCCCAAAAGTTGCTATAGGAACTGCAATGGCTTTCGAAAGGCAGACTTACAAAAGCAGTTAAAGTGTATTGGAGGGACTCTCAAATCAACAGAAACCCCAAATATGAAGACTCTGGGAAGGGCATATAGGTGAACATGAGGGCCATCTCTGTGTTCCTCCCGACTTCTGTCCTGCCAGTTTATGGGATATGGCTCATTGTGCTTCTGCTCCTGAGGCAAGCACAGGCAGAGCCAGGTTCATCCATGCCTGTCACTGCACTTATGTTTGGCTACTTTCTGCTGTTACGCTATTATATCCTGCTGTGACATCTGTTGAATTTTCACCTCGACCACAGTTTTTCTAATGGAATGTACTGTAAATACTCAACGAATCTTAAGAGATAGAACTCATTCTGAACACTGCTGCCAATAGCAGTGCTCTGATCAAATCCTGTTACTCAAATGTAAAGTGTCAAGGAATAAATGATAAAGAGCATGGACACTGTCCTTTACATTGCTCTTTCAGAATCTGAGCAATGTTTTTGAATCTCAAATGCAGCAAAAAGATGGATAGATTACCCAAGGAATTTGAGAAAAAGCCAGATTACCTGCTGAGTAATATATTTCAGCTGGGCAGAGAAGGACATGAAATAAACCAGAATGAGGAATTAGAAAATCTTACGCTCTGATATGAGAGATACTCTTGGCTGTGTAGTCTTTTACCTTGATTACTTGGAGAAAGAACAAATTCTTAAGTCAACTTGTTTTGTACTCTACTGATGAGAGTTGTCATCTAGTTCTTGAATTAGGAATGTGTACACACAAAGCTATTGAAAGAAGACTGTATTAGCAGCCTTAAATCACTGTCTGTCTTTCCTAGACCTGTCCAGATCTGATCTTAAATTTCCAGTTAATACAGATATGATGCAAAGCAAAATACATTTATCAGAAATACACATACCATTTTCAGGGATGATAAATCCAGATTGAAAACTATTCCAGAAGTGAAAACTAAACCAGAAGTGAACATTATCGTATTTTTGATTTTGGGAATGGGTAAGAAAATCATTACAAACCATCATAGACCTTGATCTAATTTTTTATAGGTTTAGCAAATAAAAGTAAATTTCGTTTGATGGAAAGGTCACAAGACTGTGATAATGTAGGTATTTTCATGGAAGAAAAAAAAATCAGGTTTAGGATGGTTCTATAATTTTTGACTTGTATCAGAAACTTGAATATAGATCATGCGCAGTCCTTTAATCCTCCATATAGTGACAGCTTTGAAGGACTTTTTTCTCAGCTGTTAAGCAAATGCAAACATATCTGAAATTACAAAAATATCTTGAAAGAAATTGAAGTCTTAAAAACACTGTTTCCTACTCAACAATAGTCCATTCTATGTTGCTTTATGACCCAGCAGTAACTAGGAACAGATATCTAGTCTGAATGTCATCACAGAAGTGATTTTTTCTGCAAATCCTCCCTTTATTTTCTTATAAGAAGCAATAGGTTTTCATCCTGACATAGAAAGTTTAACTTTCTTTCTAAGTTTTCAATAATTAATTATGAAAATTTGGTCTATAAAAACTACATTTCCATAAAGATATTCAGTTCCTCTTTTATTTCTAAAGAACACTTGACTTAGATTTGTGATTTTCAATCTTAGCACGACCATACTAATTAATCTCAAAGGGAATCTTGAATTTTTCCTATTTCTCTTCATATGAGACTTCTGTTGCTTTTTCCTAGCCCACTCCAGCGCCACATTATCATGTAAAAGTTTTGTACACAACACTCTAGACAAGATGCATTTTTGATTTATGCAATACCTTTAAAAGATTGTATGCATTTTTCCTAATGCATTTACTTATTGAAGCAAGCTCTTCACTGACTTGCCTGTAATATTACTTAGGTCCTTTCCTAAATTCACATAGTTATTTTAGAAATAAATTATTCTTTAATATTTTCTCTCCACTATATAATGCATTGTATTGATTGACACTAAATATTTTTCTATCATGCTGTCTGTTCACCTTGTAAATTCAATGTATCACAGCCCTTTGTGATCCTGAATTGTTTAATTAATTCTGTAATCTGAAAACATCATTTTATTACTATGTCTATCTTTTCCTGTTAATTAAGGAATATCGCATAAGTCCAGACATGGAATCACAAACAATTATTCCATAAACAAGCTGCAAGATGAAAATGAACACACAGCTCTCTGCTTCCTAATCAGATATTTATTTCCTTCAATACTGTAGGTCTTAGACACCAGTTATTTGGTTTCTGCAATAATTCCTATACTGAAACTTTCCAAAGGCCTATTTAAATCATTCCATAAATGCTGTGCTTATTACTTTATTCGTATATTGAAATGACTTATTACTTACTAAGACATAGTTTCTTTTTCTAGATATCATGCAGGCAGGATCTCTGTGATTTTCCAGATAGTTGGCTTTGTTCTGAATTTCATTATGATTTCACTAAATTTCTGATTATTGTTTAAATTTCTGAATAACTCTGAAGTAATTTGAATGTTTTTTCTCTGACAGAGGGACCGATTTGTCAGAAGGTGATGGAAATTTTGCCTAAGTTTTTACATTTATTCTGGTTATTAAAATGTAAGTTACAGTAAAACAAAATGAAAAGCAGACTTGTGTCAGGTACTCTGTGATAACTGCTCATATGCATGCTGTTATGCTGAAGTGAAAACCACCTAATGTAGGAAGCTACAACAAAGCATCTGGCATTAGCTGAGTTGATACTGTCTTTGCCCATCTCACCATAAATTGTCCATCTGTTCACATAGCTTGAGAAGAACATACTGTTTTAAAATATTTAAGAACCATATAAACTGATATTTCTCTCTCAGGTCTTCTTAACAGATATTTTATCTCCATCAGTCTTTTTGCGTTCAGAATTTCTCTTATCCATGTCAAAAGAAATCTTAATCATGTTAAGAAACCATAATTGAAAGAACTAGTAGAGTGAACAACAGAGAGGAGAATTTAGCCTTTAAATCGGTTGGAGCATCAGTTATTTAGAATGATTCTCATTCAGTATCTCCCTACCCTTTTCCCCTCTGGTCCATGTTTTAATGAACAGGTTTGGAGAAATAAACTCTTATTCAATTACATTCACGCATTTTACCATTAATGGACAAGAAAGTCATGAGTGTGTCCAGAGATGAGTAACAAAGATAGTGAAGGGTCTAGAGAGGAAGTCATATAAGGTGTGGCTGAGGGAGTTGGAGTTGTTTAGGTTGGAGGAAAGGAGACTCAGAGGATATCTTATTGCTCTCTACAACTACCTGAAAGAAAGTTGTAGCCAGGTGGGGGTCAGTCTCTACTCCCAGGCAGCCAGTGACGGGACTAGAGGACATGACCTCAATCTGCACTAGTGGATATTCAAGTAGGACCTCAGGAGAAATTTCTTCATAGGAGGGGTTGTTAAACATAGGAATGGACTGCCCAGCAAGGCGATGGACTCACCATACCTGAAGGTGTTCAAAAAACAACTAGATGCGGCACTTAGTGCTACGGTATAGTTAGCAAGGTAGTGATCAGTCAAAGGTTGGACTTGATGATCTTGGAGATCTTTTTCAACCCAAATGAGTCTGTGAGTCTACGATTCTGTGATTCAGAGGACCTCTCAGAATGCTGTTATAGTGCTCTGGGTGTCCCAGAATGTAGCAGGCTCTGCCTCCAGGAAATACCTTAAGTATCACTAGACATACTTTCATTTACAAACCAGTTTTGACGACTGAAGGTTTATTTTTACATACTATGCAGGTGCTACTTATTCAGCTTGAATATTTGCCTTTAGAAAACGTTATAAAAAAAATCGAGCATCAAGTCATAGACAACTCTACACTTAGTAGTTTGTCATAAAACATGACATACTTTATATAACCTGCTTTTTGGAATTAATATTTTAACTCCTTCCTTTTATAAAATGGAATTCATTCACACTATGTATGCTATTTCTGATCTTTTTCTCGTATTTTCTAATGTCTATTGAAGATTTTTTTACAGAGAAGTGGTGACTCACAATGGGAATTTTATACCACCAGTTACGATTCAGTTTTGGTTATATATGTGCCATTATCTTAGTGTCTGACTTTTAAAGCTTTGATATTTTCTTGAAGTATATTTTACTGACAGTGTTCAGCAATAATGTTCTGTAATGGATGGACCATTTGAACAGGCTGATATTTCAATTTTTATACACCAAATATATCTACCTTACATTTTGGTTCCCTATTATTCAGGATTTTCTATTACAATTCTATACTGAGCTTATGTGAATTCAAATTTCACATACTAAAAATGTATTTATCATAACAAAGGGATTACACTATGGCCACTTATATTAATGCAATTTACACTGGACTTGACAGATTTCTGTAAAATAGCAAGAGCTAATCAAAACACTGCTATTTCTCAAGGTGGTTTTGGTTGGATAGTTTAACCTGACCTGTCCTCTAAAGAAGCTCCCTATGTACTCTCAGATGGCTAAAAAAGAAGAGTACCAGTGCTCATAAAGGTGACCTCCTGTATGCACTTCTTTACAGGGCAATGGACACAAAATTTCTGGAATACTTTTTCGCATAGAGGCTTTTCTCAAACTGTCTGCCTGATGTATGTGACATGTCACTTATCATTGTTAAGAGAGAGAGGCTTAGTGATGTGCAGCAACTCACATGAATGCTTGAAGCCATTTTACAAGTTAGGGTTACACTCTTCTGACAAAATGTCAATGTCTTGTCTTGCATATTCAGTGTCACTGAGTTAGTTGTATTTGCTTTTGGAAATGTTGCACTTGTATGAATCCCAGAAGCTAAGAGATGGCATATGAAGATCTGTCATATGAAACAGAAAAGACAGAAACAACTTTTAAAAACCTCTAGCCAGTGAGCTGAAGTGCCTTCAAAGTAAGACTGTGTAAAATTTGCTGTGTCATGAACTTTGATGATTCGAAAATTACTGAGTACTATTGTAGACACAAAGGTGTTGTCACTATACAGGTGTATGCAACCTGAGATCTTCCCACTCAAGCTCAACTTTCCCACTCAACTTTTTTGCTGTAGTCTTGCTTCAGGGGCCTTGAAGGTTTTGCAGTCCAGCTCAGAAAAGCAACTGTGCAGACCACAAGACTTAGAAAGCAGTTAGCCTGACCATGTGTCTGACAGCATTTCATCCAAATAATTCAGGTTCTTATAGAGCCAGATAGAGTCAAAGTGAAGTGCTCCCAAAGCTGTGAGACATCAGTTGCTCAGTGAGCTGTGTAAGGCATCAAGGACATCCACAGGTGACATCCAAGGTCATATGCAAGCCACTAGGAATAATTGAAGTGAGTAGTATTCATCTCACTTGGGAAGCTAGTAAAGGCTGTGCAAACAGCACTACTAGTCTTCACTAGATTATGGTATTGCTTATCCAAATATCCTTTTGCTACTATAAAAAACAATAGTTTCTAGTTCAGACTTCATCCAAGCCATTGTTCTTTATCAGAATAATCACAGGTAACATGACCTTATACTGAGTGCAGTGCAGTTAAACTCAGCATACTCCACACTAAACATTCAGATCTTGATTCTTGTGTTTTGACAAGCAGAAAACTATGTCTGTAAGATAACACAACAACACAGAATCTTTTGTGTTCTTACAGTGTTTTAACCTACAGGTTAAAAAATTAAGCCAAGTAGAAAAAATCTGTGTGATGTGAAAGTCCACTTGGGAACACAGTTTATACTTTCTACTGCTATAGCATAAGAAAAATCTTACATATGTTCTATCAGCCTCTATAGGAAGAAGTAATTAATTTTACTGAAAGAAAAAAATCACTTCTGGATACTGACTTTCCTTTTCAAATATGGTGAGTATAAACCGCTTCATATGCAGTCAATGAAATTCTACAATGTTTAATTAAAGATACCCTCTCTTTAAATAATTCAGTTTTGGAAGTTGAAAAGAGCTGTTATTCACCAGTTGTTTCAGTGTCTGATCAAACTGAGTTAGTGATTTTTAAATACTTATTTAAAAATTGCATTTTATAGTTTATAGTTGGGTGGGTGTTTGACAGTTCACTGAAGATAATTCATTAGCATTGCAGCTAAAACACTTTTACAGACGTATTACTTCTTTACAATATTTGATCTTTTGAAATAAATAGTATTTTACTTTCAATATAACTTAGATTTAAATAAATCAATCTTCCAACCAGAAATATTTATGGAGAGCTGAAGATAAGAATTAGAGAAGAAACTCACTGGTAAGCTAAATAGTGAAGTACTGAAGGGTCTGATCAGTGTTTAACTCTTCATTAATGTAACTATGTTTCACTGATTTGTTGTAAGAACCTAACAGGAAGACCATAGCCCTTGCTTGCTACAAGCTTAAAATAAAAAGCCAAATTCTATAGACCAGTAATCAATACACAAAACCCCACTCACACTCAGAGTCATGGAATGATAAGCTTAGAAAAGATCTCTAAGGTCATCAAGTCTGAGTGTCAGCCTAGCACCACCACACATTTTTTGAATACTTCCAGGGATGGTGACTCCACCACTTCACTGGGTGGCCTGTTCCAATGCTTGACAACCCTTTCCGTGAAAGAGTTATTGCTCCCTGTTGACTAAAGTAAACTAAATGAAAGGATGCAATGTTTCCCTACTTTTCCAATATCTTTGACCTTGAACTGACAATTCAGGTTCATTTACTTTGTCTACTGCAAGGAGTTTCAGACTATTTAAGCCCTAGTACATTTTCACAGAATCATAGAACCATAAAATCATAGCATCATAGAGTCATGGAATGGTTTGGGCTGAAAGTCACCTTAAAGATCATCTATTTCCAGCCCTGCTGCTCTGTGCAAGGACACCTTCAACTATCTCATGTTTCTCAGAGCCCCATCCAACCTGACCTTGAACACTTGCAGGTTGGGTCATCCACAGCTTCTCTGGGCAACTGTTCAAGTGATTTACCAGTCTCATAGTAAAGAATTTCTTCCTAATACCTCATCTAAACCTATTCGCTTTCAGTTTGAAGCCATTCCCCCTTCTGCTGTCATTGCATACTCTTTTGTCTATCTTCATCTTTCTTTTAAGTTAACTTCAGTGGAAGGCTGCAATTATGTCACCCTAAAGCTTTCTCTTCTCAAGGCTGAACAATCTCAATTCTATCAGCCTTTCCTCATAGTAAAGGTGCTTCATCCCTCTAATCATCTTGGTGACCATCTTCTGGACTTGCTCCAACAAGTTGATGTCCTTTCTGTGCTGGATGCAGAACTCCAGGTGGGGTCATATAAAAGTGAAATAGATGGAGAGAATCATCTCCCTCAATCTGCCTGCCATGCTTCTTTTAATGCAGCCCAGGATACAGCTGTCTTTCTGGACTGCCAGTGCACATTGCTAGCTCTTGTTCAGCCTCTAATTCACCAGCCCCTCCAACTCCTTCTTACCAGGGCTCTCAATAGGACCTTTTTTTTTCTTCTTTTCTTTTTTTTTTTTTATTTTTTTTTGGTAAGCTTAAGCTTTTATTTTACTTCAGAATGACACAACTGTGCAAAGTAATAGCTGATTTCTAGTATTCAGGTATATGCTATGTGAAATAGCTGCACTTAAAAACTTGGCAAATGTTATCTTTCTTAACTTATGCCAGAGAAAATATTGTTTCATTATTTCTAGTAATCCTTAGGGAAAATCTAAAGATAGGAAGTAGTATTATTCAAATATCTGAAGTAGTTTTCAAAACTGATTGGAAGATTTTAAGATTGACGACTGTATTCCCGTGACCCAAATGACTGCTAATAGCTAACAAGTTATTACATATTATTATCCATGTTAAATTATTTACACATTTAACATGAGAGACAATAATGAACAAGTGGCATTTAATCAATATGCAAAGTAAAACTAAGTTTTGTTTGAACTTAGTTGATATGAATAGATAAATCTGAAGGTAGCCGGTTAATTATAATTACAGTGTTATTATTGCCTAGAAAAGACTAGTATTTTAGAAGTACTATAGACTGCAATTGATTTTTATTTGATGGCTAGCACTGATATTTAATGTAAGAAGAGAGAGAAAGGTACATTCAAATGTTGTGTTATAGAACAGAAGTAAAATGCCACCTGAAATAACAAATTTGAATAGAAAGAATGAGAAAAAATCAAGAAAAAATAAATGCTTTTAACTTTGGAGTCTATAAAATACTACTGCTACAACTTGCTTGTATAACCCCATATGTATCTGTCACTTGTCAGCCAAGTAAAAAGAATGTCCAGCAGCAAAGGATGCCATTCAAGGATATTTAGGGATGGCTAACCAAAGAAACGAGGATTGCATTTGTGAATATTTGCATAACTGATTTATTTTCTCAACTCAGTCTTATGCTAAGGCTCAGTTCAACTTGGGATTATTACCTTTTTCCTTTGGATTACTTGAAGCCTTAATTTCTTTTACTTTCAAAGAGTCTGAAAAAGAAATCAGACACAAAATGTAAGGAGAAAGCTAGTAATATAAGTATATTCATTGGTGCTATAACAAATGTGCATAACACCAGATCAACCAGATCAAATGTGCAAAAGAAATGTGTTAAGAATTAGAAGTTCTGTGTACTTCAGTGAAAGGCTCAGTGTAAAATTTGGAAGCAAACAAAAAATAGCTCCCTCTAAATTTGCTGGCAGAGTTTCTGCAGGTCAAACCACTCTTTCCTGTGCAGCCAATCATTTCAGCCTAACATGTGAATGCAGTAAGAGCTCTGTTACTATTTCGCTCAGAAACGACTAACATTCTCACTTCAATATTGGCTGTGCAAATCAGACAGCAGTTAGAGAATACTACAATAAGAAGAATTACATTATTATTTCTGAATTGTGTCAGAAACTGCTCCTTTCAATATATCAGATCTATTAAATGAGAAGAAGCTAGGTTTGGTTTCTTTTCAGCAACATTCTATAATTCAAAATATATTGCAACTGCACTGAGATACCAGCAGACAACTAATTATTTGCCAACATAATGATAAGACATTACCCTTTTCCTTTAAGGCTGCTGGAGGTTTCACATCTTTTCTTTTACCAGTGTCTAGAAAGAAACATTTAACATTTATCACAAGTCAGGTCAGAGTAATAATATGACACTTGAAAAGAAAGCAAGTCAAACAATTTGATATGTAGAGAGTACAAGAGATGTGATAATTAAATGGATTTAACAGCATGGAAATAAAGAACAGGACAAAAAACAAGGTCATCAATTCATCTTTTTAGGTCTGGATATGCAAAATAATAAGCCTTCAATATGTCATTAGTTTCTTCACATATTCAGGAAACTGTTGAGCCCCCTCTCAAGTAGGCAATGAAGAATAATAACTTACAAAGAAGTAAGAAATTCTATAGAGCAGAGGGCATCAATGGATTTTTCCTTTGTTGAGCCCAAATAAAAAATTAATCCACATTGATACAATTGAAATATTAAGAATACTAGTCTTGAAAATCAGAGGCTGCTGATAAAGGTAAGTGGGCGTTTTCTTTATTCAGAAGTGACAAAAGGACCAGAAGGCTACTCATTCAGGACCCCATTATTCCTTTAATATCAAAGAGGCCATTTGGGTATTGCCTGTGAACAGGATTTCACTTCCTGCATATATATAGCCTTTTAAAATCACAGCCACACTGGCTATAAGAGAAGAGCAGTGCTCATCTTTCAAATATACATTCATATATTCTATGTCACAATGAATCGTCCAAGAACTTAATTGTATCTTTAATTTTTTTTTCCTGTAGTATATGACAAAATATTAAAGGAGATGAGAAAAAAACCTGGACATTCTAGTTCTCCCTTTCTAGTAACTGACAAGGCAGCACCCAAGGATAAAAAAAAATAAAAATAACAATTCCAGAAGTTAGCTAAGCACAGATAAAAGAAAACTATGATCTTCATGTGGTGCACAGGTGAGACACATAGACTGATAGTAGTGACAAAGAGGAGAATTCTGAGACCCAAGTGGTGACCTGGCTTCATTCCCCAGAGTTTTCAGAAGGAATAATACATTTCTCATAGAAGTGCATCACTTTGCTGTTTATATTCAGCAGTCTGGACTGCATCAAATTTCTCCAGCTTCCAAAAAAAGGGTACTTTGTAATAATTTGGACCTCAGATGTGCTGTTACAGCTCAGGAACCAGGCACAGCCTTTGCTGTTTCTTTTAAATTTTTAAGTTGTTTCAGTACTCTCCAGAAAGAGAGTGTTCAATAGACATCGCATTGCAACAAATATGGTTTTCTCCAAATGGATGTTATCAAGTAAACCCTGACCTCTGTGTGCCCAGCTAGAAGGCCAGCCTCCTGCAACTGAAAAGATTAGAAACATGTATGCCTGTTGCCAACAAATTAAGAAAAAATCTTGACATATCAGTCACCCTCCAATACCTGGATCTGTCAGTAGCCTGAGTCAGATTCATTCTCAGTCACCTGCAATTCCTGAACTGTAGCCTGGACCTGATATCGTCTAGCTTTCAGCAGAATGTTCCCACTATAGGATTTAGACAACTCATTTTTGACAAACTAACATCCAAAGACAGTATAAAAATAAGTTTTACTATTTCCCCCAAGATGCAAATTCAAGTATCTGCATTCAAAAGAAGGCCAAGTAGTTTCTAGGGACCCTATTGGGATCTGAACAGCACAGATATTGTTAGAAACAATATAATGAATAAAATAATCTAAACATGAACTAGGATGGGTTTGCTTTTCCACACTCATATATTCCTACTCTAGACCTCTTTCTAGCAGATAATAGCTGTTCTGATATCCAGGTCTGGATTTCTTTGCTTCTTTACGTACCTTTTTCCTTTGATCCCTCTGGATTCTTGGGATTTTTTCCTTTCAGAGAATCTGTAGGGACATAATTATGTCTTTAAGACTTAGAAGACAGGACTGCCCTTCTACATTTAAAAGAAATATTGAAAAATTAAGAATAAAATTGAGAACATAAATGGATGCAATCTTCATCTCTTTTTGCATCCTCTCTAGCAACCATCTTACATTTTTTAAGGTGCAATAATGTTAGTAATAAATGTAAGAGTAGAAGCTGCTATAGATCACTGTCTGTATAGACCTCACAGAAGGGAGAAACTGGAAAGGAGAAGGGGGAAATGCAAGTAATGACAGAAGATTAGAAATTCTTAGGGCTTTATCCAAAACTTCATGGAGACAGAAATGATTAATTCTGCTTTCTCTTTTTGTCTAAAGAGGTTTTTTTGTTTTGTTTTGGTTTTTTTTTTTTTGCCTCAGTCCTTCAGGGAACATGTACTCAGGGCCAGCAAACAAAGAAAAAGCATACATTATGTTAGATAAAAACCTAATGTTTAAATATTTTTTCAAGCAATAGGCTCTTGATCTCTTGTCTATGTATCAGGGAAATTAGGAGAAAACAATGTTTTCCAAATGAGGAAGTAATTTCATTATGAATGTGTGTGGTTTGAATAAGAGAATATCACAGCTTGTAGGGTGCTGAGTAGACCCAATTGCATTCCATCTGACAGGATATAGCACCTAAGCATCTAGAAAGAAAACATGCCATTTATTCCAAATGCCAAAGTAAAAGTAAACCAAACCCTCAGTAAAGCAGATAAAGCTAAAAGAAGATCCTTTACAAAATAATTTTAACTCTGAACATCCTTCTGGCTACCATGGTACCAGGAAGCAATCCCACTTATCCATCTGGCTTTAAGTGTGAGTTGTAACAGAAAAAGTTCATTTCCAGGATGGATGAATTGGAGAAAGAACACTGTGCAGGGATAGATTCTTAAATTAGGAGCCGGGTCTTCAGAAGAGCAGTGGATTCTTATTCAGGGGAATCAGCAAAAACTTCCACTGTGTAGACTTAAACCCTTTGATGTAGCCTCTATGTTGACTATATAAGAACCTTGATACAACAGCTACTTACCTTTACCATTTTACTCTGGGCAAATTTGTGATCTCAATGATCAGCAGTCACTGTTGAAGCCACAGCCAAAAAACATTGCCTTTGGCTTTGTGAGTTTGCTGGCATATGCCCATGAGGGTTTGTTTGTTTATTTTTTGCCACCCATATAGCAAATCTCCCTGAGATTTCCTACAATGTCTACCTTCTAAAACAGGTTCAGCATTTTTGACTCTTGCAACTTTTGGATGCAGTGCTCAGTGCAGAACACTTTCCATCGTCCACTGACTTCCCTACCCCCTGAGCCAAGGCTACTGAGGTCACCAGTTCTGCTTTTCTTCCAGGGAGCAGGTTTTCATTTACAGAGGTTTAAACAGGGACTCATTGAAGACCATCTAAACTTTTGCACTTAGCTGGCCCCTTTTCTGCTGATTCCAGAAGAGGAAAAAGATAAAGCTGGCTTAAAGTCAGAATTTGCCTTATGGCTTTCCTCCCACATTCTACTCCAGGGGTGAAGCTGAGTCAGTTTGGGAAGAAGACATAGAAAGATGAAGCAGCACATTTTTTCTTTAATGACAATGGGATATTAAGTATACAGCAAGAAAGAAATACACACTACTGACTTATTTCCCCTACCAATCTGTACATAAAAAGAAACAGGCTTATTACCCACACATAGCGGATATAGGAAAATATGCAAAGATATCCCAGAACACTGCAACATCAAAGTATAAGAAAAAGAAGAATATTTGTTTGGAAAACAAATAATGGAACACAGGGTAAGAGTGAATTTACATTATCTGTATAGCCCAGGGGTTGTCAGTTTAATATCTCACCATAATGCTCTTATAAAAAGCCAATGAGGAGTTTTTATGATATGAGTCTTTAGTGCCACTGTTAGAGACTCTGGATGAATAAACCATCTACCCGAAAACCACTTGACAAATTATACCTTAGAGTTTCATTGGCCTCAAATTTTTTGAATATGCTTATGTCACCAGAAAATTAGCTTTTATATTTTTTAGTAAAAATGGGCTTCTTTACTGCAGGAAAAAGATGAAAAGCTAGTTATAAATTCAGAGGGAGTCATGAGATGTCCTTTATCAGAAGGCAATGGAAAATACATTATTCCAGTGTTCTCCTTAATTACTGCCAATAAAATTAGACTCCAAGATTGAAGACATTTTACTCACCTCATAAAATAGATAAAGTAAAATTGGAGGGTTGTGATCTATAGAGTATCCCAGCAATAACACCAGATTCAGGGATTAATTTTCCCTCTTTCTGCTTTAAATAAAGCCTCTATGCTTCAGTTTATGAAGAATAGCCTGCTTTATGATAAAGTTTTTCTCTGGACATCATCCTTGTTCATTCAAATTTAGCCCTTTCTTCAAAGAAAATGAGGTATGATGATACATCTCTCAGTGCATAAGGTGCCAGGCGAACATTAGTCACCACAAGTATTTAACACTTCATCTAAAGGTGTTCCTTTAGTTGGTTTACATGAATAGTAACAAACTACGAAGATACATAATTAGGAAGCATACGCAGCCTTAAAAATCCTTATTTTCCTGTGTCCTTCAATATATTTCTATTTGTCAAAAACATCCACTTTAAGAAAGAGATTGCAAAACACCAAATTGCAGAATGAAAACAGGTGCCATGTGACCCAGTCAATTACCTTCACAGAGGCCCACTGATGAGGCTTGAAGAGGTGACTGAGAGGGGAAAGAGTGGCATAAAAATAAGGTTTTGATTAATTTATGAACTACAGTTTGGGCAAATATGCTGACTGAAATGGGAGATTTTCAGTGCTAAATACATGTTTATGTAGCAGAGCAATCCATAATGCAATAAGAAAACACACAGCTCAAAAAGGCACCAAGGTTTCTAAGGCTTTCTTCAAGACAGCTTTATAAGTTCTTCTTATAGAGTATTTGATGCCAATGTATTTTGACCTGTACTATACAGCTCACTAATCAGCACACTCATTTTTAGGCACGGTCACAGAACTGTGCAAGTTTGATGTCTATTACAGGAAACAGCAATATCTGTATCAGTATCAGTAAGTGGTCTCAGGACCTGAAGGACAGGCTCACCTGGGCTGGACATCAGTGCTACTGCAGTGTCCCTGGAACCTGTGGTGCATTTACAGCATTGTATATTCAACGTGGTAGTAGGTCAAGATCTTGCTCTTATCAGCAAGATCTTATATGCATTTGGCATAGATGACTGCCATAAGGGGTAAAGAAATGGGCATGAAGCTCTGGTTGGTAACACTTTGATTAACATGCTGCAATTTTTACAGAGACTTTTTTGCTTTCCCAAAATGTAGGAAATCTGTTTCAACTTGGTCTGCACGTGATATTTAAAAGAAATTCCTTCCTGCCCATTTCTAAAGGCTGAATGGAGAATGTCTAACTTCCTTTGTCATGTTAGAAGGACCTGTAAATAATAATTGAAGTTGCTGATATAGTAAAGATGAGCCCAGGAGAAAAAAAGCAGCTCTGTGGGAGCACTCAACACAGGACGTAGCACAGGAGCTTGTTCAGGGCTGGCAAAATCCTTTTCATTGGATCTAAAGAAACTCTTGCCAAGGAGAAAAAAGGTTTTGGGTCTTCTCTCTCTTTCTCTGCTCCCCCTCTCCCCATAATCCTTTGAAAGGAGCAGCAGGCTGAGCATACCTGCATTTCCATGCAGGGAAAGATGGGGCACAGCTGTCACTCAAGTGCTTCTTCTAATTTTCCAGCACAATGCTCAGGCAGACACAGAATTTAAGCAGTCTATGCAGAAGGCCACAGGACCCCAAAGAGGCTGGATATACGGTTCTAGTCCAGACAACTAAGCTCATATTAATGGGGCATGTCTACATTAAGAGTAGAATACACATAGAAGAACAATATATGCACCACAGGATTTGCAGATTGCTATAGTTGAATTTCAGTTTGTGAATAAAGAAGTGAGTGAATGAACATAGCTTCTAGGATTTTTAAAATCTGTCTAGTAATATGATTATTTCTCCTTTGTTTTAGATGTTTTTTCATATTTCAATACTGGTCAAACTAAACTTTTCATTCATTTCTTTGTTTGAAAAGACTATAATTTAGAATAGTTATGGAGTATAAATCAGCTATAATAATTATAAACTATGTATGTAGATGGTAAACTATGTATATAGACTATGTCTATAGACTTGAAATCATTATAGACTATAACTTGGAATAAATATTAATATGTTTATATAATGCAGACCTTTTTACTCTGAAGAACCTGAATACCATGTCAAATAAGACTTATCCATAAATCCCTTCTTTCAAATAAAGCTGTTTGTAGAAAGGAGGGAAGATTTAAGAAAAGTGAAAAGCAGCTTGCAAAACAAGGGAAATTCAGCTGAGTTAACCATCTGCTCTGACCAAATTCTAAGAACCAAGACATGGGAGATGTGGACTAAAAGAACACAAAAAGATTAGGACCGTCTCTCATGTTGCAGATAGTTAACTGGATGGAGCTCTGGGGTTTTAGCTATACTTTTCACAGAGTCTAGAAAGCGCATTTCCCACTTGCATGTTGATAAACTTTACCTTATTCCTATTATGTCCACAGATTTATGCAAGGATTCAGTTGAGAGCTTGTTAATGGGCTCCTACTAAAGACTTGGCATTGTTCAGACAAGGAAGTTCTTGGGAAGGTTCTTAACAATTATCCAGAGTGATTTTGTGATAGTTCTTCAATTAATTTAATTAATGAATGTTAATTGGCTCACCATATTCTGGTTCACACCCCTCCCCCCTTTTTTTCATGCTATGAATACCATATATTTTAACCAATTAAATTTTGATTTGATAAGATTTATAATGGGAAAGATTGGTAATGATTATTTTTAAATTACTATGTATTTCTGGTTTTCAGCAAGTTTTATCTTCTATTGTGTAGTCTTGCCTTTTTCTTTTAAAGATGCAGGATTCTTTCCTTCCTTTTCTTTAGCATGTGCTGTAAAAATAATTTATTAATCTTCAAGGTAGAGTGATAAAAGGGTAACATCTAATACTTCTGGAATAATGATTGATTGAATAATTGATGGTTTTTAACTGACACAAGACACCAATTAAATATGTAGCATAAAACTGATTTTCATCAGTTTTAGCATGCTCACAAAGTGAAGCCACAATTTTATTTTAGTTTGATGAAAGAAGAAAGATCACTCAAAACTTATTTCACTTTGCCGCCTGTAATAAGTGTTACAAATGTTCCTAAATTCTGTGTCTGGAGTTTTCAGACATGAATGTTACCATGTCTCTCTTTGCAATTATAATCCAGGTAATGTCAATTAAGTTTCATAGTAAATTTAATGAAATAATATTATCCTCATAAATTCCTAGCTAAACTATATTTTAAAAACAAAATGTCCAATGCATTCCACGATTTTTTTTTCTTGATGTACATAGATCTTAGGGTCATATATAAATTTGTACTGCCAGGTTACCTTTATCTTTTGTAGCAGCTGAAGATTTCAATTCTTTCTCTTTTCCAGGATCTGTAAAAGAAGAAGTCACACTGATAAAGTGATAGTAAGAAGCCACAACTTAGTGAAAATATGAGATTTAACCATAAGAGAAATTGAAACATCTAGATTGTATGAGAGACTAAAACTGCGTATTGGAATACAAAGTAAAAAAACTGAATTCTTGAGACATTTGTACAAAATTCATCTGTTTTTATTCAGGAAGTTTAGTCCACAAAATGTATTTTATAGATTTAATTGTGAGACCTATAAAATTTGAAAACTTTAACTTAGTATGGGTCAAGGACAGTATTTCATCTTTCTAACCAGAAAGGACAAAACTGATGCTTTGGTAGTTTTGTCTCATTGGAGCTGACTGTGTCCTACTTCCCTCATCTGGCATTGGCCATTCTTGCTGAGCAAGGCCAAGGGGCTTCTTATTGAATCTATTCTTTCCTAAAGGTCAAATGCTGATCAGAGTGAGCAACATAATAGTGACACATAGGTGGATGAAGAATTCCTTTTATTCTGCCTACAGACACGTAATGAAGATGGCTAGGCTACACCATCCTTCATGGGTACTATACAAAGAAGGGTAATCCTCTGAAAAAATCATAAAAAATAATTTGCATGAGACAGAAAACAAGAACTCAGTTTCAGACAAAATGTGAAATCATCATTCTACATTGATGAAATGAAACAAAGTCGCCAAAGCTCTTCATCACAAAATTAAAAAGACAAGTAAGACTGTGCCAAAATAGTCATCAAAAAGAACAGACTTGAATTTTGTCTTGCTACATATTATTTTAACCATCTGACTGCCCACTAAACTGTTTTATATATGTCATCTGAGAAATGATAACAGGCATTTCTAAAACAATAAATATGATCTTCTCCATCAAATATGAAGCAAAAACAAAATAAATATTTCTACTGAGAAACTCAGCAGCCTTTCAGTGCCACAAGATCTTTAACAAATCTGTTAGAAGACCCTCTTAGATTCTACACATAGGATAAGAAGTTGAGACTCCTGATGAGAAGGAAGTTGTGCTCAGGAGATGGATATGGAACTTGCAGAAGATACAATGGGTAGTTTTAGTGGTAACTGTTTACTACCTTAATGACATACATTTCACAAATTTTCTTTTTTTTTTTTAATAAAAACATAGAATCTATCCAATAGCAATTCATCAGATGTCAATAAAGCTTTTTGTTCATAATTTAGTATTTGTCTCTGACTAAGACATAATGAGGTCATGGGGAATGTGAATTGAAGGAATCCAGAGATCACAAGTTTTTATTTATGGTAGAAATACCCATCAAGTGGAAAAAAATTTCATTTACTATTGACATTGAAACTCCTGTTCTGTTGGGACTGACATCAAGAAATAAATGCTTCATTATTGTTCTCCTTCTGCATTGTGTTTCTTAATAGGCAGTACTCAATACTCCCAGACAATATAATTTGTAAATCATAAGACTTGGTAAAGAAATTTGTTGAACAAGGTCAAAAGAAGAATTGTATTGCAATAAAGATGACTCTTCTATTCCTCACTACATCCCAGACATTTGTTTCAGAAACTACTCCTGCTCTCCTGCTTTGACCTTCATGTTTTGTCCTCATCACTTTTTATTCAGTTATGTATTTTCAAAGTGAGAAAATAAACTATTTACTGCAGATATCTGTGAATCATATAGACTGGAACTAAATATCTTTAATAGTCCTAATAAAGTATCAATGCCATTTAAAAATATTTAGTTAAAAAATCTATGGGGACAGAAATTAAAACTCAGTGGGAAGACTAAAAAACTTGTTCTGTGCTCCAAAGTAATGAAAAATTCCCAAGAGATTCCATGTTCAGTGAAATAGTCTACAAAAATAAAGAGGACAGTGGAAGACAGACCTCCACCAAGAACAAGTAATTTAATGCATGATATGAAGCTTTTACCTTCAGAAGCCTGCCTGTAAGGACTTAAAATTATTGGGCACCTCCATTATTAAGAACATAGTTACCCAAACTGATGTCAAAGATGTTACTTAAATGAGGCATTTTGATAAAAGGAACATTAAACAATTCTGTACAGAAAGCTGAAGTCATTGCTGTCAAAGTTTGAAGTCCCATGTGATCCCAGACATCAGAACATTTGGGAAGGTGCTTTAGAGGTAGTTGTCGTCTTCAGGAAGAGGAAAAAAAGGGATTTTTGGATGTTGTGGCATGTGACACCTGTGCTGCTGAAGAATTTGAAGAAATTATCTAGGACTAACCTGGAAATTGGAATTTAAACTGGAAGTAAAGCCCAGCATATTCTGTAGGATTGAATTTGTCAAGGTCTCTTAGAAAGTCTGCCATAATTTGGCAAAATGGCAACATGTAACACAAATGCCACGTCAAAAGCCATGTGTTGATTTGCAGTGTAAGCTCATATTGAAATTAGAATACATAGCTGAGACATGTAGTGAGCATAGGAAGCATGGAGAGAAGAATTTTGTGTGCAAAATAATAAATATGAACTTTATAAATATTTTTTATGTGCTGGTATTGCACAAGCCTCTTCCTTTTGTCAAAGAAAAATATACAGTATTGGGATGAAGCTTCTTTGGCATAAACAGACACAAATTTCCTAACGTGCACTATGACTGTTATCAGCTATGTTTTATCAGTTTTAGTCTGCCTAATCAACCCTAATCTGCAACTCTATTTAGCACCAGGACTTATTATTTTCTTTTATTATTTATAGATTTGAAATTGCTTTATTCGTTATAGGGAGAAACAACATATAAAACTATTGCTTACTTCCTTGTTTCATCTTTGGTTTATCTGAGAAAAGAGAAGAAAAAGGAAACAAAAGTGAAGACAGGAAAAAAAAGGAAAAGTCAGATGTTCACACAGAAAAATATTTCTAATATAATCATCTAATGAAAATGCATTTAAATGCATGTTGACTGTAAGTGCTTAAATATACCTTGAAAGTGATTCCTACTCCACTATTGCTTGACAGCACATGCGAATAAAGCTTGTGGTCCTCTCCTTATTGCCTTGCGTACATGCAACAAGAGCATGAAACCCCCCCATGTCATATGACTTGCTTTGACTGATGGTAGTACTCTTCCTTTCTTAGTACAGTTGGATACCACAAGCAAAAATTTTGCCTTTTCATCATGTCTTTTAAATATTAATACTCAGTAAGACGTAGTAATTCCTTGGCAACCATCTGGCATTTGCTCATGTCATTTTTCAAACAAATAGAACAAGAAGGTAAAGTGCCTTCTTACCTTCCGACAGTTAAAAATTTTACATGTAACTCATGCTTTACAACTAATAAAAGATCAATGAACTGAAATGTTGCTACAACCTTTCAGCACATTCCCAGATGTTGGGATTTGCAAAGGATTGTTAGATCACTAAAACTTTCATGTTTGAAACAATGAAACTGTCTCCTGATTGCTAAGCAAATCCAGCTGCCAACTCTCCAGATTTTTCTGCAAGTCTCCTTATAGTGTTTTTCTTAGATTGCAAATCCTTGTCTGAATCCCTCTGCTTTTTGCAATGTACCCTTATGCATAATAATCCTCTGTGGGAGCATGATTAGTGCATGCTAATATTCAAAAAAATGTCCTTAAAGGTTTTTTGGCTTGTTTGTCTTTGAGTGATCAATGTTTTGGCATTAGCTCCATACATATAGGGTAGAGAAATGAGAAGCAGAGGCAATTGCTGTATGAAACTGTTTATGCTCACTTCTGTGCATCAGAGGAACTGAGCTGCTGCCAGCACTGGGAAGTAGCTGCAGAAATAGTTGTGACAGACATTACACATTGCTCTTATTCCTTTGACTTGGAGAGACTGGATGCTGCTGGCATGGAGAGACAGTGCTGCAGCTGCTGACTGCTGTCATGGGAAACAGTTTGACCCCCTTTTGAGTTCCTTGGGTATCACAACCTGTGCTTCAGAAATCCCTGCTCCATGCCAACCATGTGAAACTATGGTTTGCACTGTGCAGTCTGCTCTTCATGACACAGTTAAAGTATTTCACAGACAAAGCCTCATCTTATGGTGGTATGTTGTAGAAAGGACAAATCTTGCAGCAACCACACACCTCATTGCTGCCTGAGATAGCCAAACAGAGGGGAAGTGATACAGATGGCTGGGTAAGCACTTGTGTGGCAATGGAAAACAGTGTGGAGATACCCAGACTAACAATGACTGAAATCTAGGCCAAGACCCACCTAATTATAACATTTTCCATGACAACTACCAAGCAGCTGACAGCTGCTGCCGGATGTCTGTGCTGGCTTGAGTAATGCTGAAGAAAGCTGAAGCTGAGAAACTGGAGAAAAGAAAAGGCTAATAGCTTGTCTGACCAAAGCTACATCAATAAATATGTCTTACACCTTATTCTAAAGGTTACTGCCAAGTTCATCACCAGGGCTCTAACTGCCAATTTGAGCATAGTAAATACAAAAATCACCTTGGTAGCCAGTTAGTAACAAAATGCTGTAGATTACGATGTGTATCACATAAAGGAAGCTGATAAGGGCTGATAAGCCTTGGGTATTTACTATGGTCCTTACCATACTAGCCTAAAAAGGTAGGATTGCTTTTAACAAGCATACAAAAAGTAAGTATGCAGGATATAATGCTGAAAGCAGCCACAATAGTAAAAAAATCTAAGTGTATATAGTGAGAAAAAACATATTTATCTAGATGGTTTAAGCCTTCAATTCTTCTCTCTTTATGTTCACCATTATCACTCAGTGGCTTGAGTTCCGTTTTAGCTTGGGTATAGACTATCTGTTGGTGCTCCTGCTCTGGTTGATTTGAGATACAATATGTAGACTTTGTGTCCCTCTGAACTATGTGCTATCAACACATGTGGCTCTTTAGCCCTTTTTCTTCTGCTGTTTCCACTCAGAAATTCCCACTTATGCCTCATCCATACAAATCCTGAGCTTTTTGCAAGGTCTTCATGACTCTTCATGGGGCTAATGTTTCATCTGGGACAGGAAGGGCAGCTCAGCTGACTTTAGGGGGCCTCTACTCCTTTACCTCATTGAAAGTTACTCTTTAAGACTGAATAGCAAAGGCTGATCCCTGCCCAGGCTGCAGGGGCAGTAAGCCTCTTGCCGGACAGGCGGGACAAAAAGTTGTAGCACAGAACCTTTAGGGTGAAGTGAGCAGCCATTCAGCTGAAGCCTTTTCTAAGTGTTACTGTTTCGTGGAAGTGGCACAAAGTCAGTTTCATAGTGGAAATTCCCTGTTGTTCTGATAAACACAGCAGAGCCCTGGCAAACACTAGCAAACGAATGAATTTAAAGGTTGCTGTCATCCAGCTCTCTGAATCTGAGATTATTTTTTCTGTGCCATTGCTTTTTAAGAGAGGTAATGCCAATATATTTTTTTTATTTGTGGGGGTTGTTTTTGTTTACTTTTTTTTACCTTGCTTTGCTGCCTTTGTTGATTTTTCTTCCTTCTTTTCAGGTCCTGCTGCAAATAAAAGGTATAGTTTAAGTAAGATTTCCAGTCAGGAGAAACATCAGAACAAGCTCTTCTTACATTCTTACAGATTAGTTTGAGGCAAAAGATTTCAATAATTTACAACCATGATATTTTTCCCCTACAATATATGAATACATAATGGTATTTTTTGACTGCCTGAGAAAGACCGAACTTTTTTCTCTCAGAAAATAAATAGCAGCATTTTATTCTAGATCTGGTCTAGTGGAATGTGTTCATACCTAGTACAGAGGAGTTGAACTAGATGATCTTTATGGTCCCTTCCAACCCAAACCTTTCTGTGATTCTATGTTGTCAGGTGAAAGAGATGCTAACCTGCAGCATATATAGTGTAACAGAGAAGAGAGCAAAGCAAGCATGTCCAGCCACGTGAGAGTTCCCAACACAAGCATGGTTTTCTGTTTGCACCAGCAGAAATCTTCACTCTGCATCCCTGACACAGCAAAATGTTTCCCCATATTCTCAATTTTAAGCATGTTGTTAGTCTCAGTAAGGATAGCAGGCCATGGATGGACTATATGTTACGATTCCTAACTTGAGCCTTGTGAATACTGAGATTTCTATGTGCAAGAGAGACATGTGAACAGACCACTCATGCAGCAGAACTGCTGGACCTTTACTGATGCTACGGGAAGCAGGTCAGGATGCCTGGATATATGCAATTGCTAGTTCACAAGCTTCACCCTGCACAGTTCCTAAATTCATTTGCACAGCTTGAGAGACAAGAGACTTTGCTCTCTTGGGAAATTTGCATAAATATGGGTATCTTTTATAGTTTCTGAAAATTTACATTGCAGGTTTGGCAATGTACAAGTTTAAATATTTAGGACAATCTACATATTTTCTCTCTAATTGAATTATTCAGGGTTAAGTCTTGCAAATTTATAAACATATGTGTTTAGTTGTAAATGGCACTGCCAACACTTCACTTTTGTGAAACCAAGCATTCATAGCCATAATTTATAACTATTATGCTAAATGAAAAGCCTTGCTCTAATTTAAAATGTATACTCTTACTGTGTTTGAGACAAAAATGTAGCATTAAGAAGACAAGCTTCGCTGTAATTGCCCTACTTAAAAGTAGTACAAAGAATTAGCAATCCGCCTAAGTGGCAGAATGTAAAGTGGACAGCGAAAATGAGGTAGATTCTGAGGATAATGTTCTGTTATCATTATTTATGCTTCGAAAGTCAGGGAATTCAAAGGACCTGTGAAACGCCTCTATGTGTGCTCACGGGTTTTGAAGGCCTGTTCTGGTGTTGCCTCTGGGGCCAGTCTTGCAGTCTGGGCAGCAGGGCAACAGCAGGCAGCATTGTGAAGCTGCTGGGGATGGTGGCTCAAGCAGATCAACTCATTTAGTAGGCTATGGCCTGTCTGTAATGTCTGCTATTGGGCTGCAGGCCAAAAGAATGATCTTGTGTTGTCAGATTCTCTGAATCATGAGGTTCAGTGAAAAGCTGGGCATGGACAGATGAACTGCCTCATGTTGTGTGAGATGGACCAAGTCACAGACACAAATCATTCCCTTGCCACTTGCTCTTGTTTATCCCAGGATGCTGTGAGATGTGTGTGTGTGTTTGTAAGCAAGTTCCATGTAAACAGTGAGTTATTGCACTTTTCCACCTCAGTTATCTCAGTTACCTTGAAAATCCAGCCTAGGTTGAAAGAATGACTGACTTGATCAAAAAAGAAAAAAGTTTTCCATTTCTATACAAGTAACTAATTTTTTATTCATGTTTGTGGACACATGGAAAGCCAAAGAGGAGCAAAGCCCCTTAATATTTATTGTGGATCTCTGCTATTAACATCCATGTTACTTAGGACCAGATCAGCAGCGTCACTGTGTTAACAGTGAACTAGACACACTGACATGTCTAGATGAATCTGGGCACTGAGCTCTGCCACTGAGCAAATCAATATCACGGTCCTTCTAAGTGGTCAACATCTTGAAGAATGAGCTAATTTTAATACAGAGAGAAATATATGAAAAGGAGCACCAAAAAACCTGTCCCATATGCATTCCAAATCATATTTTTACCATCTAAAGCTTCAAGAGCAGCTATGATAAGAGTAAAATGAGTTATTGAGAGTTTTTCTCCAAAGCATGTTTGTCCTTTTTAGCTAAAAGGAAAACAGTTTTGGTTTGTAAAATTTCTGAAAATCAGAATACTAATGAAGTAAAAGCATTTTCTGGCTACTGAACTGCAGGCTAAAAGAGCAATACAGTTGCCTGAGAAGATGAGATATTTAGAGTCATCAAATTTGTGTGGCAGTGGTAGACCTTGAGTGCGGTTATGATAAAGGGGCCAGCCATCCTTGGGAAATGTTGAGGCTGCTATAACAACTAGTATTATTAATAGCATTCTGGGTATCAGTGCAGTCAGTAATGCTACAACACGTCTGTGAGTGAGTGTTTGTAAAGAAGAACTTGCTTAGACAGAACAGAGCTTGAGTAACTTTTGGGAACCACCAAGTAGCATCATCTGGACATGGCAGAATTTGCAGAATTTGGCAGAATTGTCTCTGGAAGAACAAACAAGATATTCTATTATTCCCTTTACTTTTAGACAAGGGAGGTGTGAGATACTTTGGCAATGCTGAGAGTTCTTTTATCATTAACATTATAGTTGTCGCTTTGAAAATCTGTATAAATAGAAAGCCTGCACACATAGAGTCAGTGTTTGGAATAAGACTCCAATGAAGGTTTGGTTTTGCTTCTATAGAACAGAGACAAGTTTTCTGGATACCTTAAGATGTCATCCCTCCCACTGGGCATTTTCAAAGTTCTTGCCCCTTCTGAATGGCAGCCTGAAAGGTGATCTCTTTGTAAAAAATGATCCTGTTGCAGGTGTTCCCTATTTGAAAAGCTGATCCTTTAGCCATATGGCTTAGGTTAATGTATTCCTAATGTATGTTCTCCTCAGCAGAATATCAAGCATTAAAAAACCCAAACAACAAACAAGCAAAAACCCCCAAAACACACAACCCCCCCCAAAAAACCCACAAAAACCCCACCAAAAACACTGCAACCTGCCCTCCCAATGAAACCAAACTTAAACTACAAAAACCTCTGCCTGAAACAATAAAAAATAAAATAAATGCTTATGTAGGCAAAATTCAAAATTGGTCTGGGACACGTGTCTTCAGTAAAATATAGTTTCAAAAAACAAATAAAATAAATGGAGTCGAAGTCCTATATATTTTTGTTATTTCTCAGCAAAAGTCTTGACAACTCAATATAATGTAGATCAAATGGGTAATTTATTTGATAATTGCTTCTCTGATTCCGTCATAAGCTCTTAGGAATCAAATGAGACACAACTCAGCAGATATTGTTTTATGCTGATAGTGGCCAGGAGAGCAATTCATCAGTCAAATATTTCTGCACTCTCAATAGTTGCAGGCTACAATCAAATTTGTCAGAATATTTTTATCCCCAAAGAGTCAGGTTGCATAACTAACAGTCACAGCAGAAATATGCATTCCAAAATGTCACTGATTTTGAAGATATTTTGAGATATTTGCTCGGTGTGAAGGGAGGCTGAAAGAAATCACTCTGACTGGAAGTAACAAATGCTTCACTCACTGAACCCTGAGGTCAGAGGCTCCTCATGGTGATGTCATTAATGCAAGAGATCACTAACCTAAGAAGTGTATATTATGGTTAAGAAACTGTTCTGTTATATGGGGAAATGAAAAAAATTCATGCTGCAGTAGCTTGTGAGAAAATGCAAGAAAATTCCATAGGAGTTTGAGAGTTCATCAGAAATACAGTCTAGCGGGAATTGCCCAGACCTCCTTCTATGCCAGCAGATTATTTTTTCTTAATTACTAATGAAGAAAATTTCATCAAAAGGCTTGCTTGTTTTCAGAACAGAACTGTTTGCCTTCCAAAAATATGCTTAAAAATTTTAAATTTGTCAGCACCTACTGAACACTGAAAATCCCTTTGTGCCCAGAGAGCTGCTAAATCTAAAAGGATTAATAGCAGAAAAATGAGAAAAACAAACAAACAAACAAAAAATGACAATACATATCAAAGAACAAACAAATACAGTCTGAAAAGCAATAATTTTCGTTAGATTTAGTGAAAGGTAGAAAAAATAGACACTACTAGAATTTGTCTGCATCACGAAAAAAAATATAGAAGAAAATAACAGCATTCCTTTGTGATTCTTACTAAGTGACAAAAGGAGCATCTGCAACATTTTAATACAAATACCATTTTCCCCCTGGAGTACAGGCTATGTTTGAGTTTCGAAATTAGCAACATAAAGTTAAATTTAGATGAATTGTTAACAAATAATTTTCAAGAAATCAACAATTCCCCCAGAGCTAAAATCAGTTATTTCTATCTAACAAAGATTAAAACAAAGTCGTTATTTACTTAGGCACTGGAGAATAATTTCAGGTTCAACATTAAGTTCATCCTATGGTAAAACTAAAATGACTGAGACCAACACTTACACTTGTGAGACTGTTCTTTTGACAACAGAAATAAAAGAATTATTCTTGTATGATATAAGGGAAACCCACAATTTCTGCTTATCCTTAATTAACCATGAACTTAAGAACTTTTATTTCAAGTGCCCTTTAATTCAGGAGCTCATAAGGAAGAGTTCACTTCCATCTTTCAAAATGCTGGAGATGTGAGGAAGACTGACTACATATACATATACAAATATTTGTTTCCTATCTAAATAAAGATGAAATATGCTATTCACTAGGAAAAAACTGGGGCTACTCACAGCTGTAAAGCACAGAGTTAAAAGCTTGGTAGTTTAAAAATCGCTGCTAATTCTGTTTGTAAACTTCACAAGTGACCTAAACACAATAGCTTTTAATAAAGGGGCAAATACAATCAGTGGGAATAACAATTTCAAAAGGTATATGACATTTGCCAAAAGGGGCCAAATAGAACTTCAAGTGCACTCAAAGGAACTTCATTCTCCAAGGAACAATTGCTTCACCACTTCTTTTCAGATGCTGAAGGACACAGGTTTGACAGAAATGGGTTCATAGGTATTGAAATGTTCATGACTTCTGCATAACATAGTGTTACGAAAGAAATATAAATGGCTTAAAACCAGATATTCAGAGGCTTCAAGAAATTAAAAAAAGCATTCACTTTTGCTCAGCCTTTATTAAGTAATACCTAGTAGCAAGACTACCTTTATATTCAACTTTGGCTTTCTAGAATTGCTAGAAGGCTTGCTAAAAATGCAACAGCTTAATACCACATTTTTTTTTTCCGTTTAGTTTTTGTGTTTTGTCTGGTGGGAGTATAAAGAGCACAAACATTTAAATTATTCTGGTTATTATGAATTCAGTCATGAAGCAGGGAACTTAAAATCACCCATTAAGGGAATAATGTATCAGCTTTGATTTCCTTACATTAATCTCCACAGATGTTTCTGCATCCAGTCCTCATGCTTCAGAAGAGGACTCTCCTGCTTTGCAATTCAACCTGACTACTGTTGTCAATATTTACTGGTTAATGTGAAAGAGGTTTCAGAAGTGAACTCCAAAGTAAAAGATGTTTGAATAACAGCAGGGTATTAAAAACTAGAAATTCCCCTGCCTTTAACTTGTGGTGGACAGCCTCAGAGACCACAGTCTCCAAGCCTGAGCAGTTGATACATGAAGTCCCCTCTGTTTGAAAGAGAATGTTTACAAAGTATGGTGTCATTGATATGGATAAACCTGGACTGAGAGTGAAGGGCAGCTTGTAACGTGACATTGCATTTTCCATTAGTTACAACTGGTCTGTAATGTTCTTGAAGGCAATTTGGAGATAGTATCTTGCATTGTACATATGCAAAGAGTCAGACACTGATGCCAACGATTAAATATTTGCTCAACTTGAACTTACATCCTTGATGTTTCTGACCAGTCCCAGTTCCCTCTGCATTGCAGAAAGGAACAACCTTTGGAGAAAGCACTGGTGGTCTCACACTGGCCGCCTTCTGCCATCAACAGTTCATGTATGAAAGGAAGGCAAAATCTCTTTCACTGAACCTCCCTGTAAAATTCCCTTCACTCTTTAGAAAAACCCAACCAAACTGTCCTTTCACTGGATTTGTACTGCAGTTGGACTGACAAAAAGAGAAATATTTTTTGTGCTATATCGCTGTAGAAGTTTGGTTACTTCTTCTTTTTGCCTTTCACGAAAGCCTTATGGTTTGAGTTAGGGTTAGAAACAGAATTTGATTCAGTTGGGTGTTTACAGTCAGTCCATGAACAACTTGAGGAAAAGGCACCTGCTTTGAGGTGCTGCAAGGAAGAAACCATTATAATTTAAAAGGGCTTTTGTTTTAAATAAGTCATACCTGTCAACATTTTGGGTTTTTTTCCACAAGAATCTTTTTTCATTAACATTAAAGTTAACAGCAGCCTTCTTCCTTTTTAGTTTTAAAAACAAATTAAGTTACTTACTTTTTGACTTGGGATTTTCCACAGATGATGTAACATAAAAGAAAATTCTAAGACACTAATTTTGTAAACAAATAAAGAAATTAAGATCCTAATATGTCTCCTCTTGGTCAATATGCTACCTATGCTATCTATGCAGAAGCAGGAATTCATTTTTTTATGTAGAGGAAAACTGTCACACATGTAAGTTGTTTGTTTGAATAGTCTTCTGGGAGATGACTAATTAAACTGCAGATCAAGAGCAATGGAAAACAAGGTTATATATGGAGCTTCAATAGCTTTATTTTTAAGTAATAAGGATAAGAAAAGGAGTAAAATAGGTTTCAGAATGGACAGTTATCAACCAGAAGGTGGAGGGTATGTCATAGAAATCTTTTGACACCTTTGGTTCTTTGCAGAAGCTAAGGATTCTTTTTCTCTTTTTTTTTTTTTTTTGAGTTATTGAAAACTTCTGGTATTGATGCAAAGGAGTTTCGGAAGTTTTCTTTGAAAGTATGTTTTTTCCAGGTAGTTTGGTTATTATTATTCTTCATAATTGCATTAATTAAATCCAAATTAATTAACTACCACATTTCTCTTCCTTCGTTATTCATACCTTCATTCTGAAGCACTGTGGCAGGTTTTTATGCTGTAGAAAAGGACAGATTCATTTTTTTTTCTATAAATTGGCTGTCTACTGTAGGTATTTCTTGCTCAGAATTTCTATCTGAGAAAATAGTCATATGAAAAATGAGTCATCAAGCTTGACTGTAAAAGGAGTTGAAAATCTTTATGCTCTCCCAAATTTGAATAAACTGAAGAAGTGGATTCAGTCAGGAATAACCTCACTGAACCTAGCTGCAATAATAAAATTCATGGGTGCTTGGAATAAAAACATTAAAACTCATACTTTTTTCCTCCCTTCCACGAATCTTCTATTTTTTGGCTTGGTTCTCTGTTCATTTACTGTAACTTCTAAGCATGCCCCTTTCTTTGAAAACTTGAAGTCTTTAAAAGCTGAAATTAAGAATTCTCAGAATTCTTTTTCTTTTCAACAGCATTTCATCAGATCTCAGTTCCAGAAGACCAAATGGCTGCATGTCTGCTCCACAGCCATTCAGCTGCTTAAATAACTTTGATTAAACCAGCAAATCTTTATCCACAGGATTACTTTTTTTATCCCTCTACCTAATCCTGTCTTAACAGAAAATCAAACAGATAAATGAAACTTACAATCTAAATCAAACAGATAAATGAAACTTACAATCTTTCACAGGTCTTACCATGTACTTTTACTTCTTTCTTTGTTGTTTTGGCTGTAAAAACAAACAGAAAACTGAATATTGACTTCTGAAATGAATGAGTTTAAAATATTAAGATAGTTAAAAAATAAGATAAAAAGGAAAGAGCATTCACCAGATTCCATTATTTTTTCCTTCTTGTGTGGTTCCAAAAAAAAAAAAAAGTATATATTTCTCTTGTAATGCTTTGTTTAATTGCCCTGGACAATCATTTTTCATGTCATTATTGATGGTTGGATGTGACATGTTCACTTGGAATCTCAATTCAGGTGAGCTCTTCCCCATTTTGCTGCATGTCAAAATTAAATATAGTTTAACTTTACAGTTGTAATGAATCTTTTCAGTAGTTTTCACACTGCATAAACAGGGTGAAATTAGCTCTTAATAATGGAAAGCAAAAAAATAAAAAACAAAACAAACTTGTATAATAAGATGCTAAAAGGAAAATATAGAAACAGTGTAGGTTAAAACATCTGCAGTTTTGCTACAGATTTGGCTTAAATGGAGGCCTGTATGTGCCTCAGGGCACCTGTAGTCCTTGTCTTTCTTCACTAGAGAGAGTGGAGAATAAGTAGAGCACACAGTCCAGCCGCTGCTGCTCTACCTCCATGGGAAAGGTGACAGAGTCTTGGCCTCCTTTACAGGAGTGCAGTGTGGAGGGAATGACTGCTCACTGGAGCTCACCATCAAAACAGGATCTGGAACCTGAAGCTAAAAAGCTTCATCCTCCGTAATTCTGTACCCTGCAGCAATCTATGGCTAGGATTTGCAAGTTCTTAATGGTAGTTTCTGTAAGAGCTCTTTCCATCCTGCTATGATGTGATTCAAAACCCCTACACAGAAGGAACAAGTGGCCTGCCACAGGAAGAGACTGGATGTTTCTCTCAGACACGGGCATCATCTACAAGCTAGTGCTGATCCTCACTGTAGCAAAAAAATAAAAGACAAGTTTTCTTGTCTGCAGATGCTTTTAAACAACATATGGAAAGACTCTGCTGTGCAGATTTAGATCCATACAGGAACATTTCTTAAATTCAAGAGTATCTGAGCTGACTGATTACAAGATATATAAGAATCTTTAAATCATCGAATATCCTGAGTTGGAATGGCTATCCTTGAGGTTCAACTCAGAATATTCTATGATTCTGTGATTCACAAGGATCATTGAGTCCAGTTCTTGGTTTTCTACAGAATAACACCAAGAATAACACCATGTGCCTGAGGGCATTGTTCAAGTGTTTCTTGAACTCTGGTGACTTGGTGCTCTGACCACTGCCCTGGGGAACCTGTTCCAGACCCCAACCACTAGAAGAATCTTTTCCTAATATCAGGCTAAACCTTCCCTGACATAGTTTCATGCTGTTCCCTCAGGTCCAGTCACTGGTCCCCACAAAGAAGAGATCAGTTTCTGCCCCTCCTGTTCCCCCTCACAAGGAAATTGTGCACTGCAATGAGGTCTCCTCTCAGTCTCCTCTTCTCCAGCCTGAACAGACCAAGTGACCTCAGGCCCTCCTCATACGGCTTGCCCTCAAGACCTTTTCCATCTTCATAGCCCTTTTGTGGATGATCTCTAATAGCTTTATATCCTTCTTATATTGTGGTAGTTGAAAGAACACAAAGGACTCAAGATGAATACTCTTAAATACATGCTCATCCCTTACCATTATCTGTTGACTATATTTTCTTCATGCTTATATTACAATTACTAATGTTGTGGTATATAGTTGATAACATTAATGTATAAACAGTTTCCACCCTAGAATCAAGACATAAAGTTCCATGTTCAAAGGCATTCTGAATGTTTTAGCCTCACTAAAAGAACACCTTCCCATAAATTTGAGCTATCGTTCAATTGAATAAGCAAACAGAAACAAGACCTGCCAATAGAAAATTAATTTAATTCTTAATCAATATTAATACTGACTACAGAATGGACAACTATGGAAGGTAAACTTCATGAAGAGCTATGAAAATAATTTATATTAAAAAAGGGCAGACTGATCTGAAGTATACCCCGCCCCGTCAAGTTTAAAAAAAAATGCTGTTACTCCATACTCTTACTCCCAATAAACTTATACTGAGCAACTCATGAAGTTCAATATGAAATAAAATGCTCATTTTTGTCTGAATTTTCAAATCTATCTGAAGAGCCATATTACACATATTTTAAATGAAAATGTAGTTTCTAAAATAAAGTTTTGCTCTGAGTTCCTAAGAACTCAACTTATTTTTCTTTTTCCATTTTTTGACAAAAATACTTATGGAGTTTTATCGCACTTATATATACAATATAGTTCAGCCAAGATGTACGCTTTAAAGCATCAAGATTAGCTGACTGAAGTCATGGACCTAGCTTTAATATAGTTATATAAAGCCCATTTTAATGTGTTTATTATGTAATATGTACTTATTAAAATTTCTATGGTTTCTTTATTGTATATGAGAAGGGAGATTTAGCCAAAATGGTCATGGAGCAGGTTCATGCCGCCAGAGCAGTGAGTCATGAATATGATTTTTCCAGCAATGTGAAAAAATGATGGAGAAATAGAGCAAGTTGGCATTAAGTAGTTTATTGCCTAAATAAATGTTATATTTTCTTGATGGCATCCTATCTTGGGTGGCAACTCTCATGTAGGTCAAGGAGGAGAAATATAGCAAAAACTGAGAGGAAAGAAGTTTGGGACTTGGTAGTTTGACTGACTCAGTGATCCTAACCATAACAACAGATGTAGCTTCGGTTTTGTGTAGTCCATATATTCTTCAGACTATCCACTTTCATGCAGTTATTTTAGCACTCATTCTGAGAAATGAGAATTTCTATTGATTTTCTGCGGGGTTTTCTGTTTTGCTGCTGCTCAGGACATCTTCCTGAAAACTGAAGGAAATGTAATCCTGTCTTTAGTTGTTCTGAGGCAATTATTTTTCTCTCATTCTAAGATCTGTCAGCTCCTGTGAGATCAGGGAACAGTATGATATTAACAACACTCGGCAAGTGTTTAGTCAAAGTATAAAATAATCCATTAATTTAGCTTTATTTCTTTTGTTTTTTTTTTCAAAACTTCAAACATTAAGGAGATCCTATAGAGCTTTTAAAATAGTTTTACTCCAGAAGCATATGAAAAAAAGATCCTTTCCTATTAGAAAATTTATAAAAATGAATAACAGAATTTGACATCAAACATTTAGAGGAAATCTGACATAATATGAAATTTCAGGTGATTCCTGCACTGATATTTGAATGGAATGAACTGAAACCTTTAATTATGTGAGCCATAAATTTCAAACCTAGATCTTTCCTATTTGCTAGAAATTATCATGGCTTGATCTCAGTCTTTCTCTTAACCTTTTTTTTACTTCCATTTAGTTAGTATGACACATAAAAGGTTATTGTCAACTGTAGACACATTAGACACTTGCCATGACATTTGTCATTCTTTTTATATTTAACCATTTTTGCATGTATATGAGACTGTACAGCATGTTTTTATTTAGGGAAGTTTTGCTGGTAATATTTTATTTTTCTACCATGCAAGGAATTGAGATTTGATTTAGTTTGACATTTCACCATCTTTATACACTCTGATGCTTTGAACAAATGGTTTTTCTTTTTTTATCAAAACTGGCAAAGTTATGTATAACATGCTCATAAAACCATATAAATGTGTTTTGTTTCATTACTAGTGACATATTCCTAGGCAATCCAGAGTAGCTGGGATATAGAACAAAACCTGCCTCTGCAGCTCTTCCTTAAGCCACACTCTTCCCCAAAGCACAAACAGTGTTGAAAAAACATCTAGGCTGGAAAATTTGCTGTGGTGCGCTTTAATCTTTACAAACCAGGACCATCTGACATCCTGCAGGAGATAAGAATTAATATCCAATCATAATGTATATAGTGATGTGTGCATGTGTATGGGGGTGTGTATGCACATGTGCTATCTCCTAATTCAGAAAAAAAACATTCATGTTCAAGTAGTGTTCAGGAGAATAGAAATTGTACGTGGAATGATACAGATCGGGAAAAGTTTAAATAAATGGCATTTCAAGTGAATTTGCTATTGTGTGGCATGTACCACATGTGAATTAACTAACACCATTTGGCTTGCATTCAGAAATGGTGTTTTCTGTACTGTTTAACTTTTACCAAAAATATTTCAATGAAGCATACTGTTGTCATATTTTATGCAGTGCCTTGAATACTTAAATCCTGAGCAGAAAGTTAGCCTGGTCTTACAGTTTTTTAATCTTTGTTTTATAGGCTATGTGCCTGTCATTTCCCTTCTCAGACCTTCATATCGTGTTGGTTAATTAAAACCAAATGAGACAGAGTGATAAAGCTCTCCAAGATATCCCTTCATTAAGAATATTGTGAACATAAGCAGCTAGATACAGGGAAGATCCCTTTAGTCCCTTCTGTTGAATGGAAACGTTGCAATGAGTTCAGTCACATTGTTAGAATTGAGGTAATCTCTATGGGAAAGTCTTGCATCAAACTAGATTTTACCACTTTTCCTGCTCCAAAGAAGTGTGTGTTTTGCTATAATTCCCTCCTATTCTTACTTTTTGGATCAATATAGAAAACCTCACTGCCATTGTATGCTTAGATTTATAAAGGATATGAACTATACAAATACATTTCTTTCTGGAACAAGAATACACCAAGGAAATCCTTTACTTGGTAAGATCATGCCACACATATACTTGCTCCTCTATGAAGCATCTCTTGAGAAGGGCAAAAACCAGTTTTTCTGATGGATTTTTGTGAAGAAAAGAAAAGCAGGTGACAATACTCAGTATGAATATCTGTATGAGAAATCTGTTACCATGTTGGGAAATATCAGAAAAATTTTGTGTAAAGAAAAGAAAGAAAAGAGGCCTGGAGAAAATGCAAATGCTTTCGGTTCCATCTATTTGGTCTGTAGCTTTTCTTCACAGACGGAAAGCAATGGCATCAAAACTGAACATCATAAATTGTACATGTAGTATAATCATATATGGTATAGAAAACTAATCCACAACACTGCTCCCCTGTAAATCAAGTGACATTTTCAATGAATGAGGCCCATATGTTGTCATTCTAGCAAAGCAAAGGTGGTATGACTTCCAAAACATTAATACCTGGGAAGACAATCCTATCCATAGTGTATGCGATAATCTGAATTTCACAAAGTTTAAACATGGCCTTGAATTCTTTACGGATTTAAGATGGAGTTAAAGGTATGTTAATTCCTTGCAGAAATTTGGCCCTATTCTTGCCAAAAGTGCATGTAAATAGTGAAAAATTCAGGGGTATGAAGTTTTCTGGCTTCAGAACAAAGCACCTTAAAATGCCTTTTCTGTCGAGTGGACACTTAAATAATCCTTTTAGCCCTGATTTGTATTTAAATAGCACCTAATTTGACCCTCTTTTATTCTCATTATTGTTACTTTCATGTATGAAAAAAGTCTTTTTTGTAGTTAACTTGCTCCCCCTGCCTTGCTCTTAAAGTAGTGTTGTCTCTGTGTTAGCAATACAGCAGTACTAGGACACATAGCAAATACCTGGTAATAAAAAAAAACCGGAAAAAGGCTGCATTTTTAGTACAAGTGTCTTCACAGACACTGTGATCTGAAAGGATGTATTTGAAATTATTTTTGACTCTGTATCATCCTGAAACAGAGAAAAATGTAAGCAAATTTTAAATACCAAGCTATGAGACTGGGTATTTCAACAGCTTAGCAAAAGTCATAAAAGTATCCTGGATTTTGGGCCATTTACTCAAAAATAATTTAAAAACCTGGTGAACAAAAACTGGATTTCAGACGAGAAAGATTAGTGTAAAGTAAGCTACTTCATGCTCCATTTAAATAAATCCCATAATTAAAGTATTCAAAGTTTTAAAGTAAAATCTTCTAACTACAGAAAGTTCTTTTCCTTTCAGGGAGTCTATTGTGACATAAGTCAAGAATTCATTTTCCCTTTCTTATTCAGAGTTAGATAATGGTTCAGCTTACATAATCATGTGAACAATTTGAGACATCTTGTTCTGTAATATTTTCTCAGGCTTGAGCTGGGATGAAAATGTCAGTGGGTTGGAATGAATTGTGGAATACATCTCTATCTACATAATAGATTCCTGCAGATATTAAGAAGCAGCTGAGTGATGGACTGCTTCAATAGCAGCAAGGTTTTAGCTGCTGAGGGCACACTGCATTCCACCGTGCTGGGGGCACAGTGGTCCTGGCACACCACGAGCAGAGTCAGCTATAAGCCTTCACTAAAGCCTAGTGGAAACACCCTAGGACAAACAAGTGAGGACCAAGACCCAGTTTCTCCTGTCCTTCAGTAGGTTGCTGGTGACTGAGATCAGATCATTTCCAACTACTGTGCAAAAACAGGCGAGCCTGGAACTATCCCTTTAAAACCAGAAAGAGAATTGGTAAGTCAGAGAAGATACGATGTTCACCTTCCCAAAGAGTTAAAAAGGTAGGAAAGAGGAAGAATCATGCTAACACGGACCGAAAAGAAAAGCCCATTGAATCAGGAGTACAGAATGATCCTGGATCTACATCCAAGGACCCCAAGCAGCAGGATTAATACAGGTAGGGCTTCATTATTTTGTTTACTGCTGCATATACAAAATAATATTAAGTGAAAATTTATTTTATACAGAAATAAACTGCAAAGCCTGTCATTGTACATTCAGTAAGTTACCTCTAACATTTGGCCCTGAAGGGTTAGACTGTAAACCAGAATATAAACCCTGAAAACGGCCATGCTTATGTTATGAAAAAGTCTGGGGGGGGTTAACTTGAGGGACCAAAAAACTGAACAGACTACTCCAACTACCAGAATAATTTTCTTAGTAACACCTGTATGACAGAAATACGGTCAGAAATATACTAACCAAGTGCAGTGGCTGCTTATAAAGAGAAATTTCAGGGTCCATAGAGGCGCCATGTGACATAAGACCCCAAAGAGATTGCAGGATGGCAAACCTCTTAGAGCCAAAGATACAGAAAGATAACCTATGAGAGACAGAAATAAACTATTCCTCTCCAATTCCTCTTTCCATGAGTACTTACAGAGGGTGTGTAACATAAAATTTACACTGGTTTTTGAAATCTCCTTAGACTGAATACACATATCCACACAAGGTGAGAATAGGTAGATTGACGGATGATGCAGAGGATATGCTCCTGTGAGTAAAATACAACCCTGATGTGAGACTTGAGAGAGTTACCTGAGTCTGATAAACCTGAAAAACAATCCATTAGAACTTTGCTTGTTCCACTCTGTTGGTTAATTATTCAATAGTCATGCTGAATTTTATTAATCTTTTGTAACATTTTCATGGGTTTAGCATCCTTTCTATGTACTTTTGTCCTATAAGTGCTCATTAAGAGACAACCAATATACTCAGCTCCTTAATAAACCTTTCCAACATTTCAAAGCATACCTACTGTCCCATAAACTTTTGTTATTTCTTCCTTTTTGTGTAGAATATCACTGGTTATACCTTATGGCAATGGCTTTCCTACTGCCGTTTTAGTTGCAATTGCTTACCTCGAACGAAGAATTAAAATAATTTCTCTGCTAAGTAAATACTGCCCATTGCCAATAGAACCAGCAGTTCTTCCTGCATTATGTAGAGTGATCTGGATTTCTTCAATCCATCCTCTAACCAGGATTTTCTGATTTAACCTGCATTCTAATATATTGTACTTACCCCATGAACTCATTTCCTATATAGTTTTCTATATAATGTTCTCTTTCTGCTTCTTACCAACAGTGGAATGATTGAAGGCATAATAAAGTAATAATAGTTTTAGCACAGCTGGCAGTCAGTTTCAGAGATTGGATGCAACTGACATCTGAGCACTCAAAATTAGCTACTGTCTGTCACACATTTTATTCTTTCTGGATCTAAACTAAATTTCCTTAATTTTCAAGGGAGAAATTGTGCTCAAAAAGAGTTTCTGTTATGAACCCAAAGGGAGCAATGAATAAGAGTTTTTTCTGCATGTCTGTGGAGAGGAAGATGGGGAAATTATACATTAAAAAACAGTAATTAGGCAGTTAAGTGACAGTACAAAATATGTTAAACATACTGTAAAATTAAATTAAAAATTTCAAGACCGTTCCACGGAAATTCTAACCTGCAATTAGGATTTCATTTTTGCAGTGGTGAAAAGGGTTAGAACCGATTTTTAAATCTGGCAAATCATCAGGGGAAAGGACTGTCGCTGGTGCAGGAGTCTTGCCTATGAAATGAGGTTATTCCATGAGAGGCATTCACCGAGGAGCTGTTCCTATCCCTCACCTCAGCTAAGGGATTTCACAGTGCTCAGTGGCACTGTGGCTCCTTGCTGCCTACCAGGGAACACAGTCACCTTCCTGCTAATTTAGCAGCAGATACTCTGTGTGGTTTGAGCCTGTGCTCCTTTCCCTGCTCTCTATTCCCACACACCTTCTTTCTTCACAACAACAAAACAGACCCATCAAACTTACCAGCCTGAGGTGTGATGGCTGTGTCTCACCACTGACAGCTGGACCAATGAGCCAGCAGAATTAGCTGTAGTTGTGAGGCATAAGTGTTGAGGTGTGGGACGCCTTTCCAGGTGAAGCTCCACAGGGATGGGGGGGAAATGGAGCTTTTCCACAGCCCTCTGTCCTGACAGAGGGCGTCAGTCAGGATAAGGGAGCTGCTCAACACCTACATCCCTGGCTCTGAGAAACACTCCAGTGAGCCTGCTGGGCCCAGCACACTCGGAGTGTCTGAGGAAATCCTATGAAAGAAACCTGCACCAATCCTCAGTGAAAAAGGATAGGCAGAGATCTTGTAAGGGTAGGTCGCTCAGACCTGTCCTGCCTGGCACAGATGGGGAGGCAACACACTGTGGAGAAAGAAGAGGAAATGGCAGCAGGGTTTGGAATGGGGACAGCATATGACAGAGTAACTGAGGAAGACTGCTATAATGAAGCATTTTCAACTCTGATTTCTCCCTTCAGAACAATATCACTTGCACACCTACGAAACTATTCTGCTTTACAACCAAATACTGGGCTCTCCTGCCCGGTTTCCCATGGTTGCCAGAGAGGTAATTTTTTCCAGTTAGAGAAAACTGGAAATATTTGAATGTGTCTGCTTTCAAAATCATGTAACAGAAATTCACTGTGGTTGATTTCCTAGAGCAGCTGTCATCTTCCAGATACAGAAGTTCCCATAGACTTAAAAACTCCATATTCGCTTCTGCTGCTTTCTTTGTATAAATATATGGAGATAAAAATAGTGCACATTGAATTAGGCAGGGATTTCTTCACCAGTGACATTAAGATCAGGAACATATGTGATGGAGATGCATCGTAAGATGACCAGCTGTGCTTTCAGTCTGTTCAGTCTGTTAAGAAGAGTAAACCTTCGGCTTTAGGCATTCTTGGGTACAGGTTGTGAAGTAATAAGATATGTGGAAGAAAATGAAATACGAAATTGGATACTGTATTTAATGTATTTAATTTACTGTACTAATAGGCAACAGTCTACTTATGATGTTGCCAAACAAGCATATTTAATATTTTGCTACAGTGAGTTATTCTGGTGGTAAATTCAGAGAATGGGAGGGGAAGCAAAAACATAGAAGTCAAAGCCTTCTGCTCTTTATCAATTTTAAGGCAAGCTGCATAATTAAAAATATGTCAGAACAGACGAACCTCTTTTATTTTTCCTTAAGAAGGCTGTTTTCCTTGTTTCTTTATATTAAACAGATTACCATCATAACCATTCTTGCCAACAAGCAGATTCATCAGAATATTTTTTCAAAATGAACACAAATATTGAAACCAAACAGGTGGAATTAATTAATTATAAGCATATGGTTCTAATGTAACCATTTCTGTAGTGCACTGTTAAGACATCTAAGGGGTCTAGCTATACAACACACTTTGGCCGCAAAACTGCTTGAAGAAATTATTGGTTAGATGAGTATAAATATGTGTGAAGCGAGACCTACTGAAATGATCCAGACTGAATATCCTGCCACACACACACAAACACACACTTTTCTGTGACAGTTTTTAGCTGTAAGCCATGGCTTAGCACAAGCAAAAATAGTGTCAAACAAACACAGCAAGGCAGGGATGGGGAGCATGGGTGGGAAAATGGTGCTTCTTAAGACAGTACATTGTACAGCTGAGCAGTACATGCCACAATATCACATCGACTGTGATTGCTAGTAGAGGCAACTGAAGGTGTTCCTGGCTTGCACTGATCCTTAACCAATTCCCAAACACCCTTACTGGTGCAAGTTATTATTCTGTTTTTCAGTGGAATAGATCTCTGAGATAGACTACTGAAGTGGTCTGAATTAGAGAAAGATAGCCAGAAAGAAATCTTGAAGAAAAGACAAAAAAAAAAAAAAAGAAATAGAAAGATCACATACAGTGGGATCAGCTGGAGCCAAGAAGCAGCAACAGACATGTGGGCTGGACACCCCTGCAATGCCAGCACCAGATACAGCTCAATAGCACAGAGCCTGGTGCAGCATTGGCTGTCCTGTTTTGGGCTGGAATAATATTATGGTTTTATATTGATCACATTCTCACATGGGGATTCCTGTGGAGTTCTTTACATAGTCAATATAAAATGTAGTCAAAGCACAAATATAATGAATATTCAAATTGTTATTCATTATATAGGGTTTTATTTAACTAAGCAGAAACAAGATGTGGCATTTTTGAAGTTGGTTGTGAAGCAAATGAGATCATAAGTAAATAAAAAAATAGTAGATTTTTATAATCCAATCTAAATTCAGGTAGGAATTTATGCCATTATTTTGCCTAGAAAAAGTTTGCTTGTCTTTTCAGTGCATATTTATGATTATCTAAGAACTCCAATTTTAAAATCTACTGTGTGTAGCATTTTGAAATATCAGATCCTTTCTCGAAGGGCTCGAATATAGCTTCATGTGGAAACTAATTTCAGTAAATATTGGTCTTAAAATCAGTCTTTACATTCAGATTTTTTTTTTTTTTTTTGGATCTCAAGCCCTGGAGAGTGGCTCAGAATGGCACCTCACAGCTGTCATGGGTGACACGAAGTAAACATAATGAAATAGGACAATGATAAATACTTCTTAGCAAAAATTTCACATACAAGTTATCACAATAATTTAAATCAAGCAGGCAAAACAAAACGAAACAAAACAACCGAAGCCAAGCAGTGGCTTTTGTACAGTCCAGCAGATGGTGCTATGATGCAATAAACTGGTTCAAGAGTACAAGAAATACACGATGTGAACATTTTTCTCCTTTACCTGGTGCTGCTGCTTTTTTGATGGCTGGATTGGCTGCAGGAGCTTTTGGTGGCTCTTAAAAGAAAACAAAACAAAAAACACAAAACCCCCATCAAATTAAGCCAATTATTACAAAGTATTATATCTTAAAAAGCCCACAGAAATCTAGGGAAAGACTTCCAAAGGGGTACAGCCTGTAGCAATTTTTTCACTGAAGAGTTAAGCAAAGAAATTACCCAAAGGGAGAAGAACTGAATTCTCTTCAATAAACTCAAAGGCAAGAATAAAATAACCAGCTGAAGGGCTAGTAAGCTCTATTTGTTAGTCACTGAATCACTTATTTTAGCATTTTCTGCCTAGTAATTCAATAGCTATTGGCAAAGCAGAGGAAAGGAGTTATGTAGGGGTTCTGTCATGGCCTTGCCCCTCAGGCAGTAACTATATGCTGGGAGCCTCTGCGTTTGATCTGGCAGCTATGAAAGCAGAAGGTCCTGAACCAGCCCACATCAACCGCTGAGGATCGACTCCTGTGAATTCAGCGGTGGTGCTCCTGGGGATCTCACAGCTATTCAGATTGGCATCCTTTCACTGAATCTGAATCTCTCTGATTAGAAAAGGTGAAATTGGGCTATTTCTGCAAAGTACAGCTACAGACTTGGCTATACCAGGAATCTCTCTCCATTCTGAGGAATGGAGGAGAACATCATGTTTGATACTGCACTTGAAAGAACAATTGCTGTATTCTCCTAGAATAAGAACAGGCCCTCTCAGGGCATTTAACTGTAGTTCTGTTCTTAGTCTTTCCATGAAGCACTTGCACTGTACTCTCTTTGCTGGTAGAATATATCCTTGCAGAATTAAAATCCAAATGATGAAGGGTATGTGCATGCCCAAGTGGATTTCGAGAATTTTAGCCCTAGATAGAAGAATCTAAGTAGTTTACCAGATTTATTTACTCTTTACTGGTGTTCAGTTAATTGCTTTTATTCTCAGGAACTACCAAAACAGACTGTGCTTAAGCCACAATAATTTAACAAATATCAATAAACCAAACTCCATCAACTGTTATAAAGAAATTTTTGTATCAGCTACATGGTTCTCTAAATTAAAATTCACATTTCCATATTTTGAGAGGAAATAACTAATCATTTTAATCACAAGCTGAATTACAGAATACTAAAAAATGTTAGCTAGTCCTTCACATCTGCCACTGTTTTATTACAAAGAAAAAGAACATGGCTAAATCAGGAATGTAATTTTGAGTTCTTCCCTCCAGTCTTTTGAAAAGTTCATAAAAGATGCATAGATTGTCTTGTGAAACAGAATGAAAACAAAATATACTTTGCATGTGTGGGATTGTTTTGCTTCCATCCATTTAAAAGCCTGCAGCAGATAATTATATCCTAACTGAGTTATTATCACAGCATTGGAATTACTTGGGGTGCTCACCCCTCCTTCAGGGAAATACGTAGAAGACCTTGAAGAAGAATTTACTTAGTATTACTGCCCCAAGTGCCTGTTCTTGCAGAAGTAACAGATCCAACACACATGTTCTATAAGTGTTAAGATGGGCTTAATAAAAGAATTGCAAGTCCCTTCTGAGCTCCCAGCTAGACAGTGGTGGACAGTGAAACTTTTTTTTACTTTTTGTTCATAATGTCTGTGAAAACGGAGTTAGGATTCCTTTCGTTCTACTGAGATTTTTATTTTAAATATTTAATTTCTGAGCAACAGAAATAATTTTAATTTAAAAAAATTTAATAAAGTATATGTTTGATCAAAAATGTTTGTAACTTATTTAATTTTTATATAAGTTCTCAGTAACATTGAAACAAAAATATTTTAAACTTTCTTTTGCAAGCATATGCTTTTCAATTTGCAATTCACAAATTATTTAAGTGCTAATGACTCTACATCTTCACATAAACTAGTTTTAGCTGCAAATTTCATAATGGAGCTGGGGAATTCTCCTATGAATGGAATCATAGAATGATTTGAATTGGAAGGGACTTTAAGGACCATCTAGTTTTCCATTCCCCTTGATGCCAGCAGAGTCACCTTCCATTAAACTAGGTTGCTCCGAGCCCCATCCAACCTGGCCTTGAACATCTGTCCCATCACTGCACAACTTTGTGAAAAGTCCCTCTCCAGCTCTCCCGTAGCCCCCTTTGGGCACTGGAAGGCTCCTATGGGAAATCATGGGTCCAGATTAATATATCCTTTAAGTTATTTCACTAACAGGACATTACCTGTAGACTAAGTCTATTGAATATTTTGTTAAATACTTCTCCAAAATTTGAACAAGAAACCAATGTATAAGCTTTTCCTGATTGTCAAAAGAAATATTTTAATAAACTGCTGCAAAACTGAGGATCGCAGGAGTTTTTTCTGCCATACAAGTCAGGAAAGATCATACATAAGCATGGAAGTCAGTGCATTCTTTAATCATGAATTTAAATGAGATTTTGAAGCCCTGTAGTTTCCCTAGTTTTTCCTATATACTGTACTTCCAGAACAGATTGCTGAGCTGATGAAGTCTTATCATTGAAACTGTCTTATTATCTCTGGTGTGTTGAGGTATTGATGCTTGCAAAATGTAGAAGAGGAAGACATTCCTGTGTTAACAACACCACATTCTCTGAGCATTTTGTGGTTATTTTTTTAGAAAACCCCCAATTCCCAACTCTTCTCAGAAGTCTCTCAGAAGTCTCTCTGTTGGAATCAGAAGTAACTAGATAGGCAGGGCTCGTTTTGCACTTGTGAAGATAATTTTGATGGCCCTCAGCACGTTGAACTCTCAGACTTCTCAGTTCATTTATGAAAATTGCTGTCACTGACAGCACATTCAGCTGAGACCTCAATTTGACGTTTCCTTCTCCACAAAACTTTTCCTTTTGAAGACAGCGATAGGGAAGAATGGAAGGAAAAACTGTCAGTCACAAAAAGGAGTGTGGAATTAAAAGTAGGATAAGAATGGATTTAGAAAGTAAGAGGCAGCTCAAGTCTAAACATGTCATTTTTCAATTATAAATGGTGTAGCTGCTTTCTTTGTATTTTCAACAATTCAATAACTATTATTTTTTGGATTATTGAAATGTACTCCTTCAAACTGCATGCTATATATATATATATATAAAAAAGGTAGTTTCTTACTTTTGAGTTCTTTGGACACAGCAGCTTCTTTTTTATCTGTAAGATAAAAAAATCCCCCACATATGTATAAAACACAGAAAGGATAGAGGTAGATAGAAAACTGCAGCGCATGCTTTAGAGGTGAAATATATTATTTGCTGCAAAGTGCATTTGAATGATACAGTGACTCAGTTAATTTCTGTTTCTTTCATGGTACAGTTACACTAATTTAACCCTAAGTGTAAATACAACAAAACCTGTGTGAGCATGAACAGTTTTGTTTAATTTCTGTATAATAATCTGTGGGATTTGACAAGTGTTTGAGTTACCGTGGTTTACCTGTACTGGCTGACCTATGGTTGCTCTCCATGTGTAAGGTTGCATAAGTGCAAGGGAAGATATGTTAGGAGCCTCAGTATAGAGATGTAGTAAGTATAGAGATGTAATGAAAGGCACTCTCTTCTTACAGTTGTTGGCAATCATATAACTGAGGCCTAGTTTGGCAGGCTTCCCACCTAATACCTTTGGAACCTGGAGAAACTCAGTCAGTCCTACATATGGACCAGGTTAAAGTAGGCAAAATCTGTCCCTGGTTGATGAAACTAAAATTTAAATGACTCAGCTATCTCAAAATGAATCATGACCAGGGAGTCCATCAGAAAGACTTGACTGGGCTGTTCAGTCTCTCTTCACTTAGGGTAGCATTTTTGTGCCATTTTTTTATACGATGTGTTTTCTGATGGCTGAGATTTGGAATCTTTACTAAGGAGATATAAGAGAGCAGAAATACTCAGTGATATCTTCTCTGTTATAATTCTTGTTGCTATTCTATCCTAGGGCTTTTAATGGGGTGCAAAAATCATCCATTTTTAGAAACATACTTGGACCCTCATATACCTTTTTCACTAGTCTCACACACACAACTAAGAAATGGTTCATGGAGATCCTGTGACACAGGAGCAAAGGGATGCACAGAGTAGTGGTAGAAATTACTCCCCTATGCATTTATGAGGAAATTAACATCCTCTCTAATAATTTATAGTGTGTCTGGAATATAGACAGGATAATGCTTATGCCCACATCGTATATGAATGATAAATTAATTGTGCTCTTAAACGCTAATACAACACTTCAGGGCAGAAACTGCCAAATTAAGTTGCTTGCAAACTCAAGACTATCTCATTACTGCTAATAATACAAAGTTGCTTCAGTTTCTGTTGCTTTCTAAATTGATGTGAAGAAGTTGATATGAGATAAGGTAATGCAAATGACTGCCAAGTACTCTAAAGAAAAAAAAAGCCCTTGAAAGATTTGGACGAAAATACATTTCTGCTTGGGCAATGCACTGCTCTGAACTGAAATGCTTCTAGGTTAATCCTCTGCTTCCACTAACTCTCTGTGAAAGCATGTTTTGCAGGCATTACTTCAAAGTATGATAATTACCACATTTATATGAAATTAATCATAAGGCAGCTTTTAGCCATTTTATCTGGCCAAGGAACCTATTGAAGCCTTCAAGAAGTGCCTATCAGTTGCCAGATATGGAAATTTTGAAAGGTATTTATTGCAATGATATGAATCATTTATCAAAATAATCTTCTATTGCTGGAGGTTATAAAAAATAAATAAATTGACAGCATCATTTACAATAACTGACTGGATCTAAATAAAGCCCTCAGGTTCTTCATTTCCTGTTTTCATATAGGTTAGTATTTATTAGGACAACATATTTTCATATATTTTAAAAGGATAATTTATGTTCAAAGAATGAATGTGCTTTTCAATCATCTAAAATATGTAACATACAGTAAATTCTGAATGAAAAGCTGGACAATATTTTTCCAATAAGAAAATTTTATAATTTGGGGGATTTAGTGCATTTTTATTTTGATTTGAAAATGTAAAAAAAACCAAACCAAAACAAAACCTGATTCCAGTAGCACATATTCATATGAAAATGTGAATATTTTTACTTTTAACACATTCTTTGCAAGCCAAAGTGCCTAACATTTGATTTCTAGAGCCATATGTATCCAACTAGGCTGCAGTGATTGACAGAAAATTGTCCAGAGGAAGTTTTGTAGGATCTTGAATCATGGAGATTTCTTTGAAGGTGTATAGCATTTACACATATGCACCTCATAGCTGAATGAAATAAATGACCTAATTGCAAAGAAATGAACAACTGGTAGATCTTAAAGAAGGAAGGAAAATTGATTTGGACTTTGAAGTCCCTAAATGAGGTTACTGGCTATAAGGCACAAATAACACACAACAACTGAAAGGAAAACAATACCAAAAATGAATTTACCAATGAGCTATATTTATGCAATTGAAGACAACGAGCATTTTGTCTCTTTCATTTTTGATTTGCACAGGTCTAGGGTTTAACTTTTAAACTATGGCAGTGTGGTCAGGGAACATATTTTATAGTTTTTTAATATTCATTATGTCTTTTTCTTAAAAACAACTTAGTGGCTCAGGTTATTCATATTAATTAAGACCAGCGATTTCCTAAACAAATTAACATTTGTTCAAATACCAGTATTGGACAATATATGAACATTATTCTAAACATATCAACCTACAAAACCCATTCAGCCTTGAAAGTGTAGTCTCCAGAGCTCTAGGATATTTTATCTTTAAAACTTTAAATCTGAAGCCTGGTACAGGAAAAGCAAGTGTATGACATGAGAATGATTACTACACTTCTTGGAAGCCATGTAATTTCATTAGGACCTACATAACTTGTGAACATCAGTCTGGGTGCTCTAGCAGTCTTGACCAGTAATACAGTCAAGAACATCGTGGCTATCTTTTGTGTTTTTGACAGAACTACTTGATATCCAACAATAGGGCATGCATTTTATTTTCAAGGAAAGCCACATTTCTACCACAATGTAAATCAATAAAAAAACCTTAAACCTTTAGCAGACAGAGTAGGAGACATGACTTCAAAATCTGATGCTTTTGATAATTTGGTGCCCAATCTGAAGCAGTCATTTTTTCAGAAGCTTTTGAGGACATGTTTGATATTCAGGTCTTCTTAAAGGGTTTATGTAAACCGCACAACTACTGTGTAATCCAAAGTTTTAGGTAGCTCTGACAACCCTAGCCATTGCATTTTCTTGAACATGCATGAGACCTTAAAAGGCTAAACACCACAGCTGATGAAATAATTTGTCAGCTGTGGAGCACTGTGAAGCACTCTGCTTTTTACAGTTTTTCTCTGGAGGTATTTGAAGACAGTTGTATTCCGGTCTATACTCTCAAAAAGCAATCATGTTTGTGCAAGCTCTTTTCTTCTCAGGAGAATGAACAGGTTTTTCTTTTATTGACTCTTGTGAGTGACTAAAGTAGAGCAATACTTAAAATATTATTTTATTAAAAATGACCAAATATTTAAACAAATATGATATGACTTTGTTCTTATCTGTACAGGCTAAAATGATCAATTTTGAATTCAAACTAGGAATGAGCATTTGCTAGGCAGTACAGACATATCTCAGCAGAACAGCAAAGCAGTATTTTATTTTTTTGCCTCTTTTTAACACATAACTTGATCTTTTCCTCAGGCCTTGTTCAACATTCTTTTGAAGTAAACTAGCAGTACACAGTAACTGCAAATGACATCTAAACTACACATGGGGCAAGGAAAAAAAAATCTCTCTAGGCTTATATAGTGCCTTTCATGCCAGTGAGTCCCTAGGAGGTTGGTAATAAGCTGTTAGACAAGAATACCCCAGTGCTCTGGTACAGAGTGTGGTGGTTGTTTGAGTTTAAACTAACTTCCAAAGTGGAATATTTCAAATACTGCTCTGAAGTGAATTCCAGAGTTGGGGTTCACAAAACTTTTGCACTTCTTTTAGCAATGGATTTATAGTACAGTGTACATTGAACATTTCAGAACAGGAGACCTTCAACAGCTCCATGTAACCTATATTTTTGATATCTAAAAGGAAGTTATGGGAAATAAATGTCTCACATTGCAGTCTCTTGAAACCCTTCTCTCTGCCTTTTCTTCCTAAAAATCTGCTCACTCAGATGTGTATAAGGATATTAAAAAATCTTAAATTAAAAATATTATTCCGAAAAAAGAATATTTCAGAGACAGTATATTGATGGCTTGGATAGTGATGCACTGTTTTAAATAGATGGCTAAACCTCCTCTTACTACTGGAAGCATTACTGTATATGTTGTATCTAAACCAACCTTTCTATTTGGAAGCCTCCCAAAGAACATGATGGTAATATCAAATTTACAAACAGAAATTAATTTCAACATCAGTGGGAAAACACAGTGTTCAAACTGAATAGTAGCTAATATTCTAATTAAACACAGTGTAACCCAGTAGATTCCTCTATGGCTGATCTGGACTAAGTACTGAGACCCTGGAGAATTACTAGATGCTTCTGAAAGACGTGATTCACTGAATCAAAAAATAAAGAGAAATTTAAAATGTTAAGCACTTACTAAAGGAGAAATTCTTATCCTATACCTCAGCTAACACTTTTTATTTTCTCTGTCTTTAACTGATGATCACATATGAGAATAGCTAATGGTCTACATGTACCCACAGAAGATAAGTTGTGTCATGAAGATGCCTCACAAAACGTGACCATAGCTCTCAAAGAAGAATGCTGCTAATAAGACTCACACAAATCTTGCATTATTGCTTGGCTGTTACTGTTTTGCATTAATTATTTCTCTTGAGATTAAAAGAGGGAGAAGAAAAAGAGAAGAGGGCAGAAAAATTAATAGAAACTTGAAGAATCAGAGAGAATTATGTTGAAAACATTTTCCAGTGTCTTGAAATCAAAATCATGTTGATTTTCCATTAAAAAAGGAAGGAAAAAAAAAAGGCTCCTGGTTGTTGTTATCAACCAAAGCCCAATCGATTGCATGCTTTGGGAGCCTGGTTCTGGCTTTGCAAGTGCAATAAAACAGCAGAGCTTTTATGACACTGCACCTTACAAGTATGACAGCTAATGTTCCCTTTGCTGCCCTGAGCAAGGGTTCACAAGAGTGGAAATAAAAATGATAGCAGGTGGCATCTGATGGCTGAGAACTTCCATCATGTGAATGGAAAACATAATTAAAGTCGCCTAGAGACCAGTCTCACTACAGTCTGCTCCCAAGCTAGCAGATGTACCAGAATTTAAAACCAATTTATTAAGTAGCAAGATTTGCAGTTAATGTGATATATAGAGCTAAAAGAGGAAGGCACCCCAGATAGTTGAGAATTTTGAAAAATAAGCTGCTGTTGAGCATATAGTAATTAAACAAGAATTTTCAAACTTCCAATTAAAATATACTGTGATCTAACATTTCTCTTTTTTTCATTTACATGGAGCTCTTGAAACTAGTTTTCACAATATAGTATCGATTTCAACTAATACTACAAGAATTCTGAGAAGTGTTCAATTCTGAACTGTCTTTAAGAATTTCTTATCCATTTTCTTTTTAATTTATATTATTTTGGATGATGTTACACTAATTATTACATCATTAATGAAGCAATTTTCACTTTACCGCATCTGAAAGCTTTTGGAAGTATTTTCTTTATTTTGATTTCAGTCACTTCTGGAACAGATGCCCACATATAGGGTTATTTTCTCAGGGTATCTACCTGTTCTGTTGCAATGTCTCCATTATAAAATAAAGATTTTAAAAATTCCATATTACATAGAATTAAAACAATATTGTTTCTTCTTTTCAGTGAAATTAAAGTCTAGGAAAGCTCTATCAAAACTGGTCTTATTAATGTAAGATTAAATTTGTAACATACTTCCTCAAAACCCTAAAATTTGACATTGTCATAAAAGAGCTGTTTAGAAATATCAACATTTCTCCCACTGCAAAGTTCTGTGTTTCGACCAACACTCGATTTTGTTCCCTGTCTTAATCACTGAGTATGGTACTGACATATGCTCTGTGACAACTACTCACAAAAACTCCTCTTGCCTTTCCAAAATATCATTTTTGGTGAGTGAATGAAAAACATCTCACTGTACCAAAGAGGCTGAAGATGTGCACAGGGTAAAGCAAGGTACTACTGCTTCAGAGCTGTTTCTGACCCATTTGGTGATAGCAGTAAACTCCCTGACCAGATTTTAAATAACTTCCTTTGAGAATAACTTGGAAATAACAGGCCAGGAAGCCTTGAATCCCAGACTGCAGGTTTTGCATTTAAAACTCTAACCTGCAGAGATTTCCCCACACTAAATGAGAGGAAACTGTAGATGATATTATTATTAGAGCTGGGTAAAATGGGAGGATGTGGAGCTTCTGGAAACTAAAATCAAATTTCCTCAAGCAACGTGAGACTGGACTATAAGAAAGAATTCTTAAAATGTACTGATAACTGATGTGGCATATAAAGTGGTTTGAATAATGCAGGACTATGAAAAAGGAGTTAACTAGCTAACATACCTCTTTTGTTGATTGCAATAGAAAATTGGTGATAATAGTCTTACATTTTGGCAGATCATTTTCCATTGAAGCAGGAAAAATATTCAAGCCCTTACATTCACTCTCGGTGAAGGGTGCCTTTTCACCTCACCATCACCCCTATTTCCTCACCATTCACAACAGCAGGCTTTTTGAAATGACTTCTGATCAACCCTTGCATGTGTTGCTTCTCCTCTACGCTATCTCCTTACATCGTCATGTCTATCACCATTTGCAGAGCAGCTCTATGGATGAAATAGTAAATGTTACCTCAAACAGATTTCCCAAGATCATTGAAAGAGTTCACTCAAGTAAGAAATAAAGCAAGTAGGGGAGGGATGTGAAAAAAGAAGTGATTCATTTGCACTTGCAGTAAGAAACAGTCTGTACCTTGGGAGCAGCCAGTTTCAACTGTACCAGTGATGTTTCCACTAATTGGTGATTTCTCCTTTCTACTTTGTACTTGTTGGAAAGGATTCAGTCTTCCCCCACCCTGGTCTCTGCAGAGCAAGTGGATACATGTTCATGTCCATGTTAAATACATGTTAATGCATGAACAGTATCAGAAATCCTGTGGCCAGGACTAGGGTAGTAGTCATCTCCCTGTGCTCAGCATTGGTGAGGCTGCACCTCGAATCCTCTACTCAGTTTTGGGCATCTCACTGCAAGAAAGACAAGGTGCTGTCCAGAAGACAACAAAGCTGGGGAAGAGTTTGGAGCACTAGTTGTATGAGAGGCAAATGGGGGAACTGGGCTTGCTTAACCTGGAGAAAAGGAGGCTCAGAAGAGGACCTTGTCACTTTACCTGAAGGGTTGCAGCAAAGTGGGTGTCAATCTCTTCTCTCAGATAACAAGCAATAGGACAAGAGGAAATGGCTTTAGGTTGTGCCAGAGGAGGTTTAGATTGGATATCAGAAAAAAATTTCTGCATGAAAAGGGTGGTCAAGCATTGGAAGAGGTTCCCCAGGGAAATGATGGACTCATCTTCTCTTGGAGGTATTTAAGAAGTGCACATGTAGCACTTGGAGACATAGTTTAGTGGTGGAGTTGGCAGTGCTGGGTTTAAGCTTGGAAATGGTGATCTTAAAGATCTTTTGCAATCTAAAAGACTCTATCTTTCTATGTTCCATTTCCTTCTGTATTCATAAAACATGGTTTAAAAAGGCAAATCTTCTGGAGCATGCTGTGAGATCACAGTCATCCACACACAGGAAACTGTAAGTGCAGTTAATTACAGAAACTGCAGTCATTTAGGGAAAAAGTAATGTTGTTTTATTCAGCAAATGTGGGTAATAACATTAATTCCTAAAATTTAGGAATCAGATATTTTCCTGGGATAAACTGGCATTTGAATTAGTGGGAATGTTATAAGAGCTGAAAATTTTCTTCAGCATTTTTTATCTTTTCTTGAAACAGCATAGGGATACACTGTCTAAATTTTTCTTAATGGAGCTGAGCACTAATACCTTTTGAATGATTCTGAGGAGAAGTCTGAGGGTTTTTGCAGCCAGAATAGGCTTTGTTATGTGTATGTATGGTATGCATCCTTGTGATACTTTTTTCTGTACTTCTCAACACCTTTCCATTTCTTTCTTTCTGTTGGATAGATGGATGTACAGATGGCATCTATAGACATTATCACTAGGATGAAGATATTTTTTATTTTTCTGAACATTCTCACTATGAAAAGGGATATCTTAAATAATGAAATGTCTATCTGTTTGTCTTTATAGGTGACACACTATTCTAATTACACTCTCATAAGTGAAGCAGAATCTATGAGAAAGCAACCTCATGCAGAAAAAATGGCAAATCAAGCTAAAAATCAATGCTTTTATAACCACAGTTATGCATGGCTCTTCCATTAAAGAGCATTTGCTTGTTCTATTTTCCTAATAATTCAATAATACTTCATCCGATTTAGTATTTCAGAGTTACATACAGCAAAGCCACAAAGTTGGCTCTGCTTCTTGAAAAATAGATCAGGAGGACAGACATTGCCAATGGAAACATTTACTTAAAGGTTAAACAATTGTAATTAAGACTGAAGTGTAAAGGATGCCTTATTATAAGTTGGGAATACCTCTGATCTATGAATCTTTCTAGGGGAAAGGTATACAAGAGACTGAAATATACTTTTAAATCAGTGGCATGAATGTCTTTATCCAGTATGTGATCATCAAAACTTACTAAAAGCTTTTAAAGCTTCATTTCAAGGTCAAAGGGAAATTTCCTTGTTCTTTTTACGTGTAAAGGAAAAGAAAGGAAAGAAAATCAGCCTAATCCCAGACTCTGAGGATTCCTACTGATTGACTTCAGCTGTGAGTCAAGTGTTCAAATTGTCCATGGAGCAACAGCAGAAAATAGCACTGCATAGCTATGTCATTTCAACCTGTCTGATGTATCTGTGCATGGATGTTTGACACTGAATAATTATCCTAAATATCAGGCCTGCTGACTCAGATGCACGTCTTATTTTGAGGGTGCAGAACTTTTTTCTCCATTAACAAGGTTAACTTTGCGTTGTTAGAGGCATAGGCATATTCTAATCCTGTTATTTCTGGATGTGACTGGAAAAATAAACATTACATTAATCCACAGACCAACATAAACAGGGTTGAGGCAATAAATTAGATTCTTTAATTAAAGTTATGCCACCCAGCTGCTTGTACAGCACAGGTAGCTCCTTCTACATGTCTGAAAGACTGTTTGTTTGGTTACCTGTGTGGACTTTAGATTGAATATGTATCACCTTCAAGCTTGATTATTTCTAATATCATACCTCCCCAAACAATTCTTGGTAAGAATGACAATACAGTATCAGAAGGGATTGTCTGTCAGACACTAAAATGACTCATATGGTTTGCTCAAGGAAGATTTTCTTTCCAACTCATCAAAAAGTGAGTTGGTAGTATAAGATCAATCATCCTCCCTTTTATCTGTATTTATTAAAGGGTTAAAATTCCTAATTCTTTGCCAGTCAGATCTTACCAACATCATTCACCATTTGCCTCTCTCACATAGCTCTCTACTTTATGTAGTCAAAGATGGAAAAGAACAAACAAACCAGATCTGGACTGAGCAATTCTCAGCATAGTCTTGAAAGCATTCAACTCCCAATAGTCAGCAAGTGGGCCACTGAAAAGTGCACAGAGTTTGTTCATCTGGTACTAACATTTCATGGACAGGGCAGGCACTGCAGATAGGGAATATTCACCTTCTTCTATGCTGCAGCTTTCTTTGCATAAAACATGGAGGTGGGTGTGGGAAGATGACTGGTGGTAGAAAGATAACAGTATGGAAATTACAGAGGGAAATAGGGTTGCTACCCCCTGGATGAAATGTGGTCAACATACTGGACGTCCCACACACAATACAATGTAAGGGGTACTGAATGGAGACACCACACTCAGGCTCTGTCAAAACCCTTTCAGAGGAGGGAACTTGGTGATACTTCCTAGCTGATAAGTTGCACATCACCCGAAAACCAAGGGAGATAAAAGGAACATGTCCTGATGTTGAATCAGCAACTGTGCCAAAATCATTCATCTTGGACTGATGCAAGTCCCCATCCCAAGGTTATCTCAGCTAATATACTGAGATATCTGTCCTCAGGGTGCAACCACCCCTCACTGAGTAAGAATGTATAACTAAAGTCCCTCAACCTTCACCTAAACTTAAATAAACAGTACAAAAGTAAGTTAAGAATAGGAGAAGTTAGGGAAGGCTCAGTTGTAACTTCTGGGATCAGTTGATGGACTGAACCTGTCTTCACCCTGACAGGGGTGCCTGTTGAGTAAGAACTGTACTCTATGCATGCTGAATTATTATCTCTTTAGTATATTGCTTTGAATATGTTTTTACAGTCAGATACTATCAATGGCAATCCTTGAAAGCTAACCTGTCACAATTTTATTAATGAGTGTTATTCTGTAAACTCTTAATGAGTCCTTCATAGGTGCTAACAGTTGCTGACAGTAGGTAAAGGTGTGAAGACCCAGGAAGGGGGTCTCTCTTTGGCATGTGACCCTGAACAAGCCAGTTGACACTCCCTCCAATCCAGTGAACTGATGAATGAGGAGTCCCCATAATGGGATGCTGACAGACTGGTTGGCCACAAGGGTCTTGACTTTCCTGGGGCAGTGGCAGACTATTCAAACATTAGGGTTTAAAAAAATCTCCTTTTTTCATGTGGCGGTGGGCAAGTAGGCAGAGGGATATGCAGTTTCCTCTAAAGCTTAGAGGAAACACATAATGAATGAAAGATGAAATCAGTCTTCCACCCCAGAGTCAATTGCAATGAAGACACAGTCTCAGATTGAGTCAGTTCTTAATGGAAGGTAAAGAAGAGACTAGGGGAAGGCAGGAAAAATTTATTTCTAACTTCTTCTCTCTTTGCATTTCATCTAATATCTAGTTTTTGAACACTGAATCCTAACCATGTCCTGGAATGGCATAAATGTCTGATTTTTTTTTGATATAAATAGTGTTACCATTCCCAGCTGAAGGACTCTTTCAATAGGCAATAAGGGACCATAGTGACCTTACAGCTTTTACTTTTTTACAAAAGCTGTTTAGGGGCTCAATTCTCACAGAAAATCAATGCCTGGCCTTTTCTGACATGTTTGTAAATCCCACCTGGTGCCATGCTACATCTTTAGGCATGCTTTGAAATCATGTTGTCGATCTCCAATGATAAAGGAGCACAGAATTCAAAGTCCACAGAGTGCTTTGATGTTTCAGTGTAGGGCATATTGGATCTGCCTTTTGTCTTCTTTCAGGAGGAGACTCCCTTAACAGCCAGCCATATGGAGTCCATGGGAATTGTCTTTCTGCTATGTTTGCATCTCAGCTCTGCTGGATTTTTTGCCTTGTCCCTCACTGTAACACTATTTTCTCTTCTTTATATGTGTTTGGGGAGATACAATTTAATTTTTGCTAAACAACCCTATCTGCCTTGTTGATTTCTGGAAATTTAATTAGAAAAGCAAAAAAGTAATGCGGTAAGGAATTTCTGTTTTTTGAAAGAATCTGGAAGATGTCTCCAGCTGCATTCCTGCATTGACTCTTCACTGCATTCTCTTTTATCTTGTCATGTGTATCTCTGAGGATACACCTCCATAATGCTCTAGGCCAGAACATGCCACCAGGTTATCTAGTCTGATATTTTGCTGTCACAGACTCCTATATTTCAGCTAGCACCTTTTCAGCCTGATCTGTATCTTCCATTAGGTAAACAATCATCTTCTGCAGACATCAGGGAAAGCAATATCCCCTCTGTGTTGTGGCACTTTATCACTCTTAGTGTAGAGAACATGTACCTTATTTTCAGTCTGGGTTCAGTTAGTTTCAGCTCCCAATCATTCATTCTTGTTTAACTCTCCCTTATTATGTTAAAGGGAGCTATTGCAGCCAGACTCCCCCCTCCTTTTTTTTTGTTGTTGTTGTTGGTTTTTTGTTTGTTTTTGGGGTTTTTTTTGGTTTTTGGTAAAGGCACTTAGTATCTGCAATAACAAAGTCCTGAAGAGAGGAATAGAATACTTTATTCTTCTATGGAAATAAAATCCTCATTTTATAAATAACTTGAATGACTTTTTTATCTTCTTTATCCATTTTGGACATACAAGTTCCACTCTCTTCAGTGCCTTGTACACGGGTGATATGTGGCCACGGTCAGTGACTCCTGTTACAAAATTTATAATTTCATGGTTGTATGAAAAAATATCAAGCTCAATTTACCATTCACCTTGTCAGTTTAAAAGCTACTTTCCAGATGTAAGTGTAAGTGGCAATATAATGCATGAGGCAGTAGGGAATTGGGCCCTGAGGTTAGAAAGACTATATTTGGGTGTCACAAGAGAGCATAACTCTGAGTAATGGGATAAAATTAAGCAAGGGAAAATTTAGGCAGACTGGAATGAAATACTACTTAACTGTAAGATCTATTAGGTTGTAGAATAATCTTCTGTGGGAATTGATGGAGGCCTAGTTACTTCAGACATTTAGAACTAAACTGCTGAAAACACTTGGAGATATTCTGTCAGAAATTATCCTGCATTGCCTGAAGGAAGGACTAGATGATGTAGTAGGTCATTTTCATCTCCACTTTCTGTGATTTTGTTGTACAAAGCCCCCAAAACAGGAAATGATTAACAAAGTCAAGAGATGTCACTAAACCCTGTTTGTGTCAGAGAAAAAAGAGCGAATTACATCACTTGCTGGTAGTTGTGCAGGAATCTTAACCCAGCATTTCTGGGGGTTAGTAAAAACAACCAGTTCTGAGGGCTGCATGCATAGTTTGTGTCTGAAAGCAGAAGCATTTATTAATGAAAAAATGTTAGGGGAAACAGCAAGTGAGTTATGAATAGGATCCAGAAGAGGAGGAGTCAGAAAGGAAAAATTAGAATGGGCCTGACATGAGTAATAATATCATGAGCAAGTTATTAGTCAGGAATGGATCAGCTTGTAGTAGAGGAGATGAAATCTGAAGCTGCACTCATCCAGAAGGGAAAATGAGATGATTTTTATAAGCTTTGGTGTATGAGCATTGATTCATATAATGAAATTGAATCAATTGAATTACCAATTGAAATACTAATTAAGATGAAACTAAAAGCAAGGTCTTTGCTAAGGGCTGCACAAACACACAACAAGCCAACCCTTGACCTCTGGAGAAAATGTACAAATTGATGAGTCTAGCAGAGAAAGCTGTTGAAAGAATATCAGTAAGTAACACCCTAGAGAATGTTCACACAGTTCTAAGCTTCATAAATTGTTCATTCTTTTTTTTGCGTGTGCGTGTGCTTTAACATGGTTTGTTCCTAAATTTGCTCTCAACTCATAACATACTGCACTCCCTTAATTGTTGCTGTTATATATTCATTTGTCTGCTTGAGGAATCACTAGGCAACTCACTGCTTATTATTTCTGTTGCTTAATTTTTACATTTGTCTCTTCTAATCTCTCTAAATCTGTCTGTAAATAAACATAAAACATAGGTTCCTGTATTGGGTTTGGCTGGGATGGAGGAATTAGTTTTCCCCATAGCAGCCTGTATGGTGCTGTGGTTTTGATTTGTTTTTCAACACATTGTTAACACATCGGTGTTTTGGCCATTGCTGAATAATGTTTACACGCCATCAAAGCCTTCTCTTTTTCCCACTCTGTCTGCCCCTGCTTGGGGCTGAGAAAAGATGGGAAAGGACACAGATGGGACAGTTGAACCAAGTTCACCAGAGGTGTATTCCCTACCATATAATGTCATGCTCAGTAATAAAAACTGAGGGTAGAGGAACAACACAGAGAAAGGTGGTCTCTGCTCTGACTGGCTGAGCATTGAGCAGCTTGGAGAGATGGTAAGCGATTGCCATTGCATCACTTGTTGTTTTCCTCTTTCTTTCATTTATTAATCTGTCTCTGTCTCAGTCTATGAGTTTTTTTCACTTTGCTCTTTCTGTTCTTTTCCCCCACAAGTTGGTGGGTGGGGAGTGAATGAGCAGCTGTGTGGGCATTTAGCTGCTGGCCAGGATCAACCCAGAGTCTCTTCCTCAATTTAAAAAAAAAAAAAAGCAAAGAAACAGTCACACAGAGTTTTGCTTTTCAAAACTCCTACCTTGTAGGTAGTTGTAACAGCTTTTCTGAAAACAAATCTGGCCAATCCAAAATGCACCATAACACTTATAACACTTAAATGTGCACCCGGTTCCTCATCAAAACAGTTTTTACCTTTTTCTCATACTTTCTCTAATGAGTCAAAAGAAAATTTGTGAATAAACATTTGTTTCTTTGTTTTCCCGTATGTGACCAACCACTTTCAAAATACCTTAGGCTCTCTTGTTCTGGCTTCACAATTCCATTTTATCCCTGTAAACAACCTAAATTAAGACAACTTCTACATCTCACTGGCTGTTGCAGATCTTATATTGCGACTTCTTCTGAAAACATCCCTCACCCTCCCATCTGCTGACATCTATAGGGTGACATCTATCACATTAATGAACATGAGACACATAGCAGAGCCCAAGCTAGGCTGTTTAAAGCTGTTGGCCACTCAGCTGGAAATACACTCCTGGCAGTGGGCAGAGCAGAGTGAGACATTTCAAACCCTGTACTTGAAAGACAACAATAGTGTCTTCCTACAAATGTGTGCAAGTACAATCCACTTGCTCATCAGAAAAATCTGGGTTTTGCATTGGGGTCCCAGATGAAACAGTGCAGATAGATCATCCCAAAGCATTTCAGGCAGTATGGTGTGCATCTACTTCCCTAGATCAGTGGGTTAGCCAACAATTTTTATTATTTTTTAATGTATAGACTTATGTCAGAAGGTATATTTTAATTATTTTTTAAAAATTTCTGGTACTACTGAAAGTATTTGCATTCCAATATAATTCTAAGAATAGCGTCACATTTAGGTGACATTCTAACATATTTCTAGCCATAAAAGCAGCAGAATAAGAAGTGTGGGGAGGTAAGTATTAGGTTCATCATTTCATCAGCAAACTCTTTAAACAGTCACATTTGAAAGGGAAAAATCCCCCAGGCATATAGATTGAAAGAAAAAGATAATTTGCCACCAGGTGTCAGTAGTTGTTTTTTTCTTATAATGGAAAGCTTAATATCAGGACTGAAGAGGTAGTGGCTGAACCAAGGAAGTCACAAAATTGAACAGATTTTTTAAATTGTTTTTCAGACCAGGAATTTAAAAATGATCAAAGAAGTTTGTCTTCCTCCTTGTGTAGAGGACAATAACAAAGAAGACTGCTGGTGTATAAAATGATCTTTTCCCTCTCTCTCCTAAATAATTTTCTTGTTTGTTTTTGTTTTGTTTTGTTAGGGTTTTTTTTTTCAAATTACAAAAAGTTCTCTTTAAAGAAAAGAAAGTACAGTTGATGCAAATGTGTCTATGGTCAGCAAAAAGTCACTGTGACCTGATAGGTCTTGTTTATTCTTGTCTGATCACTCCTACTCTACGCTACCTACCTAGTACTAACATCCTTCCTCAAAAGTATGGATAGACTTTCCCCGCTGCTGCTTGATCTCATTTTGTGTCAGGGTAGCAAGAATAGCCTGGTTAACCCAGTTCTGTGGCAGTCATAAGGTTCTGTTTTCATCTTTTATATTTTAGATATACTTTGTTTTGTTTCATGACTGAAGAGTGAGTTCACTTAATTGTTACAGTGACATAAAATGTACCTCAGAGCTTGTAACTTTAAACCCCCAGACACCTTTCCTATTGAGGAGGCAAAGATCTACTATGGTACCTAAAGAGAGACATCACCATTCCCCTCCTCAGCTAACACTGCCTGGTGTGAAACATATGACACAGTATCATGTGTCATAGATACATCTTTACCATATTCATATCTTTATAAATGATCTGGATTTAGGGATCAAGTGCCTCCTCCGTCAGTTTGTGGACAATACCAAGCTGGATGGGACTGTTGATCTGCTTGAGAATAGGAAGGCTCTGCAGAGGGGTATGGACTGGATGGATCAAGGGCCGAGGCCAGTGGTAGGAGCTTCAACAAGGTCAGGTGCTGGATCCTCCACTTGTGTCACAACGTCACCATGCAGTGCTACAAGCCTAAGGAAGAGTGGCTGAAAAGCTGTCAAGTGGAAAATGACCTGGGAGTGCTGGTCAACAGTGGCTGAACATGAGCCAGCAGTGTGCCCAAGTAGCCAAGAAGGCCAATGGCATCCTGTCCTGTATCAGAAATACAGGACAGGACTGGGGAAGTGATTGTCCTTCTGTACTTGGTACTGGTCAGATCACACCTTGAAACCTCTGTTCAGTTTTGGGCCCCAAGTCATTGAGGTGCTGACGTATGTTCAGAGAAGGGCAATGGGGGTGGTGAATGGGCTGGAACAAAAGCCTTATGAGGAGCAACTAAGGTAGCCTGGAGAAAAAGAGTCTCAAGGGGGACCTTACCACTTTCTAGAACCCCATGAAAGTAGTTGATCTCTTCTTCCAGATAACAAGTAACAGGGAGAGAGAAAATGGCCTCAAGCTGTGCTGAGGTGGGATGAGTTAAATTGGATATTGGGAAAAATTTCTTTGTAGATGGTCAAATATTGGAGCAGGCTGGCTGGGGAAGTGGTTGAGTCACCAGCCCTGAAGGTATTTAAAAGATATTTAGATGTGGTGCTTATCATTTAGTGGGACTTGGCAGTGTCCTATTAATAGCTTTCAGAAGATATGTATGAACAGAAGATAAATATGCAGACAACTAACCTGAATTATATATCTGTACCTTAATTTCCCTCTGTGGATAGTGGAGAAAAAGACAGTGACTACCTTTTTAAAGTGGGCCTAAGATTTACTACCCAAAAAATGCAAGAATAATATGAAGGAGAGATCACCAATGACAGCTGAGCAGAGCTTTAGTTAGGAAATGGTGTGATCATCCAGGCTGACATTTTTATTGCTTTATATTCTCATGTACCCATGTTATTTGTTTTGAGAACCAAAACAAAATGGGAAAGGAGTTTGCAGCAATCAGACTTAGAGACAAAGACCGGTATGAATGTCATTTCTAGGAAAGCTGATACAAGAGGGAGCAGAGACGTGCAGACTGTTGAGTCTCTGGGAAAGAGACCATTAGGAAACACTCTGCAAGCAAACTATGAGGGCCTGAAAACATCAGCCTCTGCATATTAATTTTTGTGTAGGGCTGAATACCAAAGCTTTAACAGAGAATGTCCCCTTTCTCAGTCAAATTTCAGGCTGGACCCCTCCGAGCTGATGTGTCCCAAGCACTGAGACAAGCTTTGAGAGAACCTGGCAATAGCTTGTCTCTGCTGAGGTGTAGCAAGTGCCTTCACAGGAATTTGGAGATGCAGCTCCTTCTTTATCCAGAGTATCACTAGATAAATTCTTGTAAAATGTTTTGATGTCTGACTGCGCCAGACCCTTGTGTCTGATGATTACATTTGTTTAAGTTAGACCTCTGAGTTTGTGAGAATGGAATTATCTATTTTTCAGAACAATTAACACAATCTTATTTAATGAGCTGAAGGTCGGAGGATTATGTGGTTTTATGTACAATGCATTTTTAAAAGCTAATTAAGAATCATTCAGTTTGCTCTGTACTAAAGACTGAGAACATTTCACATTAGATGACTCTTGGTCCTCTCTAGCAGCAGAAAGAGAGGAGAGAGAGATGAATGGAGAAAGAGAAAAACAGAGAAAGAATGAGCTGGCATGCAAATAAACAAATGCATCACATGGATGTAGTTAACAGAAAGCAATGAAAAAACCTCCATTCTGGTAACACTAGAAATAAAATTGACTCTTGGATCAGAGGGCTAATCTAAAATATTAATCTGCAAATATATTCAGTATTTGCAATTACAAGCATTCCTTGTTAGAAGAAGAGGGATGGAGAGGAATAAAGAGAAGTGCTTCTCTCAGAACATTATTTTAGCGATGTTTTTATCACTCAGTGCTTACAGAGCATCTCCTCCCCTGTCTCTCTCTTGCACCTCACATGCCACCGTTCCTCTATGAGGAAAGCCTGGTTAGCGAGCCTCCTGTCAGAGATGAGTCTTCTGGGAGAAAGTACAAAAGGTTGTGGAGCAGAGGCTGGACTTGGGTACCAGAAGGATCCTGGAGTAGAAGGAGCTGCCTTCTGGTACAGAGGTAGATGTGGATCACAGTGAAAAGGCAGTTTGCCCTGTAAACACCTTGGCTTCAGGGATTGCAAAGGTCAGTAGAAGCAAAATGAGACACAAATCAGACATATCCAGAGGCAATGCAGAATTTGAGAGCCAGGGCAAGAGGTTTATGTTCTATGCCTCTGCTTAGCTTTTTAAAGGGAAAAGGTAAGAAAATTGGAAGCTGTTCCTTGCCTTTGGATGCTTATCTATGCTGCTGATTCAAGTGCTTGGAGGTTCATTTTCTGTCTCTGTCCAAAGCATGTAAACACTATCAGACGTTGAGGTGACTCATTTCAAAACTAGTCTTTGCACTACTATTCTGTTGATCAAATATGGCAATTATTTCAGTCTCAAAAAACCTTTTAGGGATAACAATAGATGTTGCCAATCAAATCTAGAAAGTACACATGCATTCAAAGAGCAAGATGAACGAGAAATAAGAGCAACATGTGTAGCTAGAATATATTATGGATTACCATCCTCTTACACAAAGGCTAGTAAACTCTTCAAAATGCAGCAAACTACAGAGCTAATAAAAGGGATAGAAATGCGCGGATGTCTCAGTTTGTCTAATTTGTGTCTTTCTAGCATTGGTAGGATGAGTCACTGGATTTAGCAATTGCTTGTGAATATGAACATATTAACAATTTTATGCTGCAGTTCTGCCATAAAATGTAATCCTTTACAATTCTGTATTCTCAAGTGAAATGCAAGCTTAGAACTGGAATAAAATTAGAAAAGATACGTGAGTTGTCAGCTTATTTTCTTTTTAAATCTGTGTTTATACATTTAAATATGCAACTTCACTTGGAAAAGAGTACTCCCTTTCATCCCTACCCCTTCCCCAGTGTGTACAACTCGCTACTATAAAAGATATATTTAAATATGGGGCTACCAGGCTGGTTGTTCAAGGTGATCTGTGTATTTTTACATGGTACCAAACATAAATTACTATTTTTCTTCACATCAATAAACATTAGAATAGGAAAGCTTATGCAGACCACGTATGACTCAATGGCAAAGAAATCAATTGCTTATTGAAATTTGCATATGTAATCCACAGTATTAGTAAACAAAGGGATATAGATCCTTTCAACTTTTGATAACATTCAACAGATTTAAATAATTAGAAAACAGAGCACAAGGTTTACCTTGAAGACATAGCAAATATAGCTGAATCTTTCAATCCTATCCATGGTTTTAGACGTTACTCTAGTCTACAGAAAAGTTAATCTGAGTATTTGATGGCTTGTTGAAGGTTATAAAGAAAGTGCCTGACAAAGTGACAGGTAGAACTAGTGTTTCTAGGTATTCAGGTTATGACCAAACCACTAGACTGATCTTTTTGTTTCTCCTTGATTTTAATGAGACTGTGTCACTTACTGGAGACATCTTTGCACTTGTGCATTAAACAGACTTTCAAATTTACTCAAATAAGAGGGAAGAAAAATTGCAGTTCTTTCAGTGTAGAAAAGTCCCAAATGCTGATTTTTAATCTTATTGAAAAATTTATGCTTTTATATATGAAACAATCAATTATGTTTAGGACATTCACTAACTTTAACTTATAAAATATTCTTTTCTGGGCATGAATAAAGCCTCAGAAGGATAACCATATATTTTCTACCACATTTAGTTGTTTGATATGTTAATGTTTCTATTTGCAAGATAATTAATGGAAAAATATATGCACTCCATTCAGTCTTTCCATGCTATGCACCCTTTGAAACTACTTATGCGCTTGATTGACTTAGTGTGCAACAGAAAGCAATGTTTCTAATGTGTTTGAAAAAAATCTTAAACTCATATAGCTGAAAATTACACGTATTATACATATATAAATAATATGCATACTTATATATATATATAATATGCATAAAATACCATATAATGTAATAAATATGAACACATTGCACATATATATCTATATAAATATACTGTTATCTCTCTCTTTCTCTCTCTCTCTCTCTCTCTTTCTCTCCCTCTCTCTCTCTCTCTCTCTCTATCTCACTTGGATTCTTAAACGATAAGAATTACATATACCCTTATCTCAAATGCTTAAAACTCGAAAGTGTTTACACTAAATAGTCAGATATTAACTGCAATGAAAGTTTGAATTCAATTTCTTACCTGCTTTTTTAATTTCAGGAACAGTTGTCTTCTCATGAGCTTTCTCTTTTTTCCCTGTTTTCTCTAAGATTTAATTAAAGAAGTAATTTGCTATGAATTGTACATTCAAATATGCAGTCAGCGAAGTCCTTGTGTGCACATGCTGAAAAAAATGTGACTTATTTGGGAGTTTAGTTCAGATTATGCCCTTATGGCACTTGCACCCAACTAGCCACAGAGCAATCAGATGAAAATAAAAATTAATCAGTATGCATCAACCATGGATGATTTGGACCCTTAATAATTCATCAAAGGCTAGGCAAAAATCATCAGTGCATGAATGTGGCACCTTTTAGCTTAAGCTCCTGTTTGAATAAGATCATTAAAAAATAATGAATGACTTAAGTATTTTCCCATGAAGTAAGACCTTAGTGGATTTTAGATGCTTCCTGGGAATAAATGATTGAAATATTATTTAGATGGATATCATGGCTTTGCAGTTTGGTCACTGCAAGTTTTGACTGTGATTCTATAAAATAAATAAATCAATCTACCCCACCTTCAGAAAATGGTGCACCATGAATTGAGTGATATCTTCCATGAGTTTTGTGTATTGTAGGATCACTATGTCCTGCTATATACGGACTCCACTAAATTGTTTAAAAAGCCCACCAAACAGGACTTTTAGTCAGAAAATAAGTTTAGAAAATATTGGACACTGAACATGTTAGACATTAGACATGCAAGTAGTGACTAAGCAACTAAGAAAAGGACAATACAGAGGCAGAAGTAAAGGATTAACCTAACCGAAAATGATGAGAAATGAGCCAGGAGTGTGAGTAAAAGCTGAATGAGCCCAGTAAGAAACATTTCCAATTCGTACCTGTCATCTTCGTTTCAGTCCTTCTCCTTTTTTCATCATCCTTCTTCTTGTCCTCTTTTCTCTCTAAAAGGGGAAATAGAAGTTCAGTTGACTACTTTTTTACAGATACACACACAAATATATATGTATGGAAGTATGTATATATGTATGTATATATACTCTTGGGATTGGGTTCCTTCACTAGGTGCGATACAGTCTAGATTTGATAAGCTGGTCTCTTACCACCAGCAGCTCAGAAATAAACCTTAATGCTCAGATAGTGAATGATAGAATAAGGATAGAACTGCAATAAGTATGTACAGAAGATTATTATGTAAATAATGACTAATTCAAGAAATTATGCCCATTAACCTGGCAAAACTAAGAGTTTATTGTGGTGACTCACTAGCCATGCACCTGTTCTGCTTTTTTTTTTGTAAAATCTAACTGAATGGCAGCAAAACTTGCAAGTGGTACTTGGGAACAAGTGTAGAATACCATGAAAACCCTGCATATACAATATATCTTTGTAACACCTTTTATGAATCAAATCTCTGAAACTGTCATTACAGGACTTCTGCTATTCATGTAGAGTTGCCATTAAAGTGTCATCTACAGAAGAACATGAGTTGTTCTTTTAAAAGCATCTGCCTCTATTTTGTCAATTAATTGAACAATAGTATAAACAAGGAGAATATTTTTCCCTTTCTTTTAACAATTTAATAACTAATTTCATGAATGTTTTTAATTAGAAAATTGAGAGTTCAGTAGAGGATATGGGAAGCTATAATTCCTACTTTTCCTTTGGGAAATGAATCTCCTTTTTGATGGGGAAGAATACAAGACTACAAGAATAATTAATCTAAGTGTATTTTTAATTGCTTGTCCATGAAAAGCCAAATTTTTTACCTTTGGTTTGAGCTGCATGGCTTTGGTTGTTGATGTAGTTATAAACAGTGGAACTAAAATTTTCTTTTTGTGATGTCTTACTGTTACAAATGTGGATAAGAAACCAAGTTTTATTATCTTACAAAAGACAGAACAATAAGCCTTCAAACAAGAGTCTGTTCTTTAGTTGAAAAATATTTAGTGTTTGGGAATATTTTCAGATCAAAGAAGCAAATATACTCTTATCTTTGCATAAAATTAACATGATAAAGGAAAAAAAACACGATGAACATTATTACTAACATGATAAAGGAAAAAATAAAAATTAAAAAACCACAACAACTTACTTTTCACTTCTCTAGGCACAGACTTTTCTTCTGCATGGAAAAAATATATACAAATCATGAAAAAAAAGTTAAAATCTGTACAACATCATCCTAAACCAAAAAAAAGGATATGTAAGTTTGATTTTTGAAAAATTTAAAAATTGCTGGTTCTTTAGAGTACATGATTTCCACAGTCATTCAATGATAATTTCATAAATAAAGTTTTGCCTGTCACGGTGGCAATGTATTTACCAATATTCAAGGTTACCCCAAACCATACTTGTGCTGATTTTCTGACAATAAGATTTAACATTAAGCATAATCTTGATGTGTTCCAGTTCTTTTTTGTTTTAAATAGATTTGCTCAAGACATTTCCCCTGTCATTGTCTTCAGAAAATGAAGCAGAAAATCCTTACATGAACTCTACAGAATGTTTCTCCCACTGTTGCATGTGCTTAATGCTTCCTGCTGAAACCTTGAGAATACTGAACTTCAAGCTGCAAATTCCTTTGTGTTGTGACTGTGCTTTGTGATATCCAGGTTTCTTAGACATGCATGGAGCATCAGAACTGTGTCATCCTCCACAAACTTGTTTGGAGCTTCATTTTCTTATATATTTGAATATTCTCATTATTGACTATCTCTAGGGTTCCAAGGAGTCTCTCTCTTTTTCTGACATGCTGTTCCAAAGACTTCTGCTAGGGACTCTGGATGTCTCTTCAAAATGGAGGTCACTTCAGATTTCGCACAAGCTGTTCCACAGCTCCCTTTGCCTATGCCACCTGACTTTTCTGTGTTTTGGTTCCACATGTAATGTAGAACTCTTCTAATTTCTAAAATGTGATTGGTTTATTTATTTGCTTACTGTGCCTGAATTAACCCAAACTGGTAAACATGTCTCAGTTACTGTTAGAAAAGAGCTTCCTTCTGTCTTCCTTCCATTGGCCCTTATCCCTAGTAATCAGAGGCTGAAGTGCCACCAGTACTTCTGTAATTTCCATTTTTTTCAGTTGGATTGATTTTTAGGTGATGCATAGGAATAATTTGTAAGCTCAAAGTCCCTATAACAAACAAGATTCTTTTTAATCTGAGACCATTTCTACCTTTGAATTTGTAGAGTTTTGCATGCTTTTGGGGCCCAGAAAAGCCACATGAAATCTGCCTCAAGTTCCATAGCAAGGTTCAGAGTCATATGTGTCTTGAGAGTCGTAAGCTGAGGCATGGAGCTTTGAGAAGTGAAGCTTTGTATGGAAACTGTAGAGGAAGTTGTAGGAATTGTTACTGCACATAACCTAAAGCGAAGATGACTACATCCATGGTTGTGGAGTCTTCATTACTAAGTCATTCCATCAATTTATCCCATTGAGAAAATTTTCTTCCATCAAGCTCTCAAGTTGCATTATTCCGAGTGTCCAACCTAGAGGCATCTGTGTTCGTTATGAATTTTCTGGAGGATGATTATGTAGAAGTATTAAAGGACTGTGGCCCCTATTGCCCATTTGCGCTGTCTCATGCAAGATAGGCACTCTCGGTCAAGTTTGAGATAAACAGTCACAGGGCTTCCATTCACATCTCAGCTGCATCTAGCCCCACTGCTGTCCCTCATGACTACTACTGACAGAAGTTTATGTAAATAAGAGCAAAGGACTCAGTAAATGGATAATAAAGAAAGCTTTTCTGATTTAAGAAAGTGATCCCATTTCCTGAATAAATTTATTTCCTCTCAATTTGAGTAGCTCACATGTGGAATGTTGCATGTTAAGTGTGTATTTAACACCAGTAAAACTTGCAATTTCTGAAACAGTAAATGTAGTGGGCTTTCTTCAGCAAGGTACACAGCTAAATTAAGAGGCAGAGCAAATAACTAAATAGGAACTTAGGCAAGTCTTCTGCACTCTAAAATATGAACCCTATCAATTGAAAGCACCTATTTTTTAGCTACAAATTGTCACAGAACTACAAATAACCATGGATCAACTTCATAAAGAGGGATCATAATATCTACAAATTCTGGGTTACACAAGGAAACACACGATGCTTTTGATGATTCAGCATTGACCAGAATATATAATTCAAGTGCAATTGACTATTGAAAAATGTTATTGCTACTCTTCCTTGATTATGTAACTAAAGGTATTTTTTTCACCAGGATCACTAGTCCTGTATGACATTGTATGGTTAGGGTGTAAGACATACAGGCACAAATGATGTCACCTTCAAAAGCCTGCAATACTTTTGTAAGAATGAAATAAGGATATAGGCAGCTGGCAGAGTACATGACAATCAGTCAGCAAGGCAAGCAATTGAAGTTTTATTTAATCAAGGGGTTTTTTTCTGCAGACTTTGTACAGAAGTTGAGCTTTATGTAGTATAAGAAGGAGTTCAGTGTGCATGAGAAATATGAATTAAAGCAGTGGTCTACTACTGAATGGAAAATGCAGGTAACATTTTTTCCAGTGTGAAAAATAAAAGGAAGCAATATAGAACATGTTCTTATGAGAAATGACTGGATTGAAGAGAACAGCCCTTAAAGCAAAGAAAGATCTAAAATGGAATTATTTCTTTTTGAATAAGGAGTGAAGGACTGAGGTCAGGGGAAATCCAAGTAAGATTCAACAAGGACCAAGAAAGAGGTCTTTCAATCTGAATTGCTTTAAACCATCTCTCACAATGTCTTTGTGTTATTCTCATTGAACAGCAACTAAGTCTTGGACAACAGTGGGAGGGGAGACAACAGAAACATGCTAACAATGCAGCACTTGAAAACAGGCCTGGTAAGACCAGTGTGCTACTGTGTCGGTGTTGAGTGGAGTCTAAATTTAGGGATCCACATGAGTTACTGGGCAAAGTGTCATGGGAATGCTGCACAGGAACTGGAAGAAGAAGGTGCTCTAAAAGTTTCTTCTCTGTATTGCTCCAGACAGTTCATGTGCTTATGGAAAGACTGACTGGAAGAAATTGTCAGCTTATCCCATCTGCTCTGAGAAACTGAGGTAAGGAGGGCAGCAAAATACAGACATGGATTCCTTCTTGTGGAGAGGAATGTACATAGCAAACACTAACTAGTGGAGACATTTTGGTTCACATAAGATTTCTTAAGTTCAAATACTTATGCAAGGCTGATCTGCATTTATCTAAAACTCTGTTGTCAGGAAATCTTGGGAGAAAAGCTCTTGTGAGAGACTTTGGATATTGCCTGCCTTTGTGAAATACAGCTTTCCTTGCCTACTGATTCTTGTCCTGGCAGAACTAAAGAGCAGCAGAGATACATGTATACACACTAACATACAAACCAGAACAAAGCAAATGTTAGTTTAGTTTTTCCAGAGAAACCATGATTCAAACTGAACACAGTAATTTCGTTCCAGCTAAAACTTCACTCTGTTTTAATTCAAGCAGCTCTGCACATCTTAGGCATCACTGGCACAATTTAAAAGACCATTTAAAAAACCCCCCACAAATCTGTATTTTTAACATTTTACTTCCTTATTAATTTTGAAGGGATTTCAGTTGCTCTTTATTTTACTTGATGACTGAAATACTTCCACCACTAAACTTAATGAAAGTTTTCTGTTGATTTCAGTGGGATTTGCATATCCTTTTAAATATTAAAATAACTTGTCCTGTTTCAGTTTTTGATGATATTTCTTTTCTCTTTGTGCGTTGCTTAGAGTGGAGACTGACAATGACTGGTCAGTTGCACTTTTGATCCTAAACAATTTAACACACAATCACACAATAAGACCCTTTAGAGTTGTAAACCTTTTGGAGGAATGGAAAAATAATGCTTAGTTTAGGATGTCATGGAAACTTATACTTTAAAGATTAAACCTAAATTTTAATTAAAAATTGATCTCAGCTGTCTCTTTGAAAAAGATCCCTTTCTGTGTCCTTGTTAGTCCAGCCTTTTTCTCTATGAGAAATCTTACTAGATTCAGCCAAATTAGTGAAAGGTCTAAAGATCAAAGAAACCTAAATAGTTTTAATCTAAATTCTTAGAATTGCTTCTTTTAACAAACAAACATATACATGTGCATGCATACATACACACATGCTGTCTCTAACTTGCAGGTGAGAGCTGAGGCCAAAATGTAGTGCATTTTTTTGCAAAGCTCTGTTTAAAATACAGGTTTTCTTTTTTGTTTTTTTTTCAACAGAGTGATGAAATAAAATTTATTCTCATATTGAGCAAGTGAAAGACTGTTGGGGCACACAGATAACTGGAGATATAGCAGAAGTCCTAGGCAATCTCTCCAGCTTGACTTCGCTTTTTGAAGCTGCTTAACAGTTTTCAAATCCAAACTGAAACCGTATATAGCATCTGTGAAGGTTGCTTATGGAGATATTTGTGAGGTCTGCAGAGTCTGTGTAATAGCAATACTGTGTTTGAAATTCCTAATGCTTTCATGTGACCTACACAAATGTCTCTCATTTCTTCCTGTAGTGATTATAGGCTCCTTTTCTGTGGCTCTGTTGAATTAAGCACCAGAACTGTTTGCTAATAGTATGAGGCCATATGTTGTCCTCACTAAACCACACAGTGGGGAGCAAAGGGATAAAAATACCAGTGCAAAGAAGACAGAGTATGCATGCCAAGAGAAAAAAGAGAGGGCAGGCCAACTTCCATGACAAGACCAGCAATAGGAACTCCACTGGGCAATGGCAAATACGAGGATGAATTATATTCCCATTGACTTATGGTGCAACCGTCACTAGTGAGAGCTAAGGCAACAGCGTTAGCCTTCTCTGTCTGTATGACTAACATTCCTACTAGGCAACATGAGTGACAGCTGCACCAACTGTGTTACCGGTGCAAGGAGGGGGTTTGCTGCTGTCTTTCATGGGGCATGTTTTTGAGCAAGAATGTCTGAGCTTTAATAATGGGATGATGGGGTTATGCAGGATCTCTTCTGCAAGAGTTTCCCTTTACTTTACAAAGAAAAATGGAATTTCTACCGTTGAAAACCTAGAGAATCTCAACCAACTATTTTCCATTTTCAGGTGCAACATATGCAAAAGATGATTGCTTTTCTGCAACATTTAAAAAGCACTTGAAAATGTTAAAATAATCTGCAGTGCTGTTTGTGTTGTATTGGGTAGATTTTGGTGAATATTTATTTTTAAATGCATAATCTAATATTGCAAATTGTGTTATTATTAATGATGACAAAACAAAATGATATGCTTAATCAAAATATATATTTCATAAATAGTTTTTTGACAGTCTAGTAAGCTTTTCTTAATACCTGTTTAACTTTTTGTATTTTATGCTAGAATAAAAGTAATACAGAAGAGCCTCATATCATTAAGGAAAATGTCAAGGGCTCTCTGAAACCATGAAAATTAAGGTTTTTTTTTTTTCCATCATAGCTAAATCATTAGAAATTACTGCTTAAATATCTAATATAAATAATTAAATATCTCACTGAAACCTTGGTTGTATTATTTCGAAGGTTTTACTGTCTTCTGTACAGACTCATGGAGCTGTAGGGCCCATGATTCTCAAAAAACCTTGTAATTCTGTATATAAAGTAATGCATTAAAGCTAACTAAACTGTTCCATCTAATAACCCAGATTAAAACTTAGCCTGTTGTATTATGCTATTTCTAATAGTAATGTTTTTCTTTATTTTTTTCCCTCTCTTGGATTAAAATTTATCAGAAAATGGATTTTCATCCAGCACTCAGATTAGTATTATTAAGAATATTCTAAATTGGAAGAAGATTTTCAGAATTGTGCTTTTTGGAAAGATTGTTGTTGTATCTTGAATCACTATCTTTCACTGGAGGGGTTTTTTTAGTGTAATTGATTTTACAGGAGAAAAGAAAAAAAACAAGGTTTTTTATAGAACGATCTTTGTACAGAAGAGAAGGCAGACATTGACAGACTGTACTGAAGCAGATTGATTTGTACAAGATTTATACACTTCTATACATCAAGGGAGCTTTGTCAAAATTTGTATTGACTTTAGTAATTTAGATATTCTTGGTTATATTCCCTGATGTTATATTCATGAACAGAGGTATAGACTAGAAATACTTCTTGAGATAGTCAGATGGTGTACACTCTCTACAGCAACAAAGATAGAGGCAGTTGCCAATTTAGCCTCCACAGGAGTTTTGACGGAAGTTTAGCACATTTCACAGCAATTCACTTTATTTTATTCTGCAAAATTTGTAATTAGAGGATTCAAACAGTGACCTAGAAAAAAAATATTTTTTTCCTCGGAGATCCCCAGAAGATGTTACAAAGATTTTGTAATTTTTTTTTTTTTTTTTACCTCATTGAATATCACAAATACCAACAAGATTGCAAGGAACAGCCAGTATGCTTCAGCTGAAGAAGGGGGGTATTTCAGACCCTGTCAGGATGCATTAACAAATCAGAATGCTTATGTTGATGATTCTTCCCTGATAAATGCTCTCCCACTCAAAGATACAAGCACAGAGTTCTAGGACAATATAACCTCGAAAATCATACTCAGATACAATGCCATTCAAAGTTTCTCTTGTGATAAAATGCTCTTCAAAGGGGTACAAAGTCTCTTTGAGATCATATGTAATATGCATTAAGGTTCCCTGCACCGAGAGAATGATTTTGACACAGGCTTCTCTCAAAGGTGTTGTGGTCTTGTGAGAAAGAAAAGACATACTATTTTGGAACAATTAATGTAAAACCTTACAGATAACTAACTAAGCCTCTGAGTTTAGTTTTGACATTTCTTGTCTGTCTGCAACATGTTCCTGAGAGATTATCCTGCCATGTCAGAGAGCTTAACATGGGGGGACTATCAGAAAGGAAAGTCCTTCTTAGGTGAATGGGGAAATAGAGGAATCTAAAAGCTGTGTGAGTTGAGTGAAAAAGTCAAGACCTGAGAGAGAAAATCACAGAGAATCAATGTGCACTGCAGAACAATTTTAGGATGCTGGCGAATGGCAAAATACAAGAAATCTAGAGTTAAAGAGTTGAAGAAGACTACAGTCAAGGAAGAAGAAGCATATTAAAGTCAAAGTTCAGGCAGCCATGGAGAACTGATCTGTTGAAATTACAGGCGACACCAGCGGCCTCCCTAGATGGCAGCATCAGAATGTCAGCCAAGCTGAGACCACTGCTTGCAAGTCCTTGTGAAAGTTCCAGAAAAAAAGATGCTATAAAGAATTTAAAATAAGTTATTTCACTTCATAGTTTACCAACCAAAGTTTCCAAGCTTGAAGCATAGATAGAAGTTGGGTGTCGATGCCTTTCTCTTCACAAATTCCCTTCTCTTTCTCTTGTTTATTGTTACATGATCTTTTGTTTTGTTTTATTATTCTCTTCTGTTGGTAACCTGACATTTCAAACTCTTCCTTAAACTTTGACCATAAGATCTTTGAAAAGAGCTGAAGAACCATGAAATAGGAGAGCAATGATTTATTCTTTTCCTTTCTGACTGGATGAATATGAAGTATTTTGCTTTTTGACTGGGAGATATATTAAAATATTTAAAATATTAAAATTTTGATAAAATTAATGCAATTTATTGCATACTAGTGGACTATAGTATACAAATTGGGATTGTCTGATATAATTACCCTTTTTTCCATAAGATTTACTGTAAAGGTGAAGGAAGGGGAAATGGCAATGATAAGGAGAGAATGTTTAAGATTTAATACATAATAATAACATCCCTTTTCTGAGACCTTAGTATACTATCTTCAATTATATTTATGATGAGAGGGATCTTTTGTTTCAATCTGTCCCTTCACCTGATCAGGGATATTTATTTCTCTACCAGTCATAAAGGTATGTAAACACTAAGAAGTCACATGCAGATGTCTCTTTAGCTATTTCAGTGATTTAAATTTCTCTCTCTATTATATTTCCATAAATTGCATTTTTTTTCCCCCAGGGCTGAAATAAAGCTTTAGGTTTTAGGGTTCTTAAAGGCAGAGTGACGTATTTTCTCATATATGGAAAATACAGAATAGCTCAATATAACAGCTTTTCACAGTAGCATTTTACAAATAATACAGCCTTCTTTGTTTCCTCTAAAACTCTTGCATGAACAGCATTGTATCCTAGTGACCAGCCTTGATCCTTAAAGGGAATTTAGTTGTATCATTCTGAGCAGATAATCTGCTCCCCAATTTGTTTGCCAAATGGGTGTCTAATTTACATTCCCAATTACCTCAGTTGCATGCATAAATGAGCTAATGAAATACACAAATGTGTAACTGGTCATAAATAGTCATTTCTAAGTGCAATTGCAGTAATTGCATGCTCCTCATGATTTTGAAAATCAAGAACCTAATTTTAATTTGATGCTAGTTCATCTTGCATAACAGTTATATTTAAAGCTGAAGTTTATCACTCAGCAAATGTGACAGTCTCGTTCTATTATGTCTTTTTTCCATTATGGCTAATTGGCGGATAAGAGCGTTTAACATTGGAGGGACTTCTTTTTGCTGATAAGCAGGGATCAGACATTTTCCTAAAATAAGCAGGGCTGCAAATCTATTTATATACTATATTGTGTCACAATAGCTGCAGTTTTATACTCCTTTAAACAGTGTGTTTAAAAAGAAGTATTAATTTGAGGTAATGAGATTTTGGGGAAAGAGATAATAAGACACATAACTATTTTTGTCCAAATATTCTGATCACAATAATCACATTACAGAAATATCTAATTAACATTTTGTTTTAGTCACAGGTCCTGCCAAAATCTGTTTGTTTCTGTTTCCAAATGCAGGCAAATCTTGTATCTCTTGTTACTTATTCTGCTGCCATCCCATCTGTTTTTCTCTTAGATTGCAGTTGCTTTCTGGATAACATAGAACTAAGACCTCTATAAGAAAGATTAGCAAGTGCTGTAGTGTGACTGAATGACTCCAAAGTATCATATGAAAACTGCTATATAATTACATAAAAGGAATCATGTGTTTTGTACTATTAAATTTTATGGTACCCAGACCAAGAATGTATATTGCAGTAGTAGTTCTAAGTCATTGGACATGATCCATTTTAAAATTAAAATGTGTATTTCAACCACTTTACTGTTATGGTTTGACTATAAACAATATAATTCAATTGCAGGAATCATGTTTTAATCTTCTGAAGGTGAGATCTGACTTTGTATTTTTCTTTCAATGGTTTTAACAATAGAAATAGGGTTCATAAATGCAGAGCCAGAAATATCATGTTTATTGCAGATAATGCACAGAAACATTGCTAAATAACAATAGCTGAAAGAGTAATCCAAAGTATATTAAGAGAATAATGTTAATTATGCTTATAGTTAGATAGCAACTCATGGCTGAACACCATTCAAAGTATTTTACATATTAGACCTTGATTTTGTAATGTTTCACTCAGAAAATCCCACAAACCATCCGCAGGAATGCTACAAGGAACACTTACTTCTTGTGTATATTTCAGTCTGCCATTCCTGTCCCAGGCCTAATCATTTGATCAACTTTATCATATAGGTTATACTTACAAAAAATAAAAATAATTTAAAAAAATCCATTACAACAGACATTAAAGTTGATGCGAGAAGCCAATAAAGGTGCAAAAACTGAAACTTGCCTTCAATAGATGTTGGTTTCTTTCTTGGACTGTGTTCTAGAAGAAGACGAGGTGGTATGAATTCCTTATGTCCTGCACATAAGCATAGAGGTTAAGAAGCATAGAAAATGTATTCACTAACAGGCTGAGCAGTTTCACTGGGAGGCTGAGCTCACTTCAAAATTGTTCATGTTTAAAATATTACACTATGTATAAAAGCTATTATCTTTCAGACACCATAGGAGGGAAATGTATTTCTCAACAAATAAAGTAATTTATTTTTAAGAGGCACATTTGAAATCAATGAAGTCCAAGTGACTCAAATATATATTGAAATGCTTACCCTTTTATTTTTCTTCATTAGATTCAGAACTGAACAATAATACTTTGATAATAAGGTTACATATTCATGATGCCTCTTCTACAGTAAAGGCCTATTTTCTACTGTCAAACAAATGATCTTAGTTGTTCCCTCAAGTCCACTTATTATGAACTCCTTGAAACACCACTAAAAATTATGATGTGTCTCATCCATAAGGGTTATTCTTAATTAGGCAATACAAACCATGTTATGCATTGTAAACACTGATGAGGTCCTGATTCCATCTGCAGACTGAAATACCTCTACTCTCTCAGAGTGTTCAGCTGGGACTTTCTGCACTGTCTTAGTCTATCTGCAGATATCATGCCTTATACAAAACATTTTTCACTTCATTTCTCCAAAGATTCACAAACAGATTTAGTGTACTCATTACTTATGCTTATTTTCTTGTTTCTAACACGTTTGAAGTCTCCCTATTTCCTTTTAATTCCTTTCTCTGACATTTATTCTCAGTAGCTATCATGTCATTGCCATTTGGAAAGTACAGTTTTTTTGTGGCATGAGAAATAAAATTAAGTAGTTAAATATAATAACGATTCAGTCATATGCACCAGCATCTAGTCACTGCACAAGAATCCACATGCAATCAGGCTGTTAAATCGCAGCTCCAGCCCCACATCAGAAACTCAAAGCCATGCCTCATGCTTGATGATAGACTCAGAAGAGAAATTAAGATCTTAATGGTCTTTGGAAACTGCAGTATCTTACTTACCCTTCGCATTTTACAAAAGTATGTATACTCAGGGGGAGTGCATGGGAAAAACATAATTTTGAAGACAGTAGTGGGATTTGAGCATCATGGTCTTACTGTTACTGCATCTCATCAGCATATGTACTATTGAAGACAAATAATTTGCAAGCATGTGGTCTAGTTCATCCAGTAATTTGTATAAAATATCACATATAGAGCTGCACAAACTTGTCTTGTGCCTGAGCTACTGATAAAATGTTGACACATTGGTAAAATCAATGCATTGAAGGTGCTTTGTAAAAAATGGTAAAAATATTGGGTTTTACGTGTGTTTCCTGTCTTGGCAATAATCACAAGGGGGTGCTTGCCAATCTCATCATAGAATAACTATAGCCTTAATATGAATGTTAAGCAAACTTTAGGAATCCAGATGTTTAACTATGATTTTCCAAACACTTTAGATCTCAAAAAAACCCCAAACGAACAAACTTGAAGTTGCAAACTGAACTAATGAGATTGTGAACACCTTTGTTACCAACTAGACTAGAAAATATCCATAACCTTTGTCAACATGCAGAAACTTCATTAATTGAATTTCTAGTTCGCAATGAAAACAAAAAAACCCCACCAAAATTAATGAAAAATGGGTAGTCTTATTCTTTCTGCTAGGTTTGTTCTGACTGAAGATTGCTTTTTTTTTTTTTTTTTTTTTTTTAGCCTAAACTAGATCATCTATCCCCAGGTAAAAAACTGATCATTTTTATAACTTGGACTAGTTGTTTTGTGTGAAGGATGATAAAGGGCAGTGGATCAGAATGTTGAGTAGATGAGTAATGAAGAAGGATAGTCAATAATTTGGACTGCAATGTGGTACCTACAGCATGGGACAATGATCTTACACCCCTAGGTCAAATTGCAGGCTGACCCCATTATCTTCTTGTTCTTTTCTGTAGCAGCACTTTTCTAATGATTGCATCAGTGTGAGTATAATGCCACGATGATACCACTTATTGCTAATGACTTGTCAAGTTCTATTTTATAGTTTTACAAGTTTTAAGAAAATAATTTATTTCATGCAAATTGACCACATGATCCAATATGAGAGTGTTTTAAGCACGAAAAGCTTAAGCTTCACAGATCAAAAACTTTCCCTTAGGCCAAAATGTTTGTTCTAAGCAGGTTCCCATCCACTCTGATAAAAGGCTTCTTTAATGTTTCCATGTCTTATTAAATGTCTCTATATTCACTTTGATGGGATTGCAAAGGACAGTAGCTGAATAAATATTTTATCCATTCTTTTGATGAAATATGTTAAAGGGGGTAACCTAAGTCAAATTTCTTTCCTTTTTTTTTGTCTCCTCTTTAAGTTATAAAGCAGAAGTGGTTTTCTGTAGTACAGACAACTCATAAATAGAAATGAGGAATTGGCTTCAGCAGATCAGACCATTAGGATTAATGGTGTCTACTATCTTGACTTCAGCAGTGGCCAGTTGGACACATATCCATGATGTAAAGAGAGGAAGGCAGAATGTTTTTAATGGTCCCAGTAGACAATCAGATTAACCCATGAATCATGAGAAGTTGTTATCCGGATTATCACTATTATTATTGGACATACAGTTATCTGACTGCTGTAAAAATTCAGCAGAGCACTGCATAGTTATTTGCTTCTCATTTCAAATGGAGACTTCACTTTTATGCTATGAGATAAACTGAAAAGGTTCATTTATCTTGTTTTTTTTTTTGACGTTATTGCTCAAAAAGACATAATTGCAAACACAAAAATTACACACTTATCTATGCCTTATCTGTCCATACGGTTGTTCCACAACATTTACATGCATGATCTGTCCATGCTTTTTTACTACAGATATCTCCATCATATATGGTACTGTAAACAGTTATCTGATAACAAATTACATCTGATGAAAACTGAAACAGTGAAATGTTTTGGCTTTAAGCTCATGGGAATGTTCTCACCAGGAAAAAAAGTGTCAAATTAAGACATGAGTGTCTTTTGCCACTGCCTGAAAGGAGAGAAATACACTGCAAAGATGAGTAGAAGGTTTAAGACACCAGATGGTAACATGAATACTTCATTGAAAATAAGCTATGCTCCTCAAGCTCTGTGAAACTTCTGTCATCAGTGTTTTTAAATCACTTGAGATGTCTTGAATAAATGAATTCTGACTTATTTTGTTAATATTTTAGATTTTTTTTACTGTGTGGTAAGGAATACAAGGGAAAATTTAATTACTCTACTTTTCTCAATCTAGGAAGTGTCTTTCTATATGCATCAAAAATGTCATGTCCGAACATTGTGGATAAGTTGAATTCTTACAACATCAAATCATGTAAGTTATCTTTCTTCCCTGATCTTCTGAGTTCTATTTGTTGGCAGCAACCTTAATAGGTTACATTCTTAACCACACCTTTCTAAATCAAAAGGTCATGAGATAAAATAAAACAATAAAAAATAAAAAACTTCTAAAATTATGATTATTCTTAAACGAGTAAAGACATTGTAGACAGGAGAATATTCCAATCAGATATGGAGAGAAATAATGCCACCACAGTATGCAATATGTGGAAATACTATTCCTAAGACTGTTCACTTTCTCATATCCATATATCAGTTATTTGAACGGCAGGAATCCTACCATCCAACAGCATCAATATTGTTACAGTGTCTCTCAGTGGCAGCAAAATAACTTCAGATAAGTGTCATTCTGGTCAAATGTGACATCGTTGCATAATGATAGCAAAAATAATTGAAATAAAGTAAATGTGCTCTTTGCAGAGTCATTTGTTACAAGAAGCAAATTCAAATAAAATGTTTCATGAATCTTGGAACAAGGCAAGGATCAGCAGAATGAGGTAAGAATGCCAAATATGCTTTTAGAAGACTGAAAAACGTAGTGAACTCCAAACATTTTGTCCAGGCTTCCAGTTCTGATGTGCAAGTTGCTAGAAGTTAAAGGTGAATCTCTCCTTTGCTATCAGTCATTACTCTTCAGACATCAGACTGTCACTATGTTGAATAAGGGTTTCTCTGCTTAACACATGTGCATGAAAGACTATGAGAAAACTGTTTTTCATTAAGAAAGAACAGCTGAGGATCAAGAAGTGAGATGGTGTAACTATTGAACAATATAAATGCTCATTTTCAGGAAGGAATGAGTCAAAATACTGATGCTTCATATAGGCATTCTTTTCTAAGGCACACATTGTGACACAATGGTTTTATGCACACCAGTAATTAAATGGTGCCTGGAAAAGTTACTGGGCTCTGCAATTCAGACATGCACATCCTGCAACATTTTTTTGAATAGCCCCCTGACAGCTTTGACCTGTGCCAAACAACAATGTCTCAGACAATCCATTGGCTTAGTTCAGGAGTCAGCAAGGCCCAGGGACCACTCCCAATAGGCAGCTGGGATACAGCCAACCCATTTTGACCTTGAGGAAGTTTACTCAACACCGATCACTCTAGGACAGAAGAAATCACATTCAGAGAACAGTTGAATCGAGTTTGATTTACTAATCTAAATGTAGCCCACAAGTCTTAAAAGTGATAAAAAATTTTGTCAAATGGAAAAAGAAATGTTTGAGCAAGGTCTTAATGACCTATTTTAAACTGATCTTTTTTGACAGTGGCAGATGGAATTAATGGATAATAAAATGAGGCTTTTAAGGAACTATTTTAGAAACCAACATACATTTCAGTTTTTCAATTGCACACAGGATCTGGCTCTATATTAAATGGATAATTGCTCAACATACAGTGAAACTCTGATTTTGCATAAGGTTGATATTACCTAAGAAAAAACTCTTCTATAGTGGTGCAGTGATTACCAGTAGCAATGCAATCCTTTAAATTTTCATAATATGTTGCACACTTTCAGCCAGTTACTTTTACGATGCATACGAAAAGGAGAGATTAAGTGGATTATACCAAATCTATGTATTTATGTTCCACTGTATCTATGCATTTAAATCCATTAAAAATAGCACAGATCATTTTGGAACTCTACATGGAGTCTAACTTATGAGTAAAGCATGTTATTCAGAGATATTCCCTCAACACACAGACAATAAACCCAGGCCTATATAAATCATCTAACGGCTTTGGGAGGCCATCCATCTATTAAGCTGAAAGCAAGGACCAGTAGGTTAAAAGTGAAGGTGTAGGAAGGGTGGATGCAAACTGATAATGTAAATGTAAATGCTCTTGTAAAAGGAGTAGGAGGAAGGATTAAATTTTCTTTATGAGGGCACCAAACAAAAAGTACCAGTAACTTGTTAGTCTTCTTTTTAATACTTTGATATTTGAGTTAGTCCTTTGTTTAAGATGATGTATTCTTATATATATGCAGTTATACCTATATAATATATATTACATATATGTGCATGCACGGGCATATGTACATATATGAATACATATGTATACACAAATACATGTAGGCATTTATTTAGAATGAATTACAGAAAGGTTAGGGTTGTAAGGGACCTAAAAGATCATCTATTTCCAAATTCCCACTGTGGTTTAGTGATGTTTCTGAAGAGAAAATACTTGATTTGGTATTTAAACAGGTGTGAGATTCATTGTTGAAGTTTCCTGGACAGTGTGTGAACATCAGCTAGTTGCTGCATTTTCACTCAGACACCTAATCCAATTAAAATCACAGCTGGGAATTAGATATATATTCTTTCTTTTTTTGTGGGTTTCTATCTCACACAATGCAAGTGTGCACAAATGTACACATGAGGCAGGCAAGGGAGGGAGGCATGGTAGAGTTACAGGTGGTTTTTTCATTGTTTTGTTTTGTTTGGTTTTTTTCCCCTTTTAACCTACATCTCGTGCCATCGGTCTAAAAATGTGTGCAATGTACTTGAACTGCATGGCAGAGCTGCACAGTTAAATCCAATTAAAACAGTATAACTGTTGAGAACTATTTTACAGAATTCTTTTGCCACAAAATTCCTCTTTAGTTCAATCCATATCTTATGACAACTGTTCTGATTTTTGTGTTCAGAAGACTGAAGTCCTTTAGGAGTTAAAAGTTAACTATTAGCAATTTTGTCATTATACATTAAGTAAGAAGTCACACAGCCTTTCCTGAAATTAAAAAAAAATTGAATTGAAAAAATTGAAAATTGAATTGCCTCCACTTCCTCCCGTTATTTATCATGGATATTTAGCAGGTAACAATAATCCTACATGTTATGTTTAGAAATATTGAAAGATGGATCTCAGAGAACTAAGTAGAAGGACAGTGAAAATGATGGGTTATTGTGTCAAAATGATGGGTTATTATAGTTATTGCTGCATTCGGGAGTGCAAAAGGACTGTAAAAGCAGATTATAAAATGAAGAGCTATATTCAGCCTTTTTGTCTTTCCCCAGATAACCTTTAATAAATTGGTATCATGTACAGTGACCCTTAGCATAATTAACATTAATATCAGGAGTTGGTATAGATGCATTTTTTTCAGAATATGAAGTATCTAAGAGAAAATAATTAAAACAGGTAAAAGAAAACTCTACTACTAAATACTTGCAGCTAACAGACAGAATGGAGGGGACTGATGAACTGTTATGCTGAAAAGTAATAACACTGATTATGCCATGGGATCACTGCTCAGTAATTTATAAGTTATTTGTATTTGGCTTATCTGTACATAGCATCAACTGTCCTTAGACCAACTGCATCTAAGAACCATTAAGTGCTAAATTCAGAAAAGTTAAAAGTGACAACTGCAAGAATGCTTAAACTTTATGTGGTTTTGGAGAAAGAGTGCATATGCCAGCTTTTGTGAAACAAAAACAGCCTATCATGGATGGACAATTATAATTTCCCATAACTACAGACATTTGTAGATAATGAATATGTGTAATACAGAAATCACCAGAAATCGAACTGAATCCAAATATTTCTGGCCACAAGCCACAAGGGTTTTCATAACTCTGTAGCTTTTTGCCAGAATGAGAGAAAAAATGTTAATGATTATGTTACATATCATGTCTATACTTGAAAATCACCTAAGCCAGTGAATCCATGACTATTTTTCAGAAGTTAGAATTTCAATAATGAAATTCAAAATTAGAGGGAAAAGAACTGAAATATTTCGTTCCATATCAGAAGCTGGGCCCAAAGGTGCAGAGGTTGGCTTCTAACTCCTGTTCCTCACTTCCACTGAAATCAGTGAGAACTAAGTATTAGGCTGGTGTTAAGTATCTCATACCTCTGACGGTTAGGCTCTTTGAGAAACTCAGTGAGCATTCTCTTTCTTCTATAAATGCCATGGCTGTAATTATTATAAATACTGGAACAAAAAACTGCAATACCAGAGATAATGATTACTTTAAACCATGCTTTGGTAACTTTTGATTCTTTATTTCTTTAATTTTCACAGGAAAGATCCTCTATCTTTTAAAGAGGCTATTTTAAAAACAAAAAGTCCTGGGATTCCCTGTCATTGGTTCTAATTCTTGTGCTCAAGCTCTTCTCTATTATTTTTGGGAAAATGACATAATTTACCATGCCTTCCATTGCACCTATAAATGGATGCAACAGAAATTAAAAGAAAAAAAATTTGAATGTTGCATGCATACAGCAAATAAAAATTCCAAATCTTAAACGCTATGAAAATGAAAGTTGTAAAGACAGAGTTTTTTTGCCCTGATCCTAAATTTATTTAGTTTTCTTTTGTTTGACTCATTTTGACAGGGAATGCTCTCTGTATTTATTCAAGAAAATATTTCCCCCTAAGATTCTTATTTTTCCCTTTCTCTCATTCCCAAAACACTATAACAATTGCTATTCAAAGTTTTAAGTGGCACCACTGTTTTCTTGACTGAGTCAACAGCTACTCTTGATAATATAATTTGAAATCTGAGAGAAAATTTGTCATTTCAAATCTTCATTTGAGCAAAATACTTTTCTGCACATTTGCAGCATACTTCTTGAATGTCTGTAGCCTTTTTCACTACCAGACATTTAAAAGTTGACTTTCAGACAGTTAAGTCACCCGAGGGATCAATTTATAGTCAATGGAGATAAATTGATACCTTCAAAGGGTGATTCATCTTTTCTATCTTAAGGCATCTTTTTTAGGGTGAAATTGTCCTCTTGAGGCCTCCATTTCATACTGTTGGCTATAAAGACAGCTAAAGGTTAAAGTTTGGCCATTAACTTTTGGGTATCTAAGTGAGGTCCAATGAATTGCAAACATCTCATTTTACAGTTCTCCACAAAGACAACACTATGTACTACCAAAATATTCTAAGACTAAAATCAAGAATGATGTATGATTTTTCACACTGTAAATGCTGTCTGGTAAAACAGTGCTCCTCAAACCCTCAGCACTTTTATGAATGAATCTCACATAGAAAGGATTTTGTTGTTAAACTTAACTGGAAAAAAAACCCAAACAAAACAATCAAAAAGAAACAGATAAAAGCATTGTTTAGGTTTAATGTGTGTGGGCATTAAACACTTTTTGAATTCTATATGTTATTTACTTTGTCAGATAATCCTGAATGTATTGAGGGACAAAGTGAAACAATAGGAATATAAGTGAAGCACCAGAGAGAAGAATAGCGTTTCCCAAAGAAGAAAAAATAAATTACTCTTGACATATTCTAGGTGTATGCCATATGTTACATATCTTTTAGTGAAGCAGATACACACAGAAAGAAAGTGGACATCAAGAGAAAGATGCACCTGAAGAGAGAATGGTGAAAGGAATGGATCTGCCACAACTTACTGTCACAGTGGCTGTAGATGGGATGCAGGAGGATGTGGACAACATCAAGGCAGGGAAAAAGTGTTATTTAGGCCATGTCTCAACACTCCTCTCTACTGCATTGCATGTTCTCAGAGAAGAAGAGGTAAGAAATTACTGCTAAGCTGGATGGAATGTATCTAGTCAAAGCATTTGTAGATCCTTTCTATGCTCTACTTATCTATGTGATGTTGTGATCTGGTACCATTACTCAGTTGTTAAAACTGATCCTCATCATTTTTCAACAGAGACAGAAGAGAATCTATATTTGGATGAGAAGAACGACTTCTCTCAGTTCCATAACAGAACTTATGAGAAAACTGGAAGCCTCTCAGTATGTATTTTTCCTCCGTCATGGTGTCTCAGTGTCTTCAGTATCAAGATGTATTTAAACCACATTGTATGGATCTCAGTTATTTTCTTTTTTATTAAAGTTGAGAGACACTCATTGTATGGGGGTTAATTTCCTTAATAATTTTCAGAAGTATATTCTAAAGGTAATGAATTCATTACCTCATTTATAATTTTATAAATAAATACATTTTAGTTATATAACCTGGGTTTATACTACTAACTGAAGGAGAAGATTGTGGATTATCATGTCTCATCAAAAACAAATGTTCATTTGCAAACCATGTAAGATTCCTACTTTACTGAAATGGTTGGCATTTAAGATGCAGTTAGTTGGCTTGTTTGGCTTAAGCAACTCTATGATGGACTTCATGGTTTCCCATTCATTGTATAAGAAGATTAAGGAATTTATTGGAGTCTTCAGAGATTATCCTTGTTCTTTTGTATATACAGATTTTTAAAAGCTAAAAATCTAGACCGGAAAAGGAGCGTCTTTCATTTGGGAAGTGTGTTTTTCTGCATACTTGAAGCCATCCAAGCTCTAAGAAAGAAACATATGTTCTTATAGGCTGACATTTGGAACTTATGTTTTTTAGGTTTCTGAGATGTTACTTGCCAACTATGTCTCACAAATAAGGATAAAACTACTTTTGGCTTAATTAATTTTCAGCAAGTATTTTTCATATTAAATTCACTTCTGACACTTAGATGGAATACTGATGAAAGGTTGTGTAGATCTAGAATCACAAAATCACAGAATGAATAAGATTGGAAGGGATCACAGTGGGTCATCTGGTTCAGCCTCCCTGCTCAAGCAGGGTAATCCTAGAGCACATGGTATAGGATGGCATCCAGAAGGTTCTTGAATATATCTTCAGTAAGGGAGACTCTACAGCCTTTCTGGGCAATCTGTCCCACTGTTTGGTCACAGAAAAGAAATTCTTCCTCATGTTCAGGTGGAACCTGTGCATCAGTTTCTGTTCATTGCCTTTTGTCGCAGTGATTGTCACTCTCTCTTCAGATACTCACACACATTGATGAGGTCCCCTCCAAGTCATCTCTTCCAGAGGCTGAACAGGCCCAGCTCCCTCAGCTTTTCCTTGTAAGAGAGATGCTGTGGTCCCTTAATCATCTTGGTTGCCCTTCACTGGACCCATGTCAGGACCTTCATGTGTCTCTTGTACTGAAGATCCCAGAACTGCACACAACAGTCCATAGTGAGCCCTCACCAGGGCTGAGTAGAGGAGCAGGATCACTGCCCTTGACTTGCTGGCAGTGGTTTTCCTAATGCACCCCAAGATCCCATATGGCCACAAGGGGACACTGTTGAGTCATGGACAGCTTGTTGTACACAAGACCACCAGGTCCTCCGCAGAGCTACTTTCCAGCAGATGAGCCCCCAGCATGTACTGGTGCAGGGGGTTATTTTTCCTCAGATGCAGGATGCTGCATTTTCCTTTACTGAATTTCAGAAAGTTCTTCTCTGCCCATCTCTCCAACCTGTAGAGGTCCTTCTGGAAGGCTGCACAACCTCTGAGGTAGTGGCCTTTCCTCCCAGCTTTATGCCTTCAGAGAACTGTCTGAGGAGGCACTCTGTCCTTTTGTCCAAGTTGTTGATGAACAAGTTAAACAATATTGGGCCCAGTATTGAACCTTGGGGGCCTCCAACTAGACATTGTGTCACTGATTACAACTCTCTGGGATCTGCTATTCAACCAGTTCTCAATCTACCTCACTGTCCACTGATGCAGTCCACAGTTCCTGAGTTTGCCTATGAAGATATTGCAAGTGTCATTGTCAAAAGCCTTGTTGAAGTCAAGGTAGACAGGTTCCACTGCTCTCCCCTCATCCCCCTAGATAATTATTTTTTTGCAGAAGACAGTTTGATGGGTCAAGCATGATTCACATGCTTTAATGCATACATGCTGACTACTCTCAATTCCTTTCTTGTCTTCCATGTTACTAGAAATGGCCTACTAATAAGGAGCTCCACCATCTTTCCAAGGATTTAGGTTAGGCTGAATGGCTTGTAATTCCCTGGGTCCTTCTTCTTGACCTTTTTGAAGACCAGGATGACATTTTCTTGCTTCCAGTTCTCAGACACCTCTACTGATCCTCATGACCTTTCAAAGGTGATTGTGAGCAGCCTCATTATGGTGTCTGCCAGCTCTCTCAGCAGTCATGGATCCATCCCATCAGGGCCAATGGACTTGTGGATGTCAAGTTTGCCTAGGTGGTGTTCTCTACCCCAATCCTCCTTGACCAAAAGAAAGTCTTCCTTCCAGCACTCCTTTACTCTGCTCTCCTGGGTCAGAGATTACTGGGGGCTGGTCTGAGAGCGAAGTCCAGTGGAAAGAAGGCATCCAGTAACTCTGCTTCCTGTGCATCCTTTGTTATCATGGTCCATCCTCTATTTAGTAACAGACTGACCTTTTTTAGTTTTCCTTTTGTTATCAATGTATTTGAAGAAGCCCTTGTTGTCCTTGACATCCTTGGTCAGATTTAATTTCAGGTGGGCCTTGGTTCATTTCTACTTACTCCGACAACCTCTTTATATTCCAATATTTCTATCTCCTGTATATTTTCACTTAGGAAAACTTATTCAACTTACAGAACTCTATGAAAAGCTATAAAATACACATTAAAATCCTTAGACATCACATATTTTACAAGGTCATTTCCTAAACTTATTTTTACTTTTTAAATATGAAACTCAGTTTAGTTACTATTAGCAGTTTAGGGGTTTATTTGTTTGTTTGTTTTCCTTTAACTTTTGCCTTTGTTTTACAAATAGTTAATTTTCAAAACTATAATTGAGGCTTTGATGATCTTCCATTGAAATGTTCCTTGATTTTGAAACTTGTTTACTGAACTACTCATAATTGTTATATTATTAAACAGTAGTAATAAAATAAAATACAAGTGTGAGAATAATTTTGTTACTCTAGTCTCTCTGCTTTCACAGATTAAATTGGTTTATTTCCATTAAAATCAAAAATTTAGACTCATTTACATTAGCAAAGGTTTTGGCTTTCTCTTGTATCCTGTAATTTGGACTTCTCAGAGTGCCTTGCAGTGAACTATCAAAGAAAGATATCCATTCTTCTCTACAGAAGCAAAATACCACACATTCCCTTTGTAACTGCTTCTGAGAGTCAGCTATCTGAAGTTTTTTGGCAAAGTTACAATAAAGTGCCACAGAGGGTTGACAGATGCAGCTTTCTGTGCTAGCATCTGGCTCTGATTCACAGTGGGATGATATAAACAGGGAATAATAGATAGCTGTTTTGCTTCTGTGGGATGGTGTCAAGATTATATGCTGATAACATTCCCATTGAGAGATCAATGTCATTTCAGAGTTTGACCAAATAGACAGTTTTTGGAGTGAGAATGTGGTCACAGACAAAAACATTGTTCAAATGAAGGTCAGTGGATACCTTCTCCTAGTTTCTCATAGCTGAGTAGAAATCTAAAGAAGCAATTTAGACTCCAAATTACAAATAAAGTTATTGCAAGAATTGTATATTAATATATTATTTATAAATTTTTCAACAATTAAAACTAAATTTTCAGTTTCCCATACATATATTGAAAATATTTTAAATTCTTCATTAATTCTTTCCTTTCAGACTGTTTGAAAAGTATTCAAAATTCTCCCAGGAGATTCCTAGAGGAATAAACACTTCTGTCTTTCAATTATCTCCATTTATTCCATCAGCAAAAACAAGTGTGTCAACAAGTGTTTCATCATATGGACAGCTTTTTCATAAACTGATGGAGAGTTAACTGTCAACTCTCAAGATGAATCCAGATGAATGTCTTCAAATTTTGGGGTACAGTACTGCCCTCAGAAGGCATTAAAAAAGCAAACATTTAAAAAATAAAACTGGAAAATTTTCATAGCTCCCATACTCTTTCTTTAGTATTTCACGAAAACATATATTTGTCTTGTTTGTTTTCTACCATAGGGTAGAAGGCTATTGAGTAGCGAGCATCAGAAAGCAACTCTCCATAGAAAAAAAAAAAAGAGAAAAAGCTATTCTTTAGTATATTCTTTAGTATTTTTGCTCAAATGTTAAAGCCTATAACTCAGTCCATGGTTTTTCTCCCTGAATTTCTCCAAACAAGAAATTACTAATATACTACTTTCTTATTAATTGATAGATTTTCTTTTTCTAATTGCACTACATCAAATACATACCCAGAGAAACTACACTGGTATCAAAGTTATGTCCAAGTAAATGTAATGTAACAAGGTGAAAAGTTACACCCTGTCATTGAGACATTCACAACACATTCTAGTCTTTAATCGAGCAGGAGTGACACTCAAAAATAGTTCAAGAGCCTAAAGTGTTTTGCTATCTAAACAGCAGAGGGCAAGTACTGAACCCCAGTGTTACAGCCCACCCACAGCAAAAGCAGGCATTTACTTTTTTGGTTGCAGTATACTTCATGATCTTTCAATATTGATATACTTTTGTGCCAGTATCTCCATATTTTTTTCATATATATTAAATGGCAAGTATCATGCTGACAGTCTAGAAATTGTCTTACATTCTCTTGCATTTTATAACTACCTTCCTTTGACTGAATACTTCTTGGCAATGGAGAAAAGGTAAGCCTTGGAAGAACATTGCAGATATGAAGGATATTCAGTCTACCATTTCTTTCTGGGACAAAGAAGTCCCTAAAATTCCCCATGGACATTCATCACAATTTGCCTGAATTTCTTGACTCTCCATGTTTGTCAGGGTTTTGTGGTGTGTTTTGTTGTTGTTGTTGTTGGGTTTGGGTTTGGTTTGGGTTTTTTTTTGTTGGTTTGTTAAAACTTCCCCCCCCTCCTCCTGAGCATATGTGCAAAAAGTGAGGCTTCAATGATTCTTTTAATGAGAAGGTGGGATGACCCTTTTGCCCTATAAGATACACTCTTCCAATGTACACATGCCAAAAATCCTGATTAATTTCTCCAAGGTAAACATTTTTTCAACCGTATAAGATTAGCAATATCGTCTACATCACTTTGGCTTTCAGTCCCTGGCATGGAAATACACAATAAACATATGAGGGAAAACTGGTAGAAGGAAATGGTATGGCCACATTCCTTTACAGTCTAGTTGTTATTGGAAACAGGTATATAGTGGTATAAGCTCCACAGGGTAATTGGCTGCTTCAGTGCAAAGATTTTAGAAAGTCTAAATTGTGAATTTTATCACATCTGTGCTCCCACTGTCTTTGTTGCCAATTAGGCAGCTGTAAAGATCATCCAGCGGTGAGTCCAGAATAATGTGAAATGCAAGCAGTTTAAGTGAAAATAGAACACACTAAAACAATGCATACAAAATAAACTTCTAGGTGATTAAAAAGAAAACAAAATCAGACCATGAGTAGAGAGTGTGCCTGTGGAAAAAAAGGTGCCATGTTATGATCAAATACCCGAGAGATGCTTATCATTCTTAATTCAGCAGTATGCAGCATGCACAGCCTCGTGCTGGGATGGTATGAAAAAAGACAGACACACAAGAATACACTTTACGTAGCTGCAAAACACAAAAGGCATTTCATCAGAACAGTTTCTTGATCTGCCAGAGTAGTTCAGGATGTGTTAAAGCAAGCCAGCAAACATTGCAGGGAAAGCAGGACATGAGTGGGAAAACAGGCTTATGGCACAGGGGGAATAGAGTAGATGTAATTAACTTAGGGAATCATGCTCCATGCTAAAAGAGTGACCAGTTAGAGTCCCTGAAATCCATCCATGTAGGTGAGGAATTCAAAACTCTCTAAGGCCAAAAAAAGTAGTGATGAAATTAAATTTTAAATTTTCTACTAAAATAGAACTCTTTCTCCTACCAATAAAAGTAAAATTGAATACTATGAATTAGAACATTAGAAATACTACTCAGAACAAAAGACCGGAATATTAAATAAATTATCAAATAAAAGGAATAGACTATATCGATGAAACTATATAAGCCAGTGCCTTTTCATATCAGAAAGGCTGTCTTGGACCTCAGAAATGCCAGTAGAACAACAGAGGTGCCAGTCAGAATGTTCTTAATAAACAAGCTTTCCGCCTTAGGTTTAAAGCTTTAAAAGTAAATCTTGGAAAATTTACCCTGGAAGAAATGCATATCAATTCTTCATTTACATGCAGCCAAAAGGAATACAATGCAATTTGGACTGAGCAATTTGTTAATGCCAGAGACAGTACTGCCCATACTTGGCTGAGAAACTGTAGTCCAGGGATAAATAAGATTAGAAAATCTATGCTTTTGAGGAAAAGTGGTTCAGCAATTCCTCTGGGAAACTGTCACTTATCACAAGCATGCTGGACAGAAAGTAAAAAAAAAAATAAAAAAAAAATCTCAAGTTCCATTTCCCAACAGATAAAACAAGAAAGGACCTTTTTATACTGCATACAGTAGACCTGAAGTGGGCTACCTATAAATGTCTCAGTAGAATCCAGTTGGTCACTGTTGCAGTCATGATATTCACAAGGTGAAGTTCTGGTTTAGAAAAAAAATGAGTTTATGGCTAAAGCTCCACTGTTATCTATTGTTAAGGGCAGAGAACCTCAGTTCCTCTTTTGTAAAAAGTAAAATAGAAATCTTAGAAGTCAATTGATATTGATACAATTATTGTGATTTGCAGGAGGATCTGCCTAATCAGTATCAAGGACAAACACTGGCCACAGAAACAAGAAAATCAGATAACACTAAAGGAAGCAGCTTAGCAAGAATTCTTCCTTATATGGTTTTCCCTGTGTACATGTAATTCTTTTTTTATAGCTAAGACTGCAGCATCTTGACAAAACTTCTAGTAAGTGAAGAATATTTCAGCTTCATTTGTTAAAATCAACACAAGAGCATTAACTGACCTCCAACTGATTGTTCATGTGACTGAATGTATTTTCAAAAGTGTATTTGATTTATGAAACCTAACGATCTGAGTTTAAATTTTAATTTTAATTATTTGAGCACTATAAAATGCAACCTTAAGTGATCTACTTTTTTCAATTCTAAATTATAAGATCTAAATTCCTGCTTAAAATTTATACACAACTAAATTAATCTAATGTTGGAAGCAATGAATACAAACTTTTTATAATAGCAATATTGCAAAAACACTATCAAAGGATAAATACTGAATGATATTGCTGTTATTGGCATTATAAATCCATATGTTTTGCTTAAGGAATCTAATGAGCTCTTATAAGCTCAAGAAGACAGAAATTCATATTTGATGTACAAAATCCTACAAAAAGCCAACATATAAGGAATATACGAAGGACATTTCTATGACACAAAATGTGGTTGTTTTTTTTTTTCTCCTTCAAAAACAACTGTATTTAGATTGATAGAAATAATCCCTGCTTTGAAAGTACTGAAGTGTCAAGATGACTGTAATTAAATTCCTCTGCTGATTTGCACTCAGATCTTTTCGTCTGGAAAAAGTTGTTTAGCATAAAATATATAGACTGGCAAAAGCATAAAATTTCAATAAAATAAAATTTCAAAGCTAGTTGAATATTAGGGTTATTAAAGGGTGTTTTCCCCACACTGAATAAAATGAATTACAGTACTATTTCAGTTCACAATAGGACAGTGCAAAATGAGCCTGTTCCCCAAGAAAGACAGTAACAAACACTAACTAAGCAGTGTTTAGTGGCACTCTCCTCAGTCATTTCTACACAGCAAGGCAGAACATACCTGACCTTTACCTTACTTCTCAGAAACACCATCTGGATGCCTCAGCATTGCCTTTCACAGCTAGTCTGTCTACTAAAGCTTGTTGGCAATTGAAAAGTATTTTAAAGTAATTGAAAGGTATTTTTACCTCCCACTTAACGGGTCAAATAGTAGTTGTTTTACAGGTGGAGCCACAGGTGAACTTTAGGAGATGTGAAGGGCCTGACCTTTTCCATTTCACTTAAAATTAGTTTATTTAGGATGTTTTATGACTTATTTCCATTTTCTGGGACCTAAAGCTGTCACCCTAGTTGTTCATTCACCTGATCACCCAATGGCCAATGAATGTCTTTCAGCTGTTTAATCTCTGGCTTCTTAGCAAAACTGTCATAGCACACTGGTATGACACAAGAAAGCGAGAGTAATGTCTTTTGTCTTCTGAAATTCAAGTCACTACAGACTTCCCTATGTCCCTGCTCCCCTTCATGGTTTTCCCATTTTCCTTATAGTTGGAAAAGTCAAAACTGAAAAACACCCCAAACCCTCCTTTCCCACAAAACGTCTGTTCTGCCTTCACAGAGTGTCAAACGGGACAGAGAGCCACCTGGAGAAAAGGGGCTTTGACGTGTATCACAGCTGCTTGTAACTGCCAGGAGAACTGTAAGAAGGATCTTAAAGTATCTATGCAAGTATTTGCTATGTGAGTTGCTGATGATACAGCCATGTAAAGCCAGAAACTAGGTCAATCACATTGGTACAGGAGGTTATTTTTTAAATTAAACCACAACTGAATGTCTCTCAAAGGTTTTGTTAATCTTACTCCACCTTTTGAACCTAAAACAGTGCCTCCATTTATAACTGGCTGTCTTTATTATTCCTAGAGGTGATACAGTATTTTGTTCTCTTTAAATGGTACCCCCTGCCTCTCCATGTCACTCTTTGAGAACAGGTAGCACAAAACCTCTCCCCGCAGAATCCCAAACTTATTCATTTTCCCTCCACAAAAATCTGTGTCCTTCTCCTCTTTTTGAGAGTCTCTGTTTCTCAGCTATATCCTTAGGACTTCCCAGCTCTATCTGAACCTGGGCATGTTAAGAGAGGATGTAAGCCACAAGAAAGAGACAAGGAAACCCATGCAATTTAGAGGTGTACTAGTGGAGAGTATGTTGAATAAATAATTGACTAAACAAAGCTTGTAAGACTTCATGTATCCTTAAATGTTCTCTCCCTGACTCTTTTCATGAATATCACTGCTTTTCATTCCCAGGATTATGTTCTCTCTATAGTATGTCCTCTTACAGTAGATTTCAGCAGAAGGTCAGGGTAGAGTGACTTAATATTATGAGGTGATGCTCAGTCATCATCAGTAGCTCTATCTTCTTTTTTTTTTTGGTGAAGAATCAAGTGTCCTTGTTAGAACTGATGAGCATGGAGATGTGGGAAAAAGAGGTACATCACAGAAGCGATGGATCAGCTAAGGTATTTTATATACCAAGAACAATAATAGTTCTATTTTTGAAGCATTTTGGAATTAAGCCTTGCTATTTGTGGGGCAAAAAAACTCAACAAAACAAATAATAATCTATTAACACTAAGTTCCTTCCTCTTGCATCTCAGCCAAAAAGAGCACAGAAAATTTTAGCAGTTGTACAGCCTTCCATTGACTCTACTTTCAACATAACCTTGATTTTAATTCATGCATTGTAGGCAGAAAATTAAAAGCTTTAAGAAAACAGCCATTAGCTCTTATGCTTTATTAAAACTATTGGCACACTCTTTGTTGCTCTTATGAGACCTTTCAATAATACAAAGCACACTTTTAATACATAAAGGAGCAAAAACTCTCAGGGAAGCAGAAGAATATTAGAACAGAGTTCAATGATATAAGAAAGTACCTGGATAAAAATCCCCTTGCGCAAACATGTCAATCACATAGCGACAGAATGCATATTGATCTAACAGAGCAAAAAGGAAGAAAAGGGTAATGAAGAAAGTAAATTTAAAATGTCATTTGTATTTAACAGTGTATTTAACAGCTTACTCACAAGTAAAGCTTGTGAGTGCAAAGACATTTCAGTAGTTTTTTCATAAGTAGCCTTACTTATATGTTTGTGTTTTTTCCTGACCTTCAAGTAATTCAGATGTTCAGAAAGCAACAGTTTTTATCCGGGTCTAATTCAAGACCCCTATGAGAACTGCAGAGCTTTCAGTACTCCAGGGCTACCAGCTCTTCTGGGATGGCAGTGTGAAACTTTAGTTTTGGCATGTATCCTAACCTTATACACAATTACTGTGCAAACTCCTGCCTGGCCACAGGTCTCAAAAACTTTTCCTTCTTCTTGAAGATCAATTTTGCAGACAGGTGATAGAAAATTTTAGTAAAGTTTTACTCGGGGTACTTTGTTAACATTATTTTAGCAGTATATTGAATACATACATTTAGTGAATGGGAATATAAAGAGAACCCTGTGCACTTGCACTCCTGTAGCAATGAGAGTTTCCACAAAATGTTACTGTTTCACTACAGAATTATTTTCCAAACACTAATCTTTACAAATATATATATATAAAATCTGTATATATATTGTATATATATTAAAATACACCATTCAGAAATTAATCCTTCTGAATCTAAATGAAACTCAAATTCCAGAAATGTTGATTGTCTATTGATTTGTCCTATTCATAAGCAGACCTGGAGACCTTAATAAACATTTCTAATATTAAGAAGGTTGAAGAAATGTATCAGTTGTAACTGCATAAAAAATTGCCATATTTTTGCTGGATTCTTCATTTTGTCAGAAAAAGAAGCACATTGCCTCAGGGGAATATAAGGGGCATTAGCTTTTAAAGTTAATGTTGATAACCAAATGCTAGCTCTGGTCAGCTAAGTTAGTTCCTAACTGTCATTGAGTAAGGCATATTCACCCATCTGTCCTAGATTCTTCTAGCAGTTCCTGTGCTATTGAAGTTGCATCTCTTCCTCACTCCATCTCCTGTTCAGTTTTTGTCCTATTCACTTACAAAGGCCACTTTCTCTTTGCCAACATACAAATAAAATTATGCAGACATTGGAATAGTTTAAGTTTTAAAAATGGTGTTGCTATATTTAAATGCAAAATACAATTCCCAAGTATGTGACACTCATTAAATTGTTTTCTTTCATACATAGTGCACTGATGCATCAGTATTGTTTGATGTTGAAGTTTTTATGCAATTACTGCACTGTTAAGTTGACTGCCATAGAAGTTCTTGCATGGAGAACTGAAGCTTTCAAGTTCCTATGCAGATGTAGAAATTAGGAAAAGGTTTACCAGCTCAGCAGATAACCAAATCACTTCTTTGAGCTGATAGAAGTCTATGCAGCTATTTTCTGTGAGATGGCAAGGGTAGTACTTTGTACTAGTACAAACACAGAGGTAAAATTTCAGAATGTAACAGAGAGCTGCAGCTGTAAACACTGCTTTATAAACATCTAATGACTATTCATAATTTTTACTTTCATATTTAAAAATTAAAATTTGTCATTCTGGCTAGGTCCAACTTTGCATTCCATCCTTAAGGCTGCAATATCTGTCCTGTCTCCATAATAATTAAAAAAAAAAAAAGAATATGTGTGAAAAAATAAGTATGAACAGATCTGTATTCCTAAGCCCCCTAAAGCCACTGAAGTCAGTCAAGTGTTTGCACTGACTTTAACACACTTGCAAATAAGGCCTCAGTGCCCGAAAAGCTGGTTTTCTCACCACTTTTGACAAAAGAAGGTGCCTTCATCCATGGTGCCTGTTGGGAAGATTCCCTGGACCATTTGGGGACATGGTACAAAAGTCTGCTAGATGGCATAGGACAAAATTATGGCAGGGGACAATAAGCTCTTTGGACAATCACAGGACAGAGCACAAGCCTGTGCTGGTTCTATATAAGTTATGATATAAATATAGACTGAGGGCCTAGAATCACACCATTTCATTAATATTAAAATAATCCATTCTTCAAACATAGTAATATAGTCCAGGAATAAGACAGAATTTGTTGCTGGTTTTGTGGTTTTCCTGGGGGTTTTGTTTGGTTGGTTGGTTGGTTTGGGGAGGGGTTGTTTGTTTGTTTTTATTTGGGGAGGTTGGTGGTTTTGTTTATGTGGTTTTTTTAATTTGTTTGCTATGGGTTGGTTTGGGCAGTTTTTTTGTGTAAATGTAATTTGAATAAACTTTAAAAAAAAAGCCTTAATCTTGATTATACCTAAGAACAAAGATTTTATATTCATTTTCTCCACACGGGATCTCTTTATTAACTCAACCCCTAAAAACTGGGATTTATAAAACAAATTGAGTGCATAATGTAAAACTCTGAATAACAAAAACACAATTTCTACTGTATGTGAAATTGCAAAGTGCACTATAACATTCTATTTAAGTTCATGGGAATGCTACCAATCAGCAAAGATAGAAATCTAAGGAATTTTAAATGAATATGATTATTCATATGTCTCTTCATGACTAAAAATCCCTTTTAATTTAAAGAGGAGATTTATTTTATTAAAGAGGAGAATGCCACACTATAATTTTCACCTTATAGCTCTGTAAGGTTGGCCCAAATATTCATCTAAGTCCTAATAAATCCTGCAAAGTTTGGGACTAGATTCTTAATGGTAAAAATATTCATAGATACTTCTGTTGTTGAACTTCAAGTGATTTACCCAGAGAGATAACCTATCTTTTTTTTATTTTAATTTGAGTAAGAAATGATGCAACAGCAGGGAAATCATAACAACTTTTCTATGATCACTGCTATATTTTTTATATTCTTTCAGATAAACTGGCAGAACTACCCCCTTGAGCAAGTAAAGATTGCAGGATCAGGAAATCTTGGTAAAACTGCATTGACTTTAAAATATGTTCACCTTGGGTCACACTGGGACTTAAATATAGAAATGAATTTTCTGAGAGTATCCAGCTGGGCATCAGTGGCTTATGGTGGAAAAAGGAAGGGGAACAGCAGAAAAGGCAGCTGCCACTGGATGTGCGTAACCCTATCTCCAGCGATAAGGAAAGTTGAAAAGGGTCCTTCCTTCCATCACTCCAGCTGCTCATTCTCACTTTCACCTACTAGAATTCCGTGCAGGGTCACTGCGATCACACTCTAAAGCAGACTTACAAAGTGATTTGATAATATTTGTTGTCAAGATGGATCATTTTGCTAATATTTATCACCCAAAAGTGGTGAAGGTATGTGGTGGAAAACCTACAAAAACCAAACCAGCAAACAAAAAACCACCACTACTCTCTATTGGTCCCTGTAATCTTTAATCCCTACTTACTTAAAATATTTTGCTGGGAGTAAAGGGCCTCATATGTACACCATTTATTTTTGAGAGCTTTATCCTGAACAGTATGGACTGGCTCCCACTGTGCATTGAAACTCTGCCAGAGCAAACAAAAATTGAAAGATATTTGCATGTCCTAATGGAATTGATTTTGTTGAACTTTCTCCTTGGTCACAACATTTAATGATGCTGCTTTGATTTCATGACTCCAAGATCCAAATATTTCGAGTAAAAGATAAAATTAACTAGAATATAAATAAATGTTAGAATATACTAGTTCAGTACACTATGCATGACATAAAGTGGGCTTTGTCTCTCAGTTGTTCTAGAAACAACTAATTTAGGCAACTCCCAGGGGGTCCAGAGCTGATGGTTATGAAATTCTGAGAGTGTCTGCCCAGGCAGATTCAGATATCCAGGCAGGGATTGCTTCTTTGATGCCCAGGCATAGCTTTATATGTGATCAGCTGAAAGGATCAGATAGGTGCGTCATGCCATGTTGAGCTGCCCCTATCAATGTTGGAAAAATCCCTTGGCTGCAGTGTGCTAGTTCATACAGAAAACCAGGTCCTGCTGCCTGCATTCATACAAAATTGCACCCAATGCCATGGAAAGACCACAGGGAAATCAAAGAACCAGTCAGTGCAACCTGGAAGTACAAGGACCCAGGTTTACTTTGAAAAAGGGGGACATATAGTTAATGCCTTTGTTAACTATATGGTGTTGATGCATGTTGATTGTTTGTTTTATCACTGAATTTCTCTCTTTTACCAAAATAATAACATTTCTTTCTCTTTTAGGAGAAATTTGGAACCTGTTCACATCAAATTACATCAGGCAGGTATGTCATACAATATCTGACAACCTGACAATGCCTCATAAAATATGATGTTAGATAAATCGTTACATTCCCTTTCCCCTGTTGCTACTTTCTTTGTCATTACAGAGGATATACACAGATGTAAAAACAAAACAAAATTCCCAAGAGGTCATTGAACAGTCTGTATTTTTCAAAATAACTCTGCTAGCAATCCACTACATAAGATGCTATTGGGCAAATCCATGAAGTCTTGGACCTTTCTGAAGAGAAATTGGTCCTTGGTAAAGAAGGATATAAATTAAAATGAATCTTTAGCCATAACAAACTGCTAGAACCTTCTGGTTATATACACAAAACTTATTTTCAATAATGTCCTCCTAGCAGTGTGAGATTCATCTGGAATTTACTTGTACTGCATTTTTGTTTTTCATGGCAGACTTTGGTGTTTGACAGCTTTAACTCCATTCTTTCTCATTCTTCCCTACTACCTTTTTAGAGATCTTCATCTGTGTCCTCATTTTGTTTACCTTTCTTGTCCGATTTAGTTACAGTCTGAAGAGCTTTCTCCTCCTTAACTTTCGTTTTGGCCTTTATTAGCCCAGTTTCTGTTGTTTTAATCTCTGCTGGCTTGACCTTCTCAGACGTCTTTGTTTCTCCTTTTCCATCCTTCACTTCCTTTTTAACTTTTGCTTCCACTTTAGTGCTCTTTACTTTCTTCTCCTCTGCAGGTAATAAAGAAAAAGCTTTCAGTGTCATTCTTTCCCCCCGCAAATAATACCCAATGCCATTTATCTTATATTGTGCTATTACTAATGAGCATTTCTTCATTATTATCACCCTGGTCAGATCTGATGAAAACTATAATCCCCTCAAGCCAGACAGACTTAAACAGAAATATGAGATGCAAACAGGTTTTATCTTCAGTCCTGCGCCAAGTACTTTACTGATTCTAAATATAGTAGGCAAATGATACCAAATGTTTCTAATGAGAGTACGAATAGTTATCATGGTATAAACTAGTGAGACAAATGTTGGTCATTAAGCAAACAAATACAGAAGGTACTTCCAGGTAGAATCTGAGTAAATTTAGACTTCAGAGATGAGAGCTAAACTCTGTTGTAAGCTGGAAAAGCATTTAGTGTGTGACTGTTTTTAAGGGTAGCTCTCATGCACTAGTTCTCAGTCTTTGTCCAAGAAGTCTAGAGTTCTTGAGTCTCTCACTCCAATCTCCCAGACTGAAAGACTAGTCTGAGACCAATTCACTAGCTGCCCTACAGCAGAGCAAGGAGGTTTCCAAGGAGAATTACCTAACTGTAAATAACAGTAGCTGAAGTTACACACAGCTTGGTGAGACCTGGAGTATTCCTTCTACTTTTATGTGTCACCTAAGACATGGATGCTGACAATACGAGTTTGTAGTTCACTCTAGTGGAAAATCCAACAGTACTATAAAATGCCACGGGATATGTTATAAAGTAGTCTTTTACTGTGATGTTCATACTTCTGTTTTCCTCACAGCTCTGTTCCCATCTTGTATGCTACCGAATCTATATTTTCTGTAAGGCTCTAGACCCTTATTTCTATTAAGCCACTGAGCTGACTAGATGGATTTTACCAATATATTAACTCAATATAACTATTATAAAACAGAATCAGACATTTATATAAGAGCATTCCTTCTTCCAAACAAAGCCATGGCACAACCAGATATTGACGATTAGTGAAGAATTCATTGAAAAATATATGTCAGATCACTTACAGATAGGCCTAGTTGTTTTTCAGGGAAATTGTGGACCTTACTTTTAATTCACATCTCTGAAATTTGAACAGATTTTAAAAGGGATCAAGCATAAAATGAATGCCTGAATATTCTAGAGGCATTTTAATTCTAATAATATATTAATTTAATTTTATTTTCATCTGGCTGATTTTTCACACACATTGAAAACCTCTGCTTGAATAAAATGAAATTCATGCATTTTAATGTAAATTCAGTTAAAAAAAATATAGTATGGATAAATACCTTTGGGAGGAGGTTTCTTTTCAGCTTTTTCATGTCTTTCAGGTTTGTCCTTTTGAATTACTAGAAATGAGAACAGCTGCATATTAGAGGAAAAAAACCTCACTGAGAATGAGAAAATATTGCCAAAACAAAACAATAACCCTGGAAATTTGACATTTCCTTACAATTCGTCTTTTTCACTTTTCAAAATTCTTGCTGCTTCTCTTCAGGTTCACATAGTGGGTTAAAAATCTTTAAAATATCTGTTGAGAGTCCCTAACCAGAATATAAATGAGTAACACAGATCTGATGCTTCACTGGGAAGGTTTATACTGCATATTCCAGAAGATACAAACTTGCCCATCTCAAGTTCCAAGAAGACATGGACTTGATCTTGTGCCCCCGCCAAAAGGAAGCCTTGTGGCTACATTCAATTTACAGAAAGGCAGTTTTCTTAGCTTGGGCTAATTGTCATACAATCACAGCCACCAGGCTGGTGCTTGCTTCAGAACCCAGCTTGAGTGAGTTCATGTCTGCACAGGATACACTGTGTAAACACACGCTGCTGTGCCCCAGAAAGGCTGTCAAAATTTTGTGCAGAGGCTTCTATCTTTCCCCTCTTGATCACCATCCAGACAGACTGCCCGACCAAAACAGCCCTGTGAGTTAATTACACAACTACAGAATAGCAACATTCTCTCTAACTGAATTCCATTCTGAAATCGCTGCCTGTATGAGCCATGGCTGTTATTTAGACTTGGTTTGGGGTTTTTTTTGGTTTTGTGTTTTTTATTTTTCTTTTCTTTTCTTTTTTTTTGAAATAGCTGTTTCTTAAATTATGTGTTTAAATAACATTCATATTGCTGAGGCTTTCTGCAGCTTTTAACAGAGGCTGAAGAATTACCTTGAGACTTTTTATTGAGCATAAAAAAGACCTGCTGACTGTGGGGGAAGTAGGCAATTTTCAGGATACCTGTTCCCTGAGGTTGGTCTGTACCTGAACATACTCATTTCTTAGGGACTGCAAATGGCTGAAATAGTCCCTCAGCACTGCTGGTAGCTAATCCACTTTAGAGCAGATGCCTGAGAAAAGGGAGGTGAGCCTGGCAATAAATAGATTAGTAGCACACTTCCAGCAGAAATGCACCTTTGGACACACTGAGGATGACTGCCCTGGTGCCCTGAGTCCACCTGCAGGGAGTCACAGAGCACTGAAACTAGCCAAGTGAGGGCAGCATGACTGTATATCACACTGCAGGAGCAAGACTCCCCAGCTACAAAGTGTCCAAAATCTTCATAAAATTTTCCAGCCAGTGACTGGAGTTATGGCTGCTATTAAACACATTAAAGCTATAAGTGATTATTTGGTTAGCTAGCAGAAGATAAATGGGTAAACAGGCTGGCTGCTCATTAGGACTATCTCAGTGATTCTTGGAAGTTATTTGCTTTTCAGATCTACACAGAAACAGTGAGCATTTATTTTCTCTGGATAATTTCAGTGTGATTTCATTTTATGAAAAAAAAACCCAAAAAACAACAAAACAACAAACCAGACCTACACTTTCAAACTATACACTGAGAGTAGAAAAAATGAACAAATATCCTTTTAAAATAGAGACTGGGCAATGCCTATCTTTCAAAGTTCTTTAGGGTGATAAGTTTTCATTCTGCTTTTTCTCTTTTTTAACTCCTACCTTCTGTTCTACCTTTCTCTGCAGAGTATGATCTAGTCCAAAAAAGAGTGATCTGTACATTTTTATCTATATTGTCTAAACAGATTCAAATATAAACCTAATTAATTCATGCAATTCATCATCTGAGTGGCATAACAGACCAATACTAAGACAAATTGCATAGTATTTTTTAAAGATTTAATGGAGTAAAGTGAAAAGAGGTAAAGACTGAGACTGAACTTCATTATAGAAATATCTGACTCAGAGAAATATTTAACCTCAGAGAAAAACATTCATATGCCAGGCAAAAATAAATGTTAGTCTTTAAAAAAGACATAATAGGACATGGTGATTGGATTTTTAAATCCACCTGTCCAAATCATAGCTAGAGACAGAATTATCTGTCAAAATAATAGCAAAAATCACCTCTCACACACCCATGATATTGCTTCAGAATTTATATGATAACTAGTTGATATGTAAATCTTAACCAAAGCCACTTCTGTCATGGAGGACGATGCAAATCATGTACCGGAATTAAAATGGTATTAAAAAATAAAGACAAGAAGATGAAAGTCTATTTCTGGATATGATGGAAGACCCAGACTAACAAACAGTAAACCCTCTTGCATTAGGTCTGCATCAGACTGAAAACTGATACACCAGAGAAAACCTTCCTTGTGGGACAATCATGAATTCCATTACTGGGGAAAAAGCATCAAGGAATGCAGATAGTCATAGTTTAGTTGCTTAGCTGTATAAGAATGATTTATAATTAACTCTGCTCATGAAAACAAGAGAGCAAGATATATATGGAACAAGACTTCACTCAGGCGCTGATAAAGACACGCTTAAGCAAATATGAGAACAGCCAAAAAATGAACAGCACAAACTAAAAGAGATTTGTATTTTAAACACTCATCTCCACATTCTCCCATATTATATAAACACTGAAAATCTAAAATTATACAATATCTAAAGACAATCTGTATTACCTTTATTAGGTGTTTTCTTTTCCTGTTTTTCTGGTTTTTCAGATTTCTCTTTGTGAATAGCTGGAAATAAAACCCAACATTCTTAAGGATCATTTAAGAAGATAAAAACTGCATTTTAAATGAGAAAGAGGAGAAAAGAAGATGAAGAAACACAAGTAGTCACCACGGCTATCCATGAAAAGAATGAGAAAGATTGATTCAACTACTGTTGTCCATTGTTGATTCCAAAACATGGGATTTGAACTTTCAAAAACTCATCTACCATCCTTGAGATCTTTGCCATTGGCTGAGGGAGGAATAGCCTTTCTAGCTGAACTGTAATCCCATGAAAGAAACTAGTCAAGAAGAGTCATACTTATTTATGTTATTTAGGATTGTCTTTTGGGGTTTTTTTGTTGTTGTTTTGTTGTTTGTTGGTTTTTTAATATTTATTTATCAAGTGTGATTTATTGGATAATTTTGGTTTACTGTTATTTTTGATCTTTCTTGTTTATTACTTTGGCTAATTTTTGAAGGGTTTTCCAACTCCACAGAACAACTAACAGTTTTTCCAGCTATGAATCATTAAACACTATAATTAATTACAGATCTAATTGCAATGACATTCTAAGTAATGCTCTTTGGGGCTTTTTGTTTGCTTTTAATTTCCACTTTACAAATTCGAATTAACTACAATGTAGTGACTAGATTTCTTGCTCAGGTTTCAGAATACACCTGAGTTGTACAATAGGCAGTGAGTGGTGGGTAGTCTGGAATATCCTCCTGTGTGGGCCCTGATTTGCTAACTTTTTGCAATTAATGCTTGAACAATAACTTGCCCAAGGATGTGCAGAACTGATATTTGCAAATGCTCATATTGCCTGAGGTACCCTACAGGGACCATTTGTGTGAAAACGCTCAGCTCCCTATTTGACTCTGGCATATAAGATTATACTAAGAACACAAAAATGTATGCATGAGCATTGTGTTGGCTTTTGAAAAGAAAGAAAGGACTGTGGAAGACAAAATAGTGCTAGATACCCATTTATTGCAAGTAGCTACTGAAAGAATTAGCCCTATTCCATGCCTATGCAACAGCCCTACACAGTATAGTATTTAAAATGCCTTTGTTTTTCCTCCTCTTGGCCTGCCTCATCACCTTTGTTTACAGTCTGTCAGGAGTTTTTTTCTTGGATGACCATAGTCTCTTAGCAACCATACTTACTGTGAGTGTTGGAAATACTGTGATTACCGTGAGATTATACTAATCCAGAGTGCAAAATATATTATCTCCCTTCTTCAGAAACAAAGAAACAAAAATGACATAGAAAACAAAACCAAAAGCAAAAACATGCAGAAGGAATATAAAATGCTACTTGGTCTTTAAGTCCACAAACCTTTGTATGATCTCATTAGTATTATTCACATTATACTATAACTTTTTTTTGCAATTAAGGGGATACATAAATGAAAATTGACTAGAGAAGTAGCTCTGGGATGTAAATACATTAGTTCTGGGATGTAAAATAAATTGTGACATTGAATATTTACCTGCGTGTCTTTCCTTTTTTTCAGGTTTTTCTTGTCTTTCCAGTTTGTCTTTTTGTGTCACTAGGAAAGATAGAAAGTGTTACATATATGGGAAAAAATAAAAAAGGAAAAAACTTAAGAAACAAAAATAATTCCAAAATAAGCCTTAGGAGACAAAATGGTACACCGTGTTACATATTTGTACAGCATACATCATACTACAGGGTGTGAGCAGCCAACTCTGGCTAACAAGTTACTGCCATGGTAACATGCCTCGGCTGTTTACTACAGTACCATCATCTCTGGCAATTGTCTGTCAGCTCCCGAAGAGAGATTTCAGAAAACAGAGGACTAAGGCAGAGCTCACAGTAAATACTGACACCTGCAATGGAAAGAGTACTTCGCCTGATTCACCCCATACTCTGTCAGGCACAGGTTGTAAAATCCTGGAATGAATCCTGGAGCACAAGAGCATCACATGCACAAATGATACATCTATCACTTGCCAGCTGGCCTGAAATGGATAACCAGTAATGGATATAGATAGCTAGTGTGGATACAGATAGCTAGTAATGGACACTAGCTGAGATCAGTCACTGGCAATGATGACCTCAGAACCATAATTAGATGCTCAGTATGTGCAAAGTGAAGACTAACATTATGCCAGTGGAAACTGCATTATGCTATTCACTCACTCACAAAACATTTTCCACTCACTTTTCTTAGAATTTTACAGAAAATGGAAAATAAGTGTGCAAATTTTAAAGCACTTCAGAAAAATCAGCTGCGAAACTGCAATCTAGCTTTGACTCCTGTGATTTCATCTAAGTTCAGTAAAAATCCCTTTGACAAACATGAGGAAATAAGAAACTTCCATTTCATACCATGAATTACTTATCTAACTGGAAGCAAAAGAAGAATGGTAGGGATTACTACAGCTCTCACATTTTTAAAACAATATAGTGATGAAATACACATGAATGATTCCTGATATAGCTGACCAAGTCACTTCTAAGTGACTGACACTCTTCTATTTACTCTTTGTGTCATTAAATAACTTTCCTAAACTTAATCACAGAAATTAATTATAAATTAGAATAGGATATTATTTGCATTCTCCATTATCTAGATCTTGAAAAGAGAATGTGTTTAAAGCAGAAAACAAGCAGCTAAAATACAGGGATGCAGTCTCTGAAGCCTCCCAGTCACACTAAAAGGACTTAGAAAGTCACATATCCAAAGTCTTTGTTTTGAAATTTAATGTACAATCTGAAAGCAATGTTTCTTAGTGCCATGAATACAGAGAATCTCTATACACAGGAGTATTTTTGAAGCAATTATGACAATATTTCACTAAACAAAACTAATATGTTCACTTTAATATAAAATGCCATTAGGTAGACAGAATATTAGTAGGAATTGTGGCAAGTTAAGACAGCAGGACTGGAAGGGACACTAAGCAAGTTGCAGATGACACAAAATTCCTATTGACTCCCTTAAAGGCAGGGAGGCCCCACAGGGAGACCTCAACGGATTAGAGGACTGGGCAATCATCAATCATACGAAGTTCAACAACAGAAAGTGCTGGATTCTGCACCTGGGATGAGACAACCTTGGATGTTTGTACAGACTTGGGAATGAGATGCTGGAAAGCAGTGCCATGGAAAGGGCCTGGGGGGCCTGGTCCATGACAAGTTGAATGAATCAGCAGTGCTCTGGCAGCCAGGAGTGCCAACCGTGTCCTGGGGGGCATCAGGCAAAGCGTCACCAACCAGTCGGAGGGAGGGGATTGTCCTGCTCTGCTCTGCGCTGGGGCGGCCTCACCTTGAATATTGGGTGCAGATTTGGTCATTGCAATAAAAGAATGATGTTAAGCTATTAGAGAGCATCCAAAGAAACACAAAGAGGATGGTGAAGGGCCCTGTGGGGCAGCTATATGAGGAGTGGGTGAGGTCACTCTTCATCCTGGAGAAGAGGAGACTGAGGGGAGACCTCATTGCAGGTACAACTTCCTTGTGAGGAGAAGAGGAGGGGCAGACACTGATGTCTTCAGGATGCAAGGGAATGACCTGAATGACCTCAGGGAAGGTTTAGGTTGAATATTAGAAAAAGGGTCTCCACCCAGAGGGTGGTTCAGCACTGGAACAGGCTCACCAGGGAAGTGACCACAGCACCAAACCTGCCAGAGTTCAAGAAGCATTTGGATGATACTCAGGCACATGGTCTGCCTCTTGGGGATGGGTGCAGGGCAAAGGGTAGGATCCAAAGAGCCTTGTGGGTCCCTTCCACCTCAGCATATTCTGTGATTCCATATATAATTCACATTATTCTTTTTCACTGACTATCTGAGATTGGCTGGGATAATTTTTTCTTGTTCCCAGAAAGTTAAAAGAACATTAAATAATTTTCTCCTGTGAAATCAAATGGAAGAGTTCCCTGTTTTCCACATAACAGAAGTCTTAAGGACACAATGAGGTTCTAATGTGGGACATTATTGTTTTTGCTTTGCCATTTTTCCAAATCTCAGAAAAAAAATCTCATGTTACCAGTATTCTATTTTCTAGTAACAAATATTCATTCCAGCAGAAACCTGAATTTATATCACTGCTATTAACCTCTAAATTCAGCCTTATTGATGGAATGGATTTTGAGTTACTTATATAAAATGGGAAAGCTCTAATCAAAGACCATTAGAAAGGCCTAGTCAAGCACAGATTTCATGAAGTGCATGTTCACTTGAGTTGTGATGCTTGTGTTCTGAATAATTCTGCTGTGGCTGGATATTCAGTCTTTCCTTTTTGAGGGTGATTTATTGTAACCATTGGCCCATTTGTTCTTCCAGAATGTGTTTCTTCCTCCAGTCCAAACTTCATTAACTACATTTTTGCAAAAAAAGGACATGCTCTCAGAAGGCTTAAAATGTTTTGACAAGTAAGTAAACTCCAACAAAATTCCATTTTGCTAAAATATCCCTCACAGAAGGCAACGGTGAGATAGTGGTTGCTGAAACCCAGAACTAACTCATGAGTCATGGGTGGAGAGTAAACAGTACTCCGACTCCTACAACAGATCTTAATTTGTTGTTGGCAAACATCACCAGAAAATTATTAAAATCTAAAGCTTCTCCCCAATATCTCTGAAATGAATCTGGAGGAAATTCTTTTGTCTAAGGTGGGTCTGCAAAGCAGATTTTCTTGAGGAACCATGTCCAGTATATTACAATTTACTGGTTGCCGTTTGCTTAGAGCTATTCTGGATTTATTCAAGAACTCAGAATATTCTGTGATTCTCTGATAAGAATAAAAAAGGCACCTATTTATGCTCTGGGCATCTCTTACTTAATGTTAATAATGCAATAAAGACTTTTATTAATCTCTGGATATAATTTCAGACTTTCTGTAGAGTGATGAGTTCAAAGTGCTTTTAAAATCCTTATTCTCCTTCCAGATGGCCTCCACAACACATTCTTCATCTTTAAACATAATTGAGATCTACAAGAACAGTCTAAGAGTCAATAGATTAGATTATTTTGAACCACTGGTAAAAAGACAAAGAATATCAAATGCTGAATACATACCCTTTAGGGGTTCTTTCCTCTCAATTTTCTCTTGTTTTTCAGGTTTGTCTCTGTGAATCGCTGCAAATAAATAAATAAATAAATAAATTCCCCCCAGCTCACAATAAATCTGTAATCTAGAGGTATTATGTACACTTATTATCTCACTAAAGTGATCAAGGAAAAGGTTTTGCAAACCTAAATAATGGAATTTAGCTCTGAGCCACAGGTACTTGATGTTGTATAGATCTTCTTAATGTCAGTATTTAATTTCGGGTCCAAGAGAGATATTTTTCTATTAATAAGCCTTCAGATGTAAGACTATATTTTTCTGAAAGAAGTGATTATGCAGCAACCTTAATTCAATCTGTCCAGTCTCTATTGGTCGCATTACACAAGCACCCTGGCTCTAAGCTTTCTGACAGAAGAAATTATTTTCAGTCCTTGACAGCACTGCTTTCTATTCTTAACAAAAAAACCTGCCAGCATATTGCTATCTATGTTATTTTTTCTTTATTTTTAGCTGTTACTTCTATCACAGGATGGATTAACAAGAAAACATCTCTTTTAATCAGAGTGTAACTTCAGGAAGGGCAGCTGTTCAAAATACAACTGACTGCATGTCCTACAGAAGCAGGCAAACATGAGTCCTTACGGACTCTATTGCCCACACAGCTTTCAGACCATGTTTTGGTGTGGTTCTATCTCACCATCTCTAATGATTTGGTTAGACAAAACCATTTCTTCATTCCTTGTCAACCTGCATTACTAGAAGACTAGATTTTTGCAATTTCATGGAAAAGATATTTTCTTTTTAATGCTCCAGTTTCTGTCAACCCCAGAAAATAAAACTGATCAGAAAACAATTTTGAGCTTTATACACAAGCACATTAATGCTTTTTCATCCATTCATTTTATCAGCTTTGCAACAAATGTCATTTCAAAGAAGTGCAAGCATTTAAAAAAAATAAATCTTTGTCCTTAAGAAAAATCACTCATAACATTCAGTAAATTCATTATATCTTATGTGTGTTTACATTATTCAAATACATTTCCAGTCATAACAGGTAAATTATTCCTGATAACAAATAAGAGTACAGTGGAAAGAGATTGAAGGGAGAGTTTTCAAAGCCTTTAGGAATGTGGACAGCAAATTTACACTAAAAAAAGCAGGCTGTGAAGAATGCAGCAGTACCAGCAATGTCTATTGAATGAATTACAGACTGTAAGTCCTTCAAGTGGTTTAGGACATCTAGTAGCATACCAAGAAAAAATTATTCTCCTCTCTATATATACCATGTAGAACTTAAACAGAATATTTTTTGCAAAATTTGTAACATGCTTTTACTTCTTACATTTGTATTAGCAGATGCTGCCTCTGTGCAAAACACTTTAAGCCAGCTTGTTGTCACGTTTGGCTGGGGCAACAGCACAGTTTTGCAAACAACAGTTCTGTGATGGTCAATGTGAGTGAAACATGTGCTTCCTCACATTCAGACAAAAGTTTTTGTAGTCTCCATGCCAAAAATTACAGCTGAACTATGCAGAACAGACTTGTAATCAGAAATCTTGGTTTTAGTCACAGGATCCTTACTTGTGTAAGGGACACTGCTGTGGACATGATGGGGAGGAAAAACAAAAGAAAACAAAAAAACCAACACCACAAAATGAGCCTTGAATGACACAAACTGAATTGAGTGCCTGCAGACCTGAAAGTGGACAGAAGAATTTAATTTAAGATTTCTTCACATCCTCAAAATGCTATAAAAAACAAAAATGTATAAGAATATTAATATGTGGGCTAGGTCTATAAAGATGGAAAAGGGATCATTTGGCCCCTTCTTGAGAAATAAAACCCTTGATGTATCTGGGCAGGGAGCCTGGAATATAGACAGAGCATAGGCTGGCATAAGCATAAGCTATTTTTCTCTTCCCAATTATAGGTCGAAGGTGATCTTTGGTTAGTTCAAGAGCCCTATCCTGTGTGTTGATATCCCCATAGCCTCAGAGGTTGCTAATCTCAGATTGTAATGTTTACCATTACCTCTTATGGACACTGTCAGAGCTATGGCTTCCCTAATTTGGGAAAGGCAGGTGCTGCCAAAAATTAAAGTGTTCATGTTTCAGGGCTGTGCTGACTGGCCATTTTTGACTCTTCAGTCACAAGCCCACCAAAATCCACTGAAGCTTCTGATCTGACAAATTTAAATATGCTATTTCTTAGCATATTAACTCTCCCTTGAAATGCATTTGTGTTCAACTTCATTAGTCATAAAAGCTCTGTCATAGAAAATGCACCACTGTCTACAGATCTTTTCCAGATTTTGTCTCTTGGATATCTATTTCTTTGTACAGGGCTTATTACATGCCCTTTTTCAAGCCCACAGCACTAGGTGCAAGCACCAGGTTTTAGAATAAGCCAGACTGGTCATACTGCCATGTTTCGGTGAAACAAATTAGAATTGATTGGATTTTCTTTTCCATTAAAAAAAACATACCAGTATTTTTAATGCTGCTCAGTCACACATTTTTTCAGCTGAAAAACACTGAAACTAAAACTGTTCATTCAATTTCAATGCAATATTTTTAATGACATTTTCATCATTTGTTTTATGACAAACTTCATAATTACAAGATCAACCCTTTTGTTAACAGGATACTGGACTCATCCAGAAAAAAAAACAAAACCCTAAGAAGAATAACTAAAACCAGTTTTATAACAATTGTGTGAGCAAAAATTTTTCCACAACTTAAAAGAAATTTTTTCAGACTTCTTTGCAAATACCAAAAGTCATAAGCTCAGAACGAACTTATTAGTATTGGAAAAAATATAACACCCCAACCTAATTTTCACTAACCTAGATTTTGGAAATTGCTGAAGCATTTTTATATGTCTTTGAATGAAAATTCAGCCTGAGGCAAAAAGATGAGCTTGAGAAATTTCATCCTCAGTGACTGGAGTGTGATAAATTTATAAATAATCTAAAATAGGGACTTATAATGGAAAATTTTAAGGTAATTTAAAGATGTATTCCAAAGTTAATATTGCTATCTATTTCATGTAAAATTAAAACCAAGAAACATATTATATATGTGAGAGGGTTTTCCAAATTTCAATCGTCACAATAGATTATATTTGCATCCAGTTAAAGACATAGTGAAGGGAGATGTGATTTAGTTTTTCTCCAATAAAATCCGCCAACAAAGACATTTCACACCCCAAAACAGAAAGTGCAAAAAGAAGAGATGTAATAAGCAGGCACTAGTTCCATACCTAAGGGAAGTAAAAATAGTTTCCAGCTGAGCAAGTCTTAAGTCTGCTGCTTAGTATAAAGCTAGGTGATGAGTGCAGTAAGCATGAAGCAAAGATTGCTCGCTCCAGCTAACCGACTTAAGTGCTTGTCTACAGAGCAGCACTCTCAGGAAAGTTAAGATAAATGAACTAATACAATGAAGTTAGAGTGCATTAGTCAGAGAGCATTAAATCTCTGTATAGATGCTTTTTTTCTTAAGGAAAGTAACTGTAGATGGCTATAACTTAATTCTTCTTGAAGGAATACTGAAGAAAAAAAAAAGGCTTGATCTGGAGAGGGGCATAAACTCCCAGGTCCAATCAATAATTTAAGTAAACTACAGCTACATCACTATCTCTACCATGTTCCCTAGTTTAAAGATATCACAGGCATATTTGTAGCCGTACCTTGGGAAATCAGGCTAGACAGCCCATGTCAAAAATATGCCATTTAATTTGCTAAAGTGGTAAAATTATGTAAGTTTCTAGTATGATATGTAATTGTAGTGTCCATGTCTATTTATTTAGTTAGTTGTCTCTAATACTTTGCCTTCCACCTACAGCAAATTAAGTTATTGGGACACGTTATACTTGTCTTCATAATCTCATAATTTATCCATATGCTAAAATACAGAGAGTTTTATTCTGTAATGTTTAATACCTGCAGTATCAGTACAACCCTACTAACCCTATTAACAAGTCTGAAAAAAATCCCAGAGTGGCTAGTGTTAATCCAGTTGTATATACTACAACAGCAATGTATTAGTGAAATGATTTTGGGAAAAGCCACATGGTAAATCAACCTTTTCCCTTCCTTCTCAATGCCTTTGTAATTAGAGCTATTTCCCAGAAATGCAGGACAATTCATTTCACTGATCTTATCAGTTTTTCCATAAAAGTCAGAAATTACCGTTAGACTTTCCATTAGACAGAATTTATATATACTTTTATCTTGATATTTTTTATTATTGTTCTCACTTGTAGACAAAATAATGCACAGTTACCTCTTTTTCCTTGGTAGTAATAGAAATAACAACACCTATTTCTTAAACAGCCTTCAGCAGCAGCTCAGAGTCCTGCAATATCTACAAAGTATTGCAAAATGAGGGATTCACAGGGGACTGCCGTAGGCTGAGACCCGGTCATTCTTCAGCCTCTCCCCTCAAGACTACTGCCCTAGCTCTGGCCATTGCAGTGGCCTCACACTGAACTTTTTGGATGGCTTTCATGAACTGAGAGACCCAGAGCTCAGGGCTGTATCTTGGTGTGGTCTCAGGAAAGTTTAGTACAGGGGGATAATTAATCCCCTGGTTCTGCTGGCTGGCCAAGCTCCTGCTTGTACAGTCCAGAGTGCCACTGCCCTTTGTGAAAGCACTAATACAATAAATACCAAATTGGAAAGACCCTATTTTGTAGTGAATTTTTGCTTATGTGTACACATAATCATGAAATAATTTGATTTCAGGGCTCATAAGCATGACCAACTGCTTTGTGGAATTATTTCTCAGTGTATTTTTTGTTTCCAGGATTAAATTGACTACAGTAATTGAAATGGACATTATTGCTAGCAGTTTGTCAAAATATTTAATTAAAAGCAAATTTTAGGGCACAAGTATGCCTGGTTCTCAATACTGCTAGAATCTTATAGTGTCAGCCACTTCCATGTGGGATTTTTATTAATTACAACCATTCCTCATATTTCATCTCAGTCTTTCCAAAATGAGTCTTAGGGATAGAACTCCCTTGTAAATTGTGGCACTTGGAACGAGAGGGTTTGACTATTCAAAAAGATATAATTAAATCACATTTAAAACTCTAGTGTCCCCACATGTTTGGGTGAAGGACTGAATTTTTTTTCCCATTGTTTGCTGCTATTAAAAACATTCATTTTACCTCTAGATTTTTCCAATTGCAAACAACAAAAGATTGTGTTTGAACAAACTTCCTGAAGGTACTTTACAAGGTAACAGAAAAATCTGTCAATGATTCATGACATTATCACACTCTAGACTGAGGCCAAGAAGAATGTTTTCTTGTAACTGATCCTCCTCCTATGTAAAAGTTGCATTTTTGGGACTAAACATGAAAATAAAAGATAGAAAAAAATATTTGCCCTGTTCTTCAGTAATTGATTCTATAATTAAAGACTATTATCAAGCACATACATAAAGGGACTTAATGACATCTGAATGCTTTTTTTTCTGACATCTTATAACTTCTTAGTAATCATTTCTGCAACCTTTATGTTCCTCTATGTAAAGAAAAGCACTTCTGTAGAGATGAAATGGTACACAAGAGACTGTTTTGATCAAGACTGCCACATCATTTGAGTTTTTAAATTACTGTGCTTGAAAAGACCTTAACTGGGATCCCTTGTTAATGCATCTAAGTTCATTATTGCTTTGCTAGCCCACTGATACCCTAAAAAATTCATCATGATGCAACATGATTTATTAAGTAGTTGGGAAGCAGTTCTAGGCAGTCCAGATGACCCTGATTAGCACAGAGCTGGAAAGCTAGCTCTAGAGGTGCAAAATACTATAAAAACATACAAAGAATGTATACAGAAATGACTATAATTGTGTGAGAGAGGGTATATGTGTACACTCACTATTAATAGGCTTCCTTCTTGCTTCCTCCTGCCATTACCAAGCACAGCACTGCTGCATCAGAGGGATGCTCATCAAGTTTTATGTGGCCTAACCTCTACCAGAGAGCTTTCTTAGGCAAAATATCTGCACACATCCCAGGAAACTTCTTTGTTTACATGACCTCTTAAAACCAGTCCAAACCAGTTCCTCTGTGGATTTTTGGAGAGTGCCAGTCATAAGAGATTAAACAGTTTGTGAAGACTAGGTTCTTAAAATGAAGGCCTTTCTTATCTCTGTTACACACCTGGCTCACTCTCAACTATGACTTCCTAACTTGGATGGTACCCACTGGCCTATAAATTTACTTTCTTCCTTGCCTAACACACTTCATGCCTTTTGCACCAGAGGAAGTTTCATCAACACTTGACTTTCTTGCGCCTTTGTTAGAAAAAAGATTTCTGGAAAAAATTTGAACAGGAAACTCTTATTAAGAATGTGCATTTACAATATAGCCACACAAACATAAAACTACATTTTTTTGTTAATACTAAGATGAATATGAATTTTTGATCTTTTACAGCCTCTGCAAATTTTGGATGCTTTTATAATACAGCAGTGGAAACATATGTATTAACAGAGACTCTGTATACTACATACATATATGTGTGCAAACAGACAAAATACCAGTTACCCTTTGTTGATGTTCGTTTTTCATGTCTCTCCGTTTTCTGTTTATGGATTTCTGAAAACAATGCAATGCAGATTTATCAATTTTTCACACACAAAATATCAGATGCATTCTAATAATAAAACATAAAAAAGGTGCTAGTGCTTTGAATATTATAGCAGAACCATGGCTTAATCACCTGCATATTCAGGATTACATACAATATTCTTCAAATTTATATATATAAACAGACAATATACATATGGGTAAAAATCACAATATTAAGGGTCTTTAATAATCTGTTTTTAATTGAGTGATACAGCTACTTTTAAAGGCAAGAATGGGTTTTGCTGATCTGTATACAGAAAAATATGTTGTTCATGAATCAGAAAACACAGGCTTTTACTAAATATTTTCTGTATGTATCTTGAGTTGTATCAAGATTAGCATTGTGTGCTTTCCATATTACCTTTGAAAGGGAAAAGAAAATGTTCTTTCTGCTACATTTTCTAAAATTTTTAAAGCTTGCATACTGACTTGATACCTCCAACACACAGTAAAAAGTAGACTCGATGTCTACAAATTACAGAGATATGTTTCCAGGCTAGGGATTGTCATATCAAAGAGTGACATTTTAATCATGCTGTATACCAAAACACTGAGAACTGCTTTGTTAGAAGAGGAATTGGTACAGTATTCATCTACCCTTATTATGACATCCTTTTTGAATAAAATTCTTCCACTACAATATTGATATTAAATTACTGATATATACCTCTAAAACTCTTTTTTCTACTGTCCTTATTGTGCAGGATAATATTGAAACTGCAAAATGCTGCATTTTAGGAAAAGCAAACCAGAATTAAATCAAGCTTTCATAGCCTTGTTTACATGCAGTTGTAGAAATCTAAAGGGCATTTATTATAGGTGTGCAATAAATTCATTAATACTATACAGGGTGTCTTTTTTATGGTATTGTGCTTGTATTTCCTGCAGTAGGAAACTGATACAAAATACTGGATCAAAGTTATTTGTGAGAAAAGCAAGTCTTGTTAAACTGTGGGAGACGCCTCTTTGTATTTCAGTGTTACATTTTGTCTGCAGGGTCTAAAAAACAAGAACATTGACCCTAAAATTATGCATATTACTTCTCAGCTCTAAAGGGCTACTTTAATGCCTATTGAAGACAACTGAAATCTTCCACTTACGGCCTTACAACCTTAGTCATTTTCTCAGGTTGTAATAGGATGCACTTTGCCAAAGAAATCCAGCAGAAAATGGAATTTTCCCTCGCCAAATCTTGAAGATAATACAGAATGTTTTTATTAGATAGTATTTGGCATCTGAAATAGTGATTGTGTCTGGTTTGCAGAAACATAACTATTCTATGGTATCAGCCTATGTTTTCTTCAGATAGAATATTATTTCACCAAGATAAAGAGTAAGAAGGAGTAAAATACATATCACTGTTAGCCACTAATGTATGGCAGCATAACTAAGCTAATCATATGATCTCATTAAGCTAAAATGACTTTTTATTCCATTTTCATCTTGTTCTTTTCAGCCTGGGTGTGTAGTTCATTTATTGTTCTATAATGATCAGAAAGAAATATGCTTTACTGATTTACTGCATTTCAGCTGAGTTTGGACTATTTTTCTTTCTTCAACTATATGAGAATATTTTATTTCTATCGAAAAGGAATCCAGTTCCTGGATTTTCAAACTTTTCCCACTTCTGCTTGAATGGATGCATGAACTAGTTTAAGCAGCATAAGTGGCAGGAATGGTGCAAGACAAGGACGGCAGGAGGATTGTTCCCTGATTCTGGGCACATCTGAGCAGTTCTCCACACCGCTCCTCCAGACTGTCTCCAAACATAGACTTCGGGGACTTAAAGAAACTGAGTAATTTCCTCTACATTGCAACATACAATGGAGACACATCTCACCCATTTCAAGAGGTCACCATATGTACAAAGATGAATACAGCCCATTAAGTGATAAATCATATTCTTCAGGCAGAGTCATTCACATAGACACATTTTCCTTTCTTGCCTTAAAATGCCTCAGCTCACTGTGTTGTCATTATCTGGTATGTGGCTCAGTAGAGAAAATAGCCTATTTTTCTTAAAAAATTAGGTATAAACCTTTGTTATGAAAAAAAAAATAGGAAAAAAAGAAAAAAAGGCCTTAAAATTACTGTGGGTTTAGAAAATGTATTGCTAATTTGACTACAAAATATGTATGGAGCAATAACTGTGGAGCTGGTTGCATGAAACAAGCTCACATTGTTTTAGCAGTGAAGCTTGCTTCACACAAATATTTCAGTGAGGTGCATATAAAGATACCACACATCCCAAAAAACTATACACAATTTCCATGAAATGAAATATGTTGGCATAATGCACAAGTGTGTATGTATATACTCTTATATATTGTGAAGTGTCCCATCATTAAGATCTATTCACAAACTTCCCATTAAAGTCTGAACCATCATAAAAATATTGCAGCCTTGAATGCACCAACTCTGATACACTACAACCCAAATTTTCCTAGCATAAATAAGTCTGGTCTCAATATAAGCTGTTATGGATCAATTTACAAGACAGAAAAGAGTGACTATTTTCTAACTTCAAAATATTTAAAATAAAGAAACACATTAGATTATTGGAGATTTTTTGTGGTTGTTCTGAGAGTTCTGATACTCTTCTGTTTCATCCTTCATGAAAAATAGCCTTAATTTTCTAGTAATCATATTATACCTTATTGCTGAGTTGAGAAATTAGTTATAATATCACAGAAGAGTTACATGGCCAGTTTAAAGCATGCAATTTATCTCTATCAACGTGACACATTGTTAATAAATCCTAAATATTACGTATTTTTGTTTAGAAAAATGACAGAATCAAGCAGCAGCAAGGATAATCTTTGTCACCACAGCAACCATCTGGACTCTTTATGAGATGACAGCATGATTTATTAAATTATTGTAAGGTGCTATGTATTTTAAAAGCTGTATTTCACTGTTTGTTTTCTTATGCTATTGAGCAGACATGAAAAATTATCTTTCTTCATGTGTTTCTTGAGTTTTGAAAGTATAAGTACTTTATTTCCTAAAATAAGGATACTGCTTGATGTTGATTTCTCTAGACTTCAGGTCTTGTGCAGATACACAGAACATGCAAGGTGATTATTTTAAATAACTCCAAGAAGGGAAGCTAGCAGTCTTCTCACTGACCATTTCAAGATGCTGAAAGGAGACACATTTGACTATATTGCTGGCAGGCTGATATATCTACGGGCTGTTTACCCAAAGCAGGCCCCTGGAATCAGCAGAGGATCAGTTATTGCAGGCAGCTTTACTGGAAATCCCTGCTGAACATGCAGCCTGGGCACTAGCTTCCCCCAGCTCTCACCCAGCTAATTTTCAATAACAGCAGCTGACAATGTCTAACAACAACATGGAGCTGTGCGCTCCAGCTCCAGGAAAATCAGGGTGGGGAAAAATAACTACAGTCCCGTGAATCTGTGTGAGCTAGTGTGTCAGCACTTGTAGGTTCAGATCTCTGTGAGTGAAGAACACAGCCCCTCGTGGTAGGGCACAATGAGGTTCTCCTGGTTCTTGGTTTCCTTCATCTGTGCTTGTGTTTCTGATTTTGATTTTTTTTTTAATCTTGTTTTTTTATATAGTAAAATACATAGCATCACTCTTAGCTATTTTAGCTGTATTGTCTTATTTTGATGTATCTATAAGCCTCAAATCTCATTAATTACTTTAGGTACCACATCGAATTATAACACAATATGTCTCTGTTATTCTCTGTAACGCAGGAGTTCGGAGTTTGAGGGTTATGTTTCCTCTGTGAGAAAGCACAGCCCTGCATTTTACTTCTTTAGAGGATGAAGAGGTGAGAAGTATTCTGGGATTGTTAAAACAGCTCCTAAACCTCACACTCTACTGAGTTTCTACCTTACAGATGAAATATAACTTAAAAAAATTCCAACAAACCATATTAAAATTCTCAATGATATGAGACAAAGGGAGAAACAATAAGGACTATTGTGCTCATTTAAAACACAAGAATGTTTTACTCAATATAACCCAGAAAGTCAGCAAAATAGCTAAGAATTTAACTCTGAACATTAATATTTAATATTATCAATATTCGACAGTATCAATATTCAATATTATCCCTTCGTGCTTAAAACCATCCTGTTTCTACTTAAATACTGTAGCGAGGATAGAATGTAGGATTAATATATCTAGTATTTTAAAGGTATAATTAGGCATGTGGAATTTTATGTGAAATGGAAATACATTTTTTTTCTAAGCAAATTTTACCAGTTGGAAGTGTTTCTCATAATCTGTTACAAGTAAGACAGTGCTATATCCCTTCAGTGTTTTGACAATCTTTCTCTTATAAATATCTAAGTGTGAAAAGGAAAATTAGTTTGATTCAGAGTCCTGGTGAACCAGAGGTTAATAATTTGCTTTTGAGCAGTTAAAGCCCTTACAGCTATTGCCAGCAATTTAATGGGGCTATATCTTTGTTAGTTTATCAAGACTAATTGGTAGCAGGCAGCTGATTATCCTGAAAGGTTGGTGGAAAGAGGTACAGAGGGCAAGGCAGGAGTGAGTGGTGTTAAGAGCTTTAGAAGATGAGAGAGATGTCATTTCTAACATGTTTTTAGATGCTGTCTGTATGAAGAATTGTAGTTTCTTGCTGTTGGTATCCTCAGGAGAAATTTGCAATTGTGCAGCTGATGTCTGGTTTTAATCTAGATAGTACCAGCTGGTGTGGGTCACAGTTATCCTTGTGGGGCTAAGAGCCGAAGAAAGGAAGCTAGAGCAACTTCCAACTAACTACTAACACATCATGTAGCTATACTCTAAAGGGAAAACAGAAACAAAACAAAAAAAATTGCAACAGGGGAAAAAAAAGACAAAAGAAAGAAAAAAATAAGCAGGAAATATTTAATTGTGTAACTAAATTGGTGTATTAAGTCTATATCCAGGACCCAAACCCAGTGTAACAGAAGACCTTAAATACCAGCAATTCAATTCTGGAAGGTCTGAGTGAAACATATGACTTATTCAGTTGACTTCCCTACTAGCTTGCTAGTAGCACAGTCTTCTCCCTGGTGTTTTCTTAGATCTTGTCTTGTTCCTGGGCATTCATAACAACCTCAGGCTGGGGTACATAATAACTTTTCCTGAAGTTATGTGTTGTAAGATCTTTCTTGAAAATGCAACAGGGGACAAATTGCTCTTATCAATGAAAATGCTGAACAGTTTGTGTGCTCATCTACTGCATGAGGTACCAGGTCACATCTCCGGAAATCACAACTACAGTGTAGAGTGAAAAAAAACTTTTTTTTTTTTTTCCCTTTCAGATTTTGCAGACATACATTGTCTCTTTAATTTGCTGCATGACACTACTGTTGACAGAGGTCACAGACCACTTCTCATTCTTCTTAGTGCAAACCCTCTGTTCTAGTGAATATTTACCCAAACCATCATATATCACTAAATAGTGACTATAGCTGTGGAGTGACATTTGATTGGTCCTAAAGCTAATTAGCAAAGCAGCTACTGCACCTTAATTGCCTTCATACTTTCTTTGACATCACTTAATAGCTATCAGAGATACAGAGAACACAACACAAGTATTTCTGGACAATTTACCTATCTTGAGTAACATACAGCAAACAAATAGACTTTATGCTCCTCCAAGAACACAGGGATTCAACATTGACTTCCAGATACACGTAAAGCCCTCTTTATAAAATAAAGGACAAAAATAAATAGATCTGATCTTAGTTCAACAGATACTCAATTGTTTCCAAATTATTGCAGTTTCACTAGTCTATAACAGAAATTCACTGTAGCTGTGAGGGGATCTGAGTTCACTGAGAAATATGCAGGACCCTCAGTTTTGATTCTGTGGGTTTAACTGAGTTTTGGAAAAATGTTTTCCAGGTCAGGCATTTGTTCTGTCTCACGCACAGCATTCTGCGGCCAGTAGGGCATGTGTTTAGTGCCCCTCTCTTCTCTCAGAGTGAGAACTTCCCCAATGCTCCCTAGCCAGGGCACAAAAGATTTCCATGAAAGCAGGATGGATAGCTTTACTTAAGGTTTTCCCTGATTTAAGAGGATAACTTAAACAGCTGCAAACCTCTTTTATGCTACATTTCTGTTCAGGGTTCCTACTAGCCTTGTGTTTCAAAGTTCATTATCTTTTCAAATAAAGTTGGTAAGTTTGGATTAAAATGTTTCAACTCAAGTTGAAACTCAATCACTATTCTACGATAGGCAGAAGAACCGTAATTTAATATCCGTGTTCCCTGGTGGTATATAGCATTGTTTCATCTGGATAATATGGAAAATATTTTCTTTCCCATATAAAATACTGTTTCATGTCGATGTTACTGCTGTATTGATTAGCATAAATAAAACAAGATGAGATTGTTAAAAGAACATTAATAACTTAAGTGGATACCACAAAAATGAAAAATGCAAAAAATACATATCTGAAAAAGCAGTTTAACATCCGAGAATTGAACCAATCAATGATTTCTGTCTTTTAACACAGGGTCTACTTTGCACAAAGATATGCAAAATGCTTTATAGCAAAATGTAGCCTAGGGAGACAGTGAAAGCCTTTTAGAGAGATCTATAATAGCAACTCATACAGAAAAGTGAACATTACCATATGACAACATAAAAGAAACTGAAATCAGAAAGCATTACCAGTATAAATAGGTATATACCTTAGGGATGAATGAAACTGCATAATTATTTTTAAGATACATATGTGACAATTACACTGCTAACACAGTTTTCAGGTGGCATCTATGGTATTCTGAACTTATTTTCTCTAGTCCATTTCTGAACTGTGTGTAGCCTTGGGTTCACAGGAAGTGGTAGATGGATTACAGACATGTATAAACTTTGTTCCCTCACTGAGAAAGTCTTTGGAGTATGGAGAACTCTTTTGGGCTATATTTTTAACAGTTCTGATACACTTCCTAAAGCATTTGTACTGGTCGCTCTTGGGCAGCAATAAGAACTTCTGTCCCATCCACTGAGTAAGCTGGACTTTTGGTCTGATCATACATTCTTAGGTATCTAAATAAATTAAAGCAATCTAACATACTTTATATAGTGGGGGACTAATGCCTTAAATATCTGTCAGTATGTTTTTTCCCTACCCTGCCTGGACAACAAAACCAGTTGTTTTTAGACTTATACAGGCTATTGTATCAAAACTACTTTCAAATCCAAATTGTCAAATCACCTACAAGCCTTCTCTAAGCATGTTGTTCCTACCTCTTCCCTTTCTCAAACAAAGTTGTTGTAGGTGTTTGCTTGATCACTCTTAAAAGGTCTGAATGAGCAGATTGTGCTGAATAAATTCTGACTGTCCCAACCTCGGGGTGGAGAAGGGATAGGGGTGGAGAAGGGATAGGGGTGGATATCTGGAGTCAGGTGTGGGGGAACAACACCGTGGCCAGGCTTGTTTAGGGTAAGTCAGTGTAACTGACTATACCCTTAGAAGTTGTCGTGTCTTTTAAGAGGCTGATGTGTATGTCTTCAGCATATTAATAACCAGCCTACTACTCAGGCAAGGATATCCTCATTTGAACCAGAGGCAGAAGGATAAGGTGCTTTGCCAAAAAGATTATTTGTACTTTACAAAATTTCTCACAACATTTAACAGAAAATTCTGTTAAAGCATATTTCGACTTCATATGTAGGCTAACTTACAGGAAATTAGAGACCCCTCTGTACCTCATGGAAATTAAGTTTCTTTTGATCATCTGTAAGAATAATCTTATGCCAATTAAAAAACTTTTTGGTAATACAGAGATGGATAACAGTGTCATAATGGTGCTTTATTTCTTACTCTGATTTTTAAGGGAGTTGTATTTGTGGAAATGAAAATTGCTTACAGTTTAATAATGACCCTTTTAGCCATGATCATCAATGCTGAAATGTCTGTACTTGCTTATTATTTACAGATCTTTATTTCCAGTTTAGTGCACCAGGTTTCTCAGCTCTTTTCCAAACTCACAATTAATGCTAGCCATGTTCACAATAAAAAAACAAAACAAAGCAAAAAAAATCCAAAAAACCAAACAACCAAACTCACCAAACAAAAACTCCAAACTTCTCTCTTTTTTTTTATAGCAATAATTTCTACTAAAAGAGACAAAAATATGACAAAATATAAAGCTGTCAAATAAATAAATGTGTCTCTAGAGGTGAAACCCTGAAAAAATGTACAAGATAATCAGTCATAACTGTTGCAGAAAGAAATAAAGGCAAAAACATATTAAACCTGCAAGAATAAAAAATTTCTATGTATTTTGTATGTTCAGAATATGTATTGTTAAAAATGGCAAGGTCCCCTACAGAATAATCTTTCACTATGTCCACTGAAGAACACTGCTTCCCAGACAATATTAAATGTTCATTCTTTTCCAATTATTAAAGATAAATATTAGTGATAAGACTTGGAGTGGCAAAAATAATTGCAATAAAAAAGGTGCTCGATAGATATTTTCATCCTTTCTAAAGGATTCTCAAACTGATATCAGTCCTGTTGCCTGCAGAAACCCATTACCATTACTTGTACTTCTATTATCTTTGCTTTTAATTTACTTCTCTAGGAAAGTGATCTTTGCTTTCTTTGGTATCATAATTATCATTAGACTTTTCTTCTCTCATGATTAGACAATGTCCTTGCCACTCCCCTTGAATTTTTTTCCAATATGTAATTGCATTGTGATACCAGCAATCTTCTTATTTTTTCAGATACCATATTACATTATAAAGTAAATTTTATGCAAATGTTTTAGCATTCTTAAAAGCTACTAGTCAACAAAGCAAAAGAACAAAGGAATGTCCATACACTAAAAATCGGTGTGGAGATTTTTTAAAAAATTGTCATACTAATAATTAATACCACAATAATTGCAGGCTAGATTCAATACAAATATTAAAATTCAGCCACAGGAAACATAATGCATATTTTCAGAGTGAAATTTGAGAGAGGTTTGCTGTAAAATGTGAAAAATGTCAAATCTGTTCATCTTCCGAAGACAGCAGTAGTGTACTGCACAATCTCATTGTGTTCTTTTTTCTTGTTTAAAATGTTCAAATGCCACAAGCATAAGAGTCACCTAATGAAAGATCATTCCCAAAGCTGTGGATAAAATTGCTGCTCAGAGCGAAGGGACTTTGATTCAGAAATGGTCCTTTACAAGAGGACAGAGAACACACCATAACCAAAAAAAAATTGCTTCTGATTTTGTGGATTTAACATTTTAATACCCAAGAAGTCTCCAGATTTATTTGTGGAGCTGGTCCTCCTTTGGACCCAGTCCTAACAGCAGCCACAAGGGGAAAATGACCAATGTAGTGCTTTGGAGTTTTTTGTTTTAGAAAGCTTTCATTTTGGAACTTTCATTTCTGGACCAAATATATGACAGCACATATTAGTTAAGAAAAGCTGCTCAAACATCTCTGCACCTTGTGCCTGAGGGAACAGATCTTGATGTTTATGAGAGTGCTACCTGCAGGAGCTTACCGGAGCCCTCAGCTCACCTCTCAGGGCTTTGCCTTCTGTGCTTGTGAGCTTTAGCCGTGGGAATAAATTTCACTGTACCTAAGCAGAAAAGCTGTTGACTAGACTATATCACAGAGCACTCAGAAAACTTCTGTTTAGTCCTGTATGCTGGTAATTCAGCTCTTTGATTTTTATACAATTTTAAGAGAAGTCTGCAGAGAGACAGGACCAGCTCTGAGGGGCTCAGGGCTGCCTGTCACTGAGCAGACACATGCAATACTTCACACTGGCATTTCCAAGGGACTGGTGGCTTCAGGCCACATATATTGTATTACTGTAGCCCAGTAAAAGAGGTGACAAAATCAAGTATAAACAAGGCCAGATCCTAGTTGCCAGGATGTAATGAAGACCTCCAGTCACCTGGAGATGGTAAGTTATTTGAGGATGTTGCTATGCGAATGCTCAGAAAGAGATACTAGTATACTAGCAGTGCCAGTGAAGGAACAGCTTTTTTCAGGGAGACAAGGGGATGGGAATCCTTATCCTCTAAAAGACAGAGGAAGGATCTGGAGCACATATCCAGAGAGTGGAAAAGCAGACTCAAAATTTGTTTTACTGCTTAGGCAGATGAAGCATGTTTGAATTGGGGTCTTTTCACATCTGTGTGGCTGTGTTAACCTGTAATATATCAGATCCAGAGGAATCACCAGCTCCTTGTTTATTTCCTTCACACCAAAGATGAAAGACCTACTCAGGATTTGGACATTTAGGTCCAAGTAATCATCTCATCACTTCCACCTGACTAATTTAAGCAGCTTCCACCCTATTTGAACGACTTCTCTGAATTCTATTTCTACAGCCGTTTGTCCCAATGTAAAGGATATGGCCTCAGTGTGTCACTGATTTCCTCAAGAAGCAGGGATTGCAGTGTTGAGCACGATATTGTCCATAATGTTTTTATGGGTTATGCCTTCCCAGATATGAAGTTTCTTCACAGTACTTTGGCCTGGCCAGCTACACCTTCCCCCCACGTACCTAACATCCCTGCCAACAATGATCTACAGCTTCAGACTGTGCACCCACAGTATAACTAACAATGCATTTCTCTCTTTGTGAGAAGAGACAGGGTAATGTTGAATTTTTTACAGTTCCTATTGATGGATTAAAGAGATGAAATGTTTTCCTACACTGTCTGTAAGTTTTCCTAAAATGAAGGATCATCCATAGAAAGATGATAGGTCCTGGTTTTCAAGCCTATTAATTTCTTGGATGCCCTATTGAGAGTGACAAATTGTGTCATTACATAGAAGCCTGATCCAGGTCCAATTAGCTTCAGAGAGAACTGGATTGTAATCTCAACAGTAACTGGGGTGATAGATTCTTCAATACAGGCATTTATGTCTTCAGAATCTGCCGGACATCAAATTCAGATCACACAGAGTTGGCTGCATATCTTACTATTCTCAAACTTTGCTCAATATGGAGAAAAAACACACCCTAGTTTTGAACAGCTTTACATGTTATCACCAGTAACTCAAGCCCTTTAATACATTTCCATTTTGATTTAATAGAAGTTGAACTTAAATTTTATGTTTCAACATAACAATTCCAATATCTATAAAGATTTCTATTAAAAATCCTCTTTGCTTCACTTGTCTGCTTTAAAAATTCAATGATAAGTAAGTACTATTTCTGAAGACTCAAACCCAGTCCTTATTTTAAGGTTCTGTGCTGTTACAAGGCAAAATGTTTTTCCAACACCTCGTCATTATTTTTCACTAAATATTCTTTCCATAATATTCTATATTATTATTTCCAAATTTTATTTCTATCCAGACATAAATATAACTCACTGGCATTAAAAGGAATCCCACATGCAGGGAAAGGATACAGATAATATTTCTGTAAGCCTATTTTTTAATGAAAATTTTCCAAAATTTCTGGGTAATAATGAAATAGTCAAGAATTCTCACAGAGATGCAAACAGCACAAATATTATTACTTGAGTTTCTCTTATTTCACAGATATACTAGTTAATTCTTAAAATGGTTGCAAATTATTGTCTGTGTAGTAAAGCAACTGACCAACCTTTTGTCAGAGAAGGTTCCACTTCACCTAAATCAAGAGAAAAAAACAAATGTCAGAGAATACATATATTAAAAATCCAAACACCACACTTTTATTCCTCCTGTCTCATTTTAATTTCAAAAAATAAACTCTCTTCTTTATATGCTAAATGACAAGCATCTATTCTGAGATTTTGAATTTTTCATAAATATCTAACCATAGAGTTTAGGTTGGAGAAATTCAAGGTGCAGTAGTAACTAAGGAAAGATCCAAATCTGTGTTTGTGCTTCTGAATATTAACTTGTGACTGCAATTTACAATTTGTTTGATTTTATGCATGTTTCCATATTTCAAGTCAAGGCCCAGTGGTTCTACTTTAGTTCCAAGTGACAAAATGTATATGCAGTTTAGCAAGATTGTAAATCTAGCAATTCTTCCAGTGAAATTCAAGGCAAAAAAATACTGTTTCAATGGAACTATGAGCACTTGATTGCTTCCATTGAATTCCTTGGAATTTAAAGGACTGAACCTGAGTGACTGTGGCCCTCTGACTGCAGTGCAGAGTGGGTAGGGTGCTCACGTGAACTTAGTTTTTATTAAGTAGTGCAATCAAATGCCTTACTGCCTTTTCACACTCCTGGTTGATATTGATGAAATTCCACTTGGGCCAAAGGCTGCTAGAACTAAGGTTTTGAAACCCCTAGTGAGCATTCAGGTCTTGATTTTTTTTCTGTTTTATGATCTTTTCCTACTGCCATTAACACACACTCAAGTATTTGAAAGCTTACATTTGCTTTGGGAATTAAAAAATTATAAAAATTAACTTTTCCCAAGCTCTCCATATTTCCTCTTTCCTATTTCTCAGCTATATGAGACTGACTTTCTTCAAGTTGTAAATCATATCTCAGAATAGGATGCCCAATTCACAGACTCACATGTAGCAGCCTATCTATTAGCATTCATAAATGATGCCATTATAAAAAGCTCATGCACATATTTAAAAGGTAGAAATGGTATGATAACTCAAGTTTATGAACAAGTGGATAGAATTCAGTTTCAGCATGTTGCTTTTTAATCGTGTTCTAGTATAGCCAAATATGACATAAAATAAACTACCCTGAAATGAAGATGTCACTCCTGCACTCATCACTTGTCAAAATGACCAATATGATGTGACATGACGGTCCATTACTGCTCTGCTCCTACTGGGGAACTAGTTGTGGTTTGAGGGTGGTTTTCTCAGTTGTGTTTTTTTTTTCTTTCTTTTTTTTTATTAACCAAAGGATAGTTATTTCCAAACTCAAAATTTTTGCAATTTACTTTCATTTATCCGATTCTGTCCGCTGTTCCACCGTCATGGCTGAAACATAATTTCTAGTAAACTGAATTATTTTCAATATGGCATCCAAAATCCCCTTACTTATGCTGAAGTGCCCTCCCCTCTTTATTTTTTCCTCCAATATATTTCCTGTCATAATTTGTCAATAAGGCAAATTAAAAAAAATCTATGTTTCTTGATATGTCTTGTATATTTACCAGGGTTCTTTATATTCTTGCTTATTAAAACAAAATAGCTCCATTCTCTGAAGCAATATCCTGACACATATTTTGGTTGTGGCTTTGAAGTCTTATATAAATTAATGCTCTTTACTTCAAGATGTCCTAATGGTAATATTTAATTCTGACAGCTTTTCTCTAATGGTACATTAAACATGAGATGAAAGTTAAAACAGAGACCAATTTACTGATTGGAATATCCAGTAGATGTTATATGAGCAACGATGTCCACTTTTCATTTTATTTGACCTTCTTGTATGTGAGGTTAAAAGCTGAGTAAGCCAACGTAATGCATGTAAAACAGCAGTTAGAGCAGCCACAGAAGTCTTTACGTTACAAATACCTTCATCACTGTCATCATCATCACTCCATACGATGTCAGACAGTAAAGAAAAAAAGCCATAAATCCAATCAGTGGTTTCTTCCAGTGTCTCATGAATGATTCTCAGTGGTTCTGTGCTGAGCTTGTTAACAGATCTTCCTGAGTGCAGAGTTTAAAACAAAAGCAGTTTGAAAAAACCCCAAACAACTCCTTCAGTAATAAAACCCTTTGTTTTATACAGGACTAATTAGACCATCTCGTTTAATAGAAACAAGGATTGTGAATGTTAATTTTTATTATTAGAAGATTTGAGGACAGCTCTCCTTCCTGTGCAAGACTGGCATAAACTGTATCCTTCTGTACTTGTAGTTTGCAGAGTGATTAGGGAACCAGTGTATAATTTGGTTCCTGCTCTCCTTCTGAGGTCTGGTTGGACAAAGCACATATACAGATTTGGTTCTACCTAACATTCATTGTTTTAGATAAACTCTTCCTTTCAGCTCATTCTTTTTGTTCCCCTGACTCAGGTCCCCTACATCTTGAAGCCTGTTCACTGCCATCAGCGTCCCACTCCTCATGTCATATCTCCCCGTGAGCCCCTTCCTTTACACAAGTCCTGGCTCAGGAAACTGCTGAGGCCTGGCTTAACCACACAAACAGGTCATGTCATTGCCGTGGAACACATGCAAAATATGGAAAGAGAAAACTGTGCATACTCAGGCCAAAATTAACCTGAGTTCACAACCAAAGCGTGTGCAAATCCACATAGTGACACACTGACAGCTATTTTCAATCACATAGTCTTGTGCATCTGAATCTTCTCTTACAACTTTTCTAGAGTTTCTTTCACACACATTTTTGTATATCTGCCTAACTTGTTCTGATCTTACTGCTTCTAGAGGCAAGTAAACTGGGAAACAATGAAGCTGTTTAGTTTATTGTGCTCCACTTTTCTGGGTCCTCTGATGGAAATGAGGCTTCTGCACCCCACTGTATCCACACCCAGGCAGCGTGTAATACAAGTATTCCCTTAAAAGCTTTTCCAGTTGTGATTTCACTAGATTTCTTCCTACCTGACATAGTATTTCAGAAGGACTTTCAAGCCTCTGACAGACTGTTTCTACTGACCATTCTGTGTAGCAAACTTTTCTTTTCTTGAACTCTGTACCAAACACTGCTTAGGAAGAGGGACAACTCTCATTCAGTTTATGCTACTGTCCACTCTACTTGAAATTGAGGAATGAATCCTTGCCTGGTCTGTGTGAAGTTTGTCCACATATGTAGACAGTTGAAGGTAGATCACAAATATGTTTTGTAATGTTGGCCTAATCTTGTTTCTAGGAATTTTGGTAAAAATATGTACATGGAATTTAACAGTATCAAGATGGGAAACATAACTCTGTTTATCTTTCTGTAGGTAAATATTTTAGTAGGAAGTTAAAGACAAGTCTCTTCAGAGCTACTTCTGATTGCAGTGCTCTGACTCACAGGCCAAATCTTAGCATTAATCAGAAGCAGTCTCACATGGACTTGCAGGTTACAAAGACAGATTTGAAGCAACTTCTTCGATGGCAGCAGTGTGAACAGTTATTTTCTACAAGTGCTGTAATGAAATTTACAGGTAGCTTTATTTGAAATATAAATATATTACCAAATAGTTCCTTTTATTTCTAATTAATTAATCTGAAACAGAAAAGACCAGTCTGATTTTCTATTGGTTTGCACCTGCTTATTAATAGTGTAGACCAAAGATATATTTTAGTTAATCTTTTTTTAATATTGTATTATATAGGTATATGCTACTGAACAATCAGACACATCAAATAAATTAAAGGTGTGACATGATGAAATAACATAATAGCACAGAAATATGCATGAGCTCTTAATTTAGAGTACTGTTGTTTACACTACTGTGTTCAGAAAGAATGAGTAGTATAACAGCAAATATTTACTTCGTTTAGGATAAGGCACTTATTTATTTGCTTTGTCTTCGTACATTGAGATGCAAAGATTTAATTTTTTCAGCTGATTTGCCACAAATACTCTTCTCAACTGTTAACCAGAAGAATGAACAGCTGAAGGGAGTACAACTGTAAACTAAACAAGAACTGGTATCAATTTATTTTAATATACTGGTCTATCAGCCAGCAGTTCAAGAACTGCTTCACAGGTAGCAGAGCTGTCTCCCCTGGGCAAGCAAGGGAAATGCTCAGAGAAGAGCAAGATCAAGAGCAGACGAAATTATTCCAGCCACCCCAAGGCAAGCCGTCTTTGGTGATGAATCAGTCTTCAACATCATATCCTGGTCTTTAATTCATAACATCTTCATACCCCACTAAGAAAAAGGATTAGAAATTATAAGTATCCAGAGGCAAAATTTTCCCGTCATACCTATACTAACAGGCCCAAGTTGCAAATCCTGTTTAACATAGAAAGTTCAAAAAAATCAGTTTGGAGCTGTGTAGAGGACACTTCATTGGAATTTACAAAATAAAGTTTTGTATTGAAATAGATAAGGTGATCTCACTTGAGGTCTAATGCAAGTGGCACAGGCCTAGAAAATTACTTTCTTTTGCACAGATCTTCTGCTTAACTTCTGTTATATTTTCAACATTTTTTAAAAGTGGTGCTAACAGCAGTGACGTTCTGAAGAACACCATACCAGGTAATGCCAAAGTGAAAATTACGACTAATTAAATCCATGTTTGTAGCTCTCCCCACAAATTTGAAAATAGCAGGTTCTACTAGGTCCTTAGTAGAACAGAACACACTAGAAACAAAGGAAATTAAACAATTCTGGTGGCAAGTACAGAGAAAGATTCCATTTATCTCACACACACACAAAGAAAAACAACCATTTTATAGAGGATTTGCATACTTAGCTTCAGAAATGAAGCTGAAAGAATGTGGATTTTCATAGCAAATTTTGAGCTTGATATTTTGATGTGTCCAGCACAGTATGATGAACAGTATGATGAGTTTTTTTACAGTAGTCTTTTATTCAACATATTCAGACTGGATTAGCTGTCTTCTGTCTGACTTTTCCTTTCTTAGCAAACGTTAGAACACTAATTATGTTAAAAGTAAGTTCACAATATATTTTTCTTGCTAGCATATGTTAAATAGTGTTTAATCTTTAATTTCTAACAAATCTATAACTATAAACTATAATTATCATATGTCATATATAATCTATTGTGCTAGGAGTAGAAGAGGCAGGATCTTGAATTTAAACTCTGAAGAGATTTTATGGAGTATTTCTCAGACAGATACAGGTTGTAAAGTTTGACCTTTCAGTGAACTTTTAAATAGGGACTGAGCCAATTGTTTCTCTGGTATAATGTAGTAGAAAAACACTAAATGCCTGTTGAAGAAGGAAGGAGGGGAAAGGAAGTAAACTTGGGAGGTTAAGCTCATGCATGAATCATGCAATTAATATTGAAGAATGTTGTTGACATTATGTAAGTTCCTTTCCATTGACTAGAAATTAAAGAAAGCCTGAAAAATTAGCATGGACGTGACACCTTATTTTCATAAGGCTGAGGGACGTTACAAGGATCCTACTAGTAATGGTATTCCATATTTAAATCCTTCTTGTCATTGTACACTTTGGTTAAGCTCTTAGATTTGTGATTTTATATTGATAGTTAATTTCAGATCAATACAACTATTCACCTTGAAAAATTACTTACATTCCACGACACTGGTGCCACCAAAAATGCTTTGCTAGAACATTTTGTTTTGTCACAGTTTTTTATTATGTGCTACAGTATAAGAGATGTTTTTCAGAATGGTAAATGTTCGTCTGTACTTGTGTTGGCATGTTCACTGATGTGAGAACAATTAACAGTTTTGCCTTTTTGTTTTCAGTGGAAACATCAAAATTTTAAGCCCAGAACTTTCTGGAAAGTGCTGAAATTTCGAAGAGTTAAAGCTGACAGAGAAAGAATTCCAATCAAATTGAAAGACCTTGTATGTTACTTTTCAACAAAACTTTATTGTATGAAAATTAAATTGAATTTGGTTGGAGAATGTTTTTTACCTGTTGTAGATATCTACATAAAAATTTGGAAGCTTGTTTGGATTTTCTTTACTAAACACATGCAAATTTCTTTAAAATAATTCTTTAAGAAATAATTTCAGATATGTTGTAGGTCTTAAATACTTCAGAAGACTCCCTGTTTAATTTGAAGCTGATGCATCAACTGCTACAATTCTTTCTAGCTCTCTAGCATTATTGGTACAGAAAGAGTAATTTGATTAAAAATGTGAGAACAAGAATTCTGAACACAGAATTTCTTAATTTTTGAAGTCTTCTTGGCTCACAATTTTGATTCCAATTGATTTTAAAATTGAATTTATAACTTTAATGGTAATTAATATCTCATATTTAACACAGGTCCTTGAAACCACCCAGTAACAGATTTCTCAAATCCTGCAATTGGCATTAGGCATGTCCTTGGGATAGAAGATAATTTTCATAAAGTGACGAAGTAACTCAGGAAAATCGTGATATGTTTGAACAGAAGAATGTGGGGTTTTTTTCATCAGGACTGATAATGGGTCCTTTAACAGTGACTTTTGAAAACAACAGTTGAGTAATTACATAGTATGATTTACTGTAGCACCTCAAGCAAATTTGGGTGTGTTCCATGATCTGTGTCATCTATTCCTATGAAGCACACAACAAAAAGTGAGTAATAATTTATCTGTGCAAATTACCTTGATCGTAATTTCAGTCTTTATAATTCCACGAGAAATGTAGTCTCCTATCAACCTTTTTTGTTTGTCAGATGGTTAAATATATATCCCAAGTTTAACCTATGTTAAGGTGGCTTTTCTTATTTTTAATGAATTGTAGCAAATGAGTTAATAATTGTTGGATTTTCATCAATTGCATTTTTTGACGTCAGTGAATTGAATGCAATTAAATTACAGATGATAGTAATTATCTGGTGTAAAGATTGATCTATGAGGTTTAAACTACTTCATTGATACTGACAAGTTACAACTGATGAAGACAGAGAATTTTGGTCATGTTTGATAGAATACAAAATCATAACACTAATTTTATATAAAACATACCCTATTTTTAGCAAAATATCTTTTTATAGACACCTATATTTGAACTTGAAAGTTTATATATTTTTAAGTTTTAATAATAGTAATACTTTCTTTCTGCACTCTTTTGAAGAGTAGTATCTAAGATACTAAGCTCCATACACACCTAAAATTTCCGTTATTAATATTCGAGTTTATCAACATAGCTGTTCCTAGGTCTTATTTTTCTGTTTCAAAGACTAATGTTTTTGTCAAGCTTACAGCACTAAGCATAAGAACCAGGAACAACTTTGGTGGATACCACTGAATTATAACAATAATAATTTCATTTTAAAGTAAAAGTATATTGAATTATTAAATATAAAAAATTACAAAGAAAATGCAGACTGAACATTTCCCAATAATTTTCATTTTATAAGTAAGTATGTTGTAAACATGAAGACTACAGAATATAGTCTAAATCTTCTCTGTCTCTTTCTAATATCAGCCTTAGATAATTATATTGATATCAAGTCCATAGGAAAAAAAAAACCTCACCTGAAAATGGACAAAGAAGCAGTTACAACTAGAATCTACTCACCAAAATTTACAAAGAAACTCACAAACTGCCACAAAGTATCACGCAATTTCAGGTACTTTTTATATACTTTTGATACAAGTGGACAGGATTGTATGTTTAGGATGGGCTTTACATGTAATTTATATGACTTGATTTGATATCAACTGGAAGGTTTTGGTTTGATGGGTCAGACCCTAGTTAGGTGGTGTTTTCTGAAACAGAAAGATATTGTATCTGAAATATTTTGAAGCTTTATTTTTTCTCATTGTGTTTGTTCAGTTCTCTGACTAAGAACACAGATCTTAACGTCACGTTAAAATGCTGTTAAATAATTGTACAATGGCATTTTTAAAAGACATTTAAAGTGTAAAATTAGGATCTCAGCTTGGCACCATTTTCTGGGAATCTCCTGACTGGGGCATCCTTTAGCTGTCAGATCTCCTTCAAGCATGATGCAAAAATCAAGAATAGACTGTTGCAATGAACTTTGCAGTCCCAGACAGCCAAAGTTGGGGTTAGCTGAGAAGCAGTGCTGTCATGTCCTGGCACTCTGCTTGTGCCCATGCTTTGTTATCATTGCACACACGTATTCAGAACACTGCAAGCAGAAGGTCTTTACCAGGTGGTAAACAGGGATCATCGCAATGTTGTGAATAGGTGGCTATAGCTGATGGCAACAGGATGAACCCCAGAAAGGCCAATAAAAAGAGGAAGAAATACCATTAGTAATAATGAACATTCTCATCTGTCTCTTGGTTAAAGGAAGCACCTAAGAAGCAAAGTGAGGAGTTTAATCTCTGCAGGCTGCTGTAATGAAGCAGAAATTGGAATTCATTAAAAAGAAAAACAATATGATGTAGGTGTGAGATAATACAGTATGAATCTGAGCAATGTAAAAATACGGTTTTCCACAGGTATTTCCACAAGTTACAAACAAACTCTACTGCTGAAAAGAATAAATCACATATAGTTGATTCTAGTTGAGTTACTTCAATTTCTTCAACAGCAAATAACCAAAGAATTTTATCACTGGAAATGTTACTAAAATGAATTACTGGTTTGGTTTGTTTGTTTAAGGCTAGAAATTTCACAGATACCATTATGTGCTGGAAATTTGGTTTGTGTTTTATATCCCATGAAGGATATTTAAACATGAATTCTCCTAATCCTGCCTTATTCTTAAGACAGTGTTGACACTTCTGACCTCATGAAGCTTGATCTATCACAATTTATCATCTTATATATGCTTGACCCTTTGGGATGAATGTAGCACTTGCAGCACTGCAATACTTCATAAGCTGCCGTTCTTTCCAATATAAACTCATTTTCTAGGGGTTTATACCTCAGCTATGAGATCTGCTACAGAATGAAACATGGGATACCAGATGTCATCAGGGCAGTCTTTCTTTAAACTGAAACTTAGTTTAAATCCCTTTAATTGTTTATATCATTATGAAAGAGAGAAAAAAATGTTTTGTAGGTTTGGAGTACTTTACTTGAAGTTCAGTATATTTCAATTAAGAATTTCATTAAGAACTTTGAAATAGATAAGGTGTTGAATCATGCTTTGGATTGACACTTGTAAATACAGTAAAAACTATTTTGAAAGACTATAGCACTGTTTCAATAAATTCCAGGCTAAGAGTTGGACTTGATGATCCTTGTTGGTCCCTTCCAACTCAAAATACTCTGTGATTCTCTGATTTGTCTAGGGTTTTGCATGTTTGAAAAAGAGACAAAATTATTTGTTCCACTAAATTTGTTGGTAGTTTAAACTAAGCTAGAAGTTCATTCTTTTTTCCTTAATAAATTCAGAGGTATTATCAGTTTTAACACTAGTGAATATAATTGTTATAAAACATGAGTAATTATAAGTACACTTTTCTTTTTAAAGTTCTTAACATTTTCAATGAACATGAGTCCAACAAGATGAATACAGTGTGATGATATTGTAGGAGAAAAATGTATATATATATATATTCTTAATAATTATTATCTCACAAAAAATAAAANCAAAAGAAACCCAGTAGAATAGCCATATTTTTCTGACTTCTGTGACTCTTTAATGGCAAAACGGTCTGGACCTAACAGGTTTTTCACCTTACAGTATTACTATGAAGGAGACAGAGTAAATAAAGTCCACGTATCAGTTATATAGTACAAAGGTTTAGAGTCATGTTCTTTGTTTGTCTTTTTTTTCTCCAAAATAGATTTTTCAAGTGATATATGGTTCTTTATTTTTATTTGCTTTCCTCTATTGAAGAATGTTAATAGCTATATCGTATGTATACTACCCAAAGCCAGCCAAAAGCTTTCTGTAACTACAAGGCAGTAATAGAAATGACCATGAGTTAAGGCAGGAAAATGGTGCCTTTAGGCTGTATTATTCAGAAGCTACTATGGGAAACCCCACAACAATTTGGCCAGATGTTTTGCCATTAACTTGAAGAGAAAACAAACAAACAAACAAAAATTAAAGAAAGCATCTGACTGGTTAGGAGCTCCATGCTTCCAAGTCCTGTTATCTCCCCATTCCTGTCATTAACAGGCATTACCTCCAAGAGATCTGCTTTGCTGCAGGTGTCTAAAAAGCATCTTGATGGCTGAGCAAAATAAATTACCCACAGCACAGAGCACACTCTTTTTTTTTCACTTATGAAAGCAGTCATGATAAAATGGTAAACTCATCCTGCTAAGTGTGTGTGCATGTTTTCTATTTTTTCCACATATTTTATGAGTAATTTTGGCTTTCATAGATCTGGTGATGTTTCATTATGTTTGGTTTAGTCTGGCCTTTAGGTGACCGGCTAAATCACTATCCATTTGTTCTGAATATTGAACATTGGATCTGAAATTAGGGTGGTGTTAAATAGTTGTAATTGGCCACAGAAATGGCTGGGAATTTTGAACACTCTATTAGCCCATTAGGAAATGTGGATTCCTGGGCAATCAATCTTTAGGACTAAAATAATCTCAAATTATTTACTTACATTTACCAATTAAAATACATAATCCAGTTATGTGTGTATGAAATGTATTCATGAATGATTAAGCCAATTAACAAGGTGTACTTTCTAACACAAAGGATGGTAGTAATAAACTGTTGCAAAGCACACACCAAACTAAAATTAATTTTTTTCAGCATTTCTGAAAATATTGAAAATTTATGAGATCATTCACTGTGGTGTGCTACTTACTGCATACTCATGCATATGATGTACTGCATAAAATTTGTAGTTTCTTCTCTCAGGCTTTTGTAATGCATGTCACCTTCATACCACATCAGAAATATTTCAGTCATGTTTATAGTTGTACAATACAGCATGATAGCAATGCAAGCTTTCATTTCTTTCCTCAAAGGAATGAGTATGATATGCTAAAACACAATACTGCAAAATTTAATTTCCTTCTTCTGGGTAGATAGAACTGGGGTGAAACTTTCAACGTTGATCTAATTCTTGTTGTCGGCTGTCCTCAAAATCCACTGCCAAAGCCAAAGCTTACTTGCAGGTTCGATCTCAGTTCTAACCTCTGAACAAACTGACACATAATCACCAAGGAGGCACAGCTTTACACAAGCAACCTGTAACACAGAGTCCTCCCGCTGTGATACATTTTATATCATAACCAGTACCTCCTCAATAATACACAGTACTATAGAATTTACAGTCATCGTGTTCTGGGTGTGTAAAATTACACAAAAATATATCTTAAAACTTTTTATGAGTGAAGCTTGAACTCATGTAATCTAACTTTAGCTGCCTAAACCCTAAGTGTTATCCTCCCTCAGTTCTAAAAGCTACTGTCCAAATACTAAATAAAAAGGCACTCCCCAAAAGTAATTTGCTGCATCTACTTTAGAATGAAACTAAGCACCATTTTTCATATAGTTACTTGTGGGACCAATTTCATCTTATATAAACTGTCAGATTTCCCAAACTTGCTAGTTTACTTCTAAAAGAAAACCATAGTAATCAAGAAGCAAAATCTATGTATTGAGACTCTAATCACAAAAAGCAGTGTGAGGTTCAAGGCAGTATATTAAAAAATACATGAGATAAAATGCATATACTAATACTATATATCTTTTTTGAACTCTTTGTCTTTCAGATAATGAGATTAAAATTGTTAATTATTGAAAGAAAACAATGCTCAAGGTCAAAGTATTTTCTACTCTGTTCATGTGTTGTGTTTGTACTAAGCTCCATGAATTTCTGTGTACCCTGGTTAACACATAATCTAGGGCATTGCACTTCCTCTGTTGCCCAGAGGTTAGCAGCTCTGTAGTGTAAACAGAGGAAACAAATCCATGTATATTCCTCAGCCGCACAGTTCCCAGGCTGGTTTACTATGTCAACCTGCTCCTGTTTTCTGCTGCAGTCAGTCCTATGCAGTGGAATCTCTGCTAACAGCTCTGCTATGGAGATGATCATTTCTGGCACAGAAACATAGTGGAAGTCCCTGGTGAGATCTTGTAGTTCAGAGTCCTTTCTCATCTTTGTATCTGTCCTTCAAAAATCTTCAGGCTGCTCCTAGGTCATCCCTCTGTCTCCTCTTCTCTAGATTGAGTTCAGCTCTCTCAGCTTGCCTCATTCATATGCTATGCATATTTTCTAAACTTGAACTTCATGGAACTTCAGGTAGAGAAATGGAAAAGAAATTGAATGCACTGACTTATGAAAGGCAAGTATTCTTTGAGGAAAAGTATACTGAATTTTCTGCATTTTATGGATTAAAAAAGTATGCAGTTGAATATAATTTCTTTGGCATCTATCATTTGCATTTGAAAACTAGGAAATTAATTTTAATCATGCTTGCAAAACTGTATTTACAGTCCTGAAAATGCTTCTTATGCAGGTCTGGTTCTTCAAAGAACAGTGTCAAACTCAAGAGAAAATATGACTGGGTTTTACATTTAAGGAGTCACTTAAAAATATGCTCCAAATTCTACTTTTTATATGAAAAGAAAGCATTACTTCCACTGGAGGCAAAGGGCCAAACTGTCCAAAAGTGAAAATCATTCTAGTATCAATAATGCCAGCGAGGTGATTCTTTGTGAAATCTTCAACTATTTCAATGGGACTTTTGCAAATTAGTGGGTTTAACTTGAAAAAATTAGTAGGAACTCCAGAGATGAAATCCAAGAGCTATGGTAAGAGCTATGTATTTTTATACTTATGTAAATACAGAAAACAGTCTACTAAATCCTGGTCTAAAGAAATAAAGCAGTTTCTTCTCTTAACTTTTGACCATTGAGACCTGATTTGAATGCTGTCTTAATTAATCACTTAGGAACAAAAATATAATTGGAAAGGAAAATAACTTATGTACTCAAAATGCTAACATATCATCTCTCAGAGACCTCTGCAAAATACAAACTCACCTTGCAGATTAAATATTATATTATTTCTGCATCCTGGTCTAAAAATGTAAGTTTCCACCAACACTTGTGACATTTAAGCTCATTTAGCCAATATAATATGAACAGCATTATATCTACTTAGGTGCTTCCTTCAGTTTTCAGTACAAATTCTTATTGCTTAGCGTTACCCTGACTTGCATTACCTTGAATTGTAGATCGAACTTGTGTGACCTGACTACCACTTCAGGAATTGCTTAGTGTAAGAGTTTAGTCTGATTTCTGCCCTGCTTCTTGACTTTTCACAGAAAACATATTAAGAATTTGACTTGATTAATAGTTAATATGGAAAACTAAAGCAGAATATTATAGCTTCTCTCTCTTGGTTTGTACTTAAATTGGAGCATTGAGTGTGTGGTGTCCAAATTAAAATCTGAAGCCTGCTTTGGGAAGATCTCTAAAAATAACTTTATGTTTTGCTGGAATTCAAGTGATGTCCTTCTGAAAACAAAGACAGAGGAGAAAAAAAAATAAAGAAAGTTTTGTGGTACATTTTCTGCACATTTCAAGCTCTGTGACTTCCATTGATCCAGGATTGATTGGTTTCCTTCAAGATCTATCTGTGTCTCAAAAGCTTCTTAAGTAAATCTTGAATCAATATTGATATATAGCTGGACAGAAAAAGAAATCTATGAATTTATCAGTAAACTAATAAAGTCCAGGAAATTTACTCCAAAATATCAACTCAATTTGTTTTGAATTAAAAGGCTGAAATCTGAATTTAAAGTCCTAGTTAATTACTGTGACAGATGCAATAACTTTAGAGCTGGAGCTCTAATTTAAGAAAGAAAAGGACTGTAATAATTTGTTTTCTGTGTTACGTGTTTCCCAGTTGTTAGAGCCTGTTTACCTTATAAAAGTTTTACTGCCATAGTGGCTTGCTGAACACTACACACCCTTTATAAACATAGGTAGTTAATTTATTTTTTATTATATATCACTGCCAGAAAAAAAGGCATAAGAATTCTATTCCATTCTATTCCTTGTTCCTTTTTTCCTATTCCTCAGTTAGAATCACAGTCCTTGTACCACCCACATAATTTTCATCTTTAGTCTCAGTAATCAATATGTACCCTTAAACTTGATCTTGTTTAGTCAGCTCACCAAGTCTTAAACTAAGCTAGTTATTAACTTATTGAAGACAAAGGTGTGACTTAGCTAATGTTAGGAATCTGGTTCTCTGTGCTTATGGTTTTTGAAGATCAGTTTTAGGGTTAACATACTTAGAAATAATCTGCATTTTGCTAGTCACTGAACATTGTAAGCAGATATCAGAATCAAGACTCAAGGCACCTAGTAAAGACTTTATATTTCAGAAGATATGAATTAATTAATTTTATTTTTCTTGAAAAAATATATGGAAATAGTAAAATGGAAATGTAGCAATACATGTTCATATGTGTATTACTTTACGGTAAATATATATGCTTTTGAGGATAAGAATGAGCTTCATAAAAATGAAGAGACTTAAATTATGAAGATGCATGAAGTGTAAAGTAATACCATTTGACATTTCTCATGATATCTTCCTCTTGGTAAACTCAGCAAAGATACTGTGCTGTCCCCAACGTGAGACACATGTATGTTTACATAACACATACCTTAATAAATTTTCAAATTTTAATTTACAAGGTGTCAAAACAGAATACGTTGAATTTTACCTGCAAGGTCTTTGTAATCCACCAAGTCAAACATTACAATAGCTACTGCTGACCAGGTAACAATCAGAGCAACAACAAGAAGCCATGCTGCTGGTGAGCTGAATGTTGTCACGAGGTCTTCTGTAACTGATTTCTTGCCCACTTTCATGTGTGATGAAGGAACGGATCCGTTCTTACCATCTATTATCGTCGTGGTTGTAGACATATGTCCTATGCAAACAGCAAAAGCAGAGGAAAGTCAAAACAACTTGGATTCTAAAAATCAAAAATAGGAATGTTGTTTAGAAATGGTTTTGTAATCAGAATGTTTAAAATAAATATAAATATTGTATTATCAAAAAAAGGTTTTTGTGCTTTTACTGCTTTTAGTAAAGGTAATTTNAGGTTTTTGTGCTTTCTGGAAGAAGCTTTTCCTTAACTACTACTGCTTTTAGTAAAGGTAATTTGGGAGCAACATGATGAAACAGACTTTTTGATTATAATATGACATTTTTTAATTTGCCACTGACAGCTACAGACCTAGGAGAGTGATTGATGAAAGCATAAAATATTATTACTCTACAAAGGACAGTCTTGTTATAGGCTGCAGGCCAGATTCTCAGGTGATGTGATTAAGTGTATTTCCATTGACTGTGATGGAGCTAATGCATATGCTACTTGAGAATTGGCTGGAATTCTGCTATCAAGGACATGAATCAGTGGCAATAGAAATATATATAATCCACTTCATCTCACAGAAACACAAATGACTTACATGTGCAGTATCCTTACAAATTGTGAAGAAGCTTGTAGCTGATTTTTAAATATCTTTGTCTGTGGAATTTTTTTACTTAATTAAATGCTCTCCTAAGAAACAAGCATTACAGTGCCAAAGCAGACTTAATTCTAGAAAGCATAGGTTTGGTACTAGAAATCTGGTAGGAAGGTGAGTACTACTTAGTTAAGTGAGCAGCTGACACTCATTAACTGCTTAATAGATGTTAACAATAGTGAATTAATCTACTTCTTCCTGGGGTATTAAAAAATGTTAATTATGGACACAAAACAAAACTATGGTAGCTGAAACCTGACCACATTTGAAGGTTCTCAAATTAGTCTTCTTTGCTGGTATCTGTTTTCCATTATAAGGAATAACTATAGTAAAAATACTCATAACACCAGGGTTGAAACCAGTAGACTAGAGTATCTCCACTTAGATTAATTTATAATATCTGCTTGTATGCTACTTTTAAAATATTCAAAGATATGTTGCATATATTCTTGGTCTGGTTGATGAATCCAACCTTCATAAAACAATTTCACTGGATTTCAGGGACCACACAGATGTCTAAAATTTCCAGGAATCAGGTGACACGTGGTTTGCTCAGACCTTTGCTTCTCAACTATTTTCTGTCACGGCTGATACAACCTATAAAACTGGTAATTTTCTAGGATTATGGAGGTAAGAAATGTGACAGAGCTGCTCTATATAAAGTTAAGCAGACTTAGTTTCACTTTTGATGTAGAAAATGGCAAATATGCATCTGGAAACTGTTTCTGGAGCTAAGGTACAGGCAGTTGAAGACTTTCAGACATTTGCCATCACAACATATATGCAGACTTTCTTTGAGACTCATAACACTGCTATTCTTAAAGAAATAGATTAAGAAAGCGTAAAATCTCTAATATTACTCATAGGTACATAAAAGTTTCCCAACTGTTCCAATCCTTATGCTAATGAATACTGGCTTTGTTCCCTTTTCTGTAGAAAGTGAAAAGAGTATTTCAGAGTGGTACTGAAAGTATCTTAATGTGTCTCACATTAACCTATTGAACTGGAAAGGACAATTTTGGTGTCAGAGGTTCTTAACTCTTGATCTATCATATTAGTAAAGTTTTCAAATTCATACCCCAATCTATTCGGTATTTATTTTATCAATATTATTATTACGTAGTGTATTGCATTAATGTGTATTTCCCTTAGCCCTACCTCTTAAGTTTACTTCTGCTCAAGCATCCTGGTAATGATCAGTGTCTTGCTTCAAGCCTTGAAAAACTGCTCTGCTACAGAGCAATTTTGTATAAGCAGAACAAGAATGGCATATTACATGTTCTTTGTTACTTATTTGAAATTTACTCTTATTTGTAGAATGTTTATTCTGCTTATAAATAAGGTCTATCTCCTAGGATAGAATGTATACAATTTTTTTAAATATTGTAGAACTCTCATTGCTTCCATTTCTCCAAACATAAATTTTACATCAAACAAGTCACAGCAGGAGGAAAAATCTGTCAAGTGACAGCTAGCAATAAAGTTCAGCTTCCTAAGTCAAATTCAAAATCAATATCATTTTGTTATCCTAATGCATACAAAATGCAAGCAATTTGTGCATGCAACGGGTCATAAATGACACATTATGCATTTTTTTCCCCATAGGGATATCACTCAGAGTTTATGATGTGTAAGAGAGAATAGAAATGTACTGTCTCATCTTGACAAATCTGATTAGTACCACAGCATATCTTCAAGGACATCCTAATAACAGATATTTGCACAATTATAATAAAAGCAATTAAAACTATGTGACTCATACCAGTCAAAGGGTCATTCCTCTAAGTCTGTTTCTATGTAGAATTAGTTCCTTCTTATTTAGTATACTTAACTTTTCAAATTCAGACTGCTATGTGTCTTCTATGATAAAGAAAAGAGTTTCCTACAAATTATCAATCAAAGTAATGCTGCAGAGAAAAAGTTCAGGTATGTTAGAAGATAAGGTATGTCATGCCTTTGGCTGCTGCTGTAGTCACGTCAGATTTCCCCTTAAAAACTCAGTATGTCATATAATAAAATCACCACCATTACTACCACCAAAGTGTCAGTGAACATCTATTGATTCAAATTTGACTGGAAGTCAAGATAAGAAAAATACCATCAAACTCCTAGAGGTTCCTAATGCAGGTGCTTGCAGTAGGATTTAGGTGCCTAGGAAAGATCTCCAGTGTTGTTATAGATGCTTTATGGTATCAGAGACATGCTCACAGAACTCACAGGCAACATCTACAGAGTGAAGTTCTACTTCTGAACTGCCTAAAAAAAAAACCCCAAAACCAGGATGCCCTATAATGCTGAAAGTAGAAATCAGATTTTTATGTCCCTTGATACCAATATAAACAAAATTGGCTGGCGGATTTTATCTGATGACTCCTGAGAAAGACATTGTTTGCTACTACATAATCTGACGTAGGATGTGTTATGTACTGATACCATCATCATTTCATGACTCCAGATAGAAAAGGTAATAACACCAAGATGATTGCCCTCTCCCTTACAAGCATTCAGTTATTGCAGTACCTAGGTACTCTGTGCAGTTTTGTCCATCTCCTACCAGTGCTAACCTCCCCCCCAAACCTGCAGTGATGATATTTACACCTCCAGACAAGCAGAGAAAAAGGGGACATAGATATGGGCAAAGCTTCCATCAGTTCAGCCAGGAGCGATTCTCCTTTTTCTTACAAGAGTGCCAAAGTTAGGCAAAGCTTCTCTCCAAGAGGTTATTGGAGCTTCAGGTGCCCAGTGGGGGAATGAGAAAAACAGGCATTTCTGTTGCTTTGAAATCACCTGATTATAACTAACCAACGTAATTCCACAGCAGGTTGAAATCAGATTCCTGAACTTCTCCAGGCGTTTTTGCTGCCCGTATAACATATATTTTCTCTCCCAAGACAAATTTCAGTGTCTGTGTAACACCCAACCAGAATCCAAGTCAGTTTACTTTAGACGAACACAGCAGTGGATCAGGTGATTCATGAGCAGACCAGTTGTCCCTGCTTTGGAGTAGGCAACATCCATCACAGGAGGGGAAGGTGCAGCTGAAGGCTGTTACAATTTCAGCCATCCAATTTTAATCCACCACTGCATGTCTGCTAGAGCCTCCTGGCACTTTGGGTTGTGATTGCTATTGATTTTCAATGAGGATGGGAACTTTGAGAAGTTATATATACATTTCTATAAAAAGATTACTCCAGGGATATAATACTTATGACTGCACATCACAATTTCTCATGCACACAGAACTGCCCCATCAGGTCACAAATGTCACCTTTATATCAGCAGATTGATTTGCTAAATTTCAAACAGCTAAAACTCTGAGATTCTTACTATTCCTCTGGTTTCAGAGTTGTCACTTAGAATACAATCTGAATCTTAGATAAAATACCTCTTGTATTTGTGGGTTGAATTCTCCTTGAGGCATAATAGTCATAGGAGTCCATAGTTAAGCATGGATGTTTGACTTTATAATTCAGCACCTTTTTACAGTTCAGGTTTACCTATACCTTCCCCTTCTCCAGCAGAAAAACAAAACCCCACAAACAAACAAACCAACCAACCTTCTCCATTCAGACTCATTCAGATGCAAAACAGTAATTTTCTGTATTTTTGCTATTTCATAGCTATTTTATGTATAGTAGTCTTAGTTCTGCTAATAGTACAAAAATAATTAAAATATTTAATGTGTAAGGGCTTTTTAAGGCTAGACATATTAAAAACAAAGGGCTAGTCACAATACTTAAAAAAAAAAGTAGTTTCCTTTTAAATAATAATGTTGTTGCTAGGGCAATGCAGTTGGAATGTGAGAGACCTCAGTGCAGTCTGCTCTAAATGAGAGAGTTGGTAGACTTTAACTGGTCTGTTCCATTCCCAGGTGAGCTCTTCAGTAAATAGGCTAGAGTATTCTGCATTCAGGTCATTAATGGCTCCTCTTTGACCTATTCCACTTCACTTGGGATATTTAAATACTAATTAAGTAAGCAGGAAAGAGAAAAAATAACTGCATAAATCGGCACTGTATGTCAAGTACCAGCTCAAGCCTTAGGCTTTAACCTGGTGACCTTATCAATGCACCGCTGTTGCAATAATGCAGGCAGGAGTCTCAAACTTCAATAAAGGGTACCACAGGGAGAAGAGGACAAGGGATTAGAACCCTTCAGTGAAGAACTGGGCAATGGATATACAATAGTCTGCTGCATTTTTTTCAAGCTCAGCACGTCACCATTAGTGAGTTCACAGACCTACAGATATCACTCTTTCACCATGCGGGGAAAATGGTTTCTACCAAAGGAAAAGATTATACCTATGCCTGTTGTTCAGGTGATGCTTATGCCTGACTGTCTCATCCTCCTGTTTCAATTTCTCTGCTGTAGTTCCTTCTCCCTTGGCTTACACAATCAGACAAGAAAGATAAAATTTTTTCTCTTTTATAAAAATATGTGAAAACAAAATGCTGAGCAGAGAGAAGAGAAACCCTCAGGACCCACTGTGTGCAACTGAACAGAGATCCTCTGCCATCTTATCTGGCCAGCACCAGAGGCCAAAGGTGCAGATACTAGACAACGAGCAACAGAGTGCAGAACATTTCAGAGGAGGAAGAGCAAGAGGAGTCCAGCTAGTCAAAACTATTTACTCTCCCCAAATACTGCTAAAGTAACTGTGGTTCATTTAAAACCATCTACTATGGAGGATTTGTAGCCCTGGCAAACTTCAACAGATTAGAAACTTTGCTGGATCCACTAACATGGATCACAGTTTCTACTGGTCATCCATGGAAATATAGGACTCCTTCTAACACTGATGGAGAAGCAGATGGGAACAGGAAAAGACAACTTAAATAGGTATATTCAGCTTCTCTTTGAAAACTCCTCTCTGTCACTATTATCTGCAACAGATTGTGAGTAGGGCAGGGATCTATAGTTCAGTCTAGAAATGGGTGATAGGCACCTAGTGTAGGTCTTTTAATTATGGAGAACCTTCTGCAAGCTTTTGAGAAAAAATGTGACAATTTTAAGAAAAACTAATTTATTTAGCGGAGCAGCATAAATCTTCCCTTGGGATGACTGGCATCTGGAAATTTCTTCTCTTTTCAATCATATGATATTCCCATACATATGAAAGAATGACTGCAACTCAAATAACTAAAGGAAATAGTATCTAAAAGCAGTTTCACAACTGATACTAGAATTTACACACTTTTAAATTCCCCACACAGTGGGCTGAACACATATTGTGTATATTGGTAAACATCTCAGAATTTAAGGTAGTTTTTTCTGCAGAATAAAGGGTTAGAAAGCTGGGACTGGGACTGTATGTTAGGGAATATATGAAGATTTATTGGTGACTGATAGTTATAAAAAATTAATATTCTTTAATATGTGGAAAATAAGGCTGGAGATTATGCAGCAACCAATTCTACATGACAAAAGAAATAGAATAGAGATTATGGAATATGGAGAGGATGGTGAATGAAAATTAGCTGAATGATTGGATTCAGAAAAGGCACTTATAATTACATATAGCGCTGTGTACTTTTTTAATTTCCTTTTCTGTTATTATAACTGTAATGGTTTTATTTTTGATCAATAGAGAGCATCTGATAATTTAAAGAAGTAAATTGCATTAATCTTTCTATTCAGTCTTCAAGAAATTATATACACCAATCTATTCATTTCATCAATTTCAATAAAAGTTTGTGGAATAAAAGATATATTGTATCAAGCCATTTCATTATCTAGTTCAAAGAAACTTCATACAGTATCAGTAAAAAAATACTAATAGCAGAACTACTACTACTACTAAATACTATAAGGTGAAAACTAGAAGTCTTTAATGCTGTATTCTGATATGTAATATATATTTTGGGATCATAATAATTACAGTTTCTTAGAATACTGTGATGAATTGACCCTGGCTGGATGCTAGGTGCTCATCAAGGCCACTATATCACTCCCCTTGCTCCCTGGACAGGGGAGAGAAAATATAATGAAAGGCTCATAGGTCCAGATAAAGACAGGGAGAAATCAGTCACCCATTAGCATCATGGGCAAAACAGACTCGACTTAAGAATATGCAATGAAAAATAAAATCTAAATCTTAAAAACACCTTCTCCCCACCCCTCCCTTAGCTTCATTTCCAATTTTCTCTACCTTCTCCCTGCAGCATCACAGGGGGACAGGGAATGGGGTGGTGGTCTGTCAGTTCATTGCATGTTGTCTCTGTCGCTCATTTCTCCTCAGAGGGAGGACTCCGCACAGACTGCTTCAGCAGGAGCTCCCTATGGGGTCACAAGTTCTGTCAGGAGACTGCTCCAGCACCGGCTTCCCTTGGGGTTACAGACTCCTACAGGCACACACCTGCTCTGATGTGGATTCATCCAGGGGCTGCAGGTGGATCTCTGCCTCCCTGTAGGGTTGCAGGGAGACAGCCTGCTTCACCATGGGCAGCCCCAGGAGCTGCAGGTGCTTGGAGTACCTTCTCCTTCTTCGCTGATCTTGGGGTCTGCAGAGCTGTTCCTCTCATTTATTCTCACTCTCTCTAGTTGAAGTTGAACAGTTGTTTTATTTTTCCCCTTCTCAAATATATTATCCCAGAGGCGCTATTATCACTGTGATGGAATCAGTCTTGGCCAGTGGCGGGTCCATCTAGGAGCCAGCTGGCATTGGCTCTGTCAGACATGGGGAAAGCTCCTGGCAACTTCTCACAGAAGCCACTCTTCTAGTCTCCCCCACTACCAAAGTCTTTCTATGCACACCTGATACAGTACGCTACCATGTGCTATGAGGAAAAAAAAGTAAAAGTATCTCTGAAGAAAATAGTTGAATACTAATTAGAAAACCTCCATAGCTGTATAATCAGAAAATTCCTTTCCAGTGATGTACAGCTAGATTGCAATAGGGACTGGGCAACCTCATAAAAAGAAAAGAGACTTTTGAACATGAAGTTACAATATGTAACTCAGGAATTTTCTTCCTTTAATATCCCTGAATGCTGAGCAAATATCCTAGCAGGGGAGGGGTTAAGCATTTAATGCCTGAACTTAACACTTTTTCCTCAAACAGTGATTGCTGACAAAGACATAAAGCAGTCACAATGCAGCCCTTGTTATATTACAATCTTTTTCATGTAAATATATTGTAAGGATTACTATGATCATGAATGGGAGAAATATAAAATGTATGGGAAGATTTTTTTCCACAGGGAGCAATTTTTCAACACCTGTTGTGAAGTGCTAGTGACTCTAAACAAAAGAATTATGGAAAACTCAGGAACTAGGCTCCAATGTTTTTAAATATATTTCTTACTATATTTTGCTTTTTCTTATATAGCTCACTGTATACCTAGTAAAATCACTTTTTGAAATAATTAACCTGTTGAAGCACAGCAGTTCTTCATCATACTCCAAGAAAACCAAGTGAAAATAGTTTCAAACCCTTGACTTCCATCTATCTAAAATTATTTGTATACATGTATGTGATTTTTTTTCCTGAGGACAGTTACAAAGATTGCTTAGAAAATACTTCTGTGCATATAAAAGATTGGTTGTATTTCATGCACCAAGTTGACATATGTTGTTAACTTCTTGCCATGCAGAATTCAAATGATGGATTTGGATGTTTGCTATACAAAAGGAGTCAGAATCCTCTGAGGGCAACCTGGACTTCACCCACGTTCTGATCAAGGAAAGGAAGTTGAGCAGTAGTAATTAAAGATGGTCTGTCTTGAGTAGCTCAGAGTGGAATGGGCTAGTAGAGAAGAAAGTCTTCTACAGCTGGGAAATTCAGTTTGCTATAGCAGCCAGTGTAACCAAGAAAAAACAGTCTTCAGAAGATTTTGGAAGGAATAATATGTATAACCATGAAAAGGTCTATTTGCTCCAGTCAGATTTCTGCTGCAGAAAACATCTGCATTTTGAGGAATGAATCCTTGGGTCCTGTCAGAAAAAAATACTAATACCTTGTTCTGGAATAGACCAAGGTATGAATTGTAGTATTAAACTACATATGTAGTAGAAGATCTCTACCTATTTGTACAGATGCCTTGAAACAATCTGAGAACTTCAAGGAGGGGATCTGGAAACCAGTTTCAACCAGATCCAAATTACACTGTGCTTTAAAATACAATCAGCAGTAAAACAAGTTCATTTGCTCTCAGCTGCCATACTTTAAACCTTTGACTTCAGAGGGCCCAGTTAGGCCACCAGATGTCTGCAGGATTTAGGAGCCCACATCCCACTAAAATTCATACAAGATGAACCCTAAATCACTTGGAAAGTTGAACTTCAGAGATTTGAAGCTGAATTTCTATTTTACGTTACATGTTTGAATTTCATATTCTAGCAGAGCATTGGTCAATACTTCATTTTAAACAGAAGAAAACTTGTCTCATACCTTAGCAAGTAAAAAGGTCTTTACTTCAGTCCAAAATTGCTTATAAAGAACATTATGCTGATATGACCTTTAACCTTCTGCTCTAGGAGATTGCTTCCCTTGTGCACATGTATCTCAGTGAGCTTTTATGAGATTCTGATTATTTGAGTACTTCAGACATGGAAGGGATTAGTTGGTTAAATAGTAGTTAAAAGATCTTTGTTAGTCTTATATAACTGATTGTATTGTGAACCTCCCTGCAATAATTCATACCTGAAGTTACTTTGGAAAAAAAAGTAAGGAAGATCCTAAAGACCAGCTTTTAAAGATGGCAGGTTTTACTGGAAAATTTAACAGATGATTTTACTTACAACTATATCACTTTGTGCAGTAGTTTCTTGAGAATTTAACAGACCACAAGGGTGAAAAATAATCAAAATAGAATAAATTATTTTATAAAATCAAAGCTGTAGTGAGTACAGTTGATAAGAACAAGAGAAATATCATTTACTGCAGTTTAAACTAGATGGCAAGTATGGCAAAGGAACACTGAGTTGCTTCCTTCCCAAAAGGCAACAGACTTTGCCTTTTCATGACCTGAAAGTTAGACATTTAAAATTTCCTCTGAAATAACTCTTCTGTTTGATATGCTTTTTACATTGTCTTTTAGCAACATTGAGATTTGTTAAAAAATTCAATGTTTCATTTCCAGCATCTCAGTATGCAGATGAGATAAGAATGTAACTGAATTCTGAACACTAAACTATTAGCATCCTGAAAAATCCATAATTTGTTTGTTTCCATACCTGAAATTTTTATTAATATATAGTAATACTCTCCCTTCTTTGGAAATAAATTAGTGCTCTAAAACAGTAAAAAGTTTTACATTCTCGTTCATCTTAGAAATCTGACATTTCAGAAGGAGATGCCAAAGGGATATTTAGACACACTCCTGAGCTGATATAAGCTGAGAGGTACATCTTATCTTTTAAAATGTCAAAATGAAGGTTGGAGGAAAACGATTGCCATTCATCTCTAAATAGCAGGAAAACTTCTGAAGCAAAAGCACCGTATGCATTCCCCTTGTTATTAGTTTTTGGAAACTCAACTCTGTACATCCTTGAAACGTTCCGAAGGGATAAGAGAAGAACATTTGACTTATTTTTTTTTATTACAGAAAAAAAATCTGTTCCCATCTGTAAAATAATGTTAGTCATAATAAATACTGAAACTTACTAGAATAAATAGTAGATTACAAACACCTGTCTTTACTCTGGAAAAGTGTACCAGTATAAAGAAACTCAGCAAAGACAATTCCAGATCTGTGCTTTCTGTGGTGGAAATACTATTTTCTCTCAGGCAAGTGTATCAAGGAATTGATAAGGATATTTGATAAGGATAATTGATAAGGATTGATAAGATTATTTGCTTGATTTAATTTATTCATTTATACCTAACCTGACTGTGAAAGTAGGACCAACTTTATATGTTTTAGTGAACTGATCTCTACAGACACTGAAAACAAAAGTAGTTCTAACACTAATTCAATATACTCTCTGCAAGTCTGCCAGGTTTTCCATATGCAGCTATCCAGTCACTACAGCACTCAAATATGGAGATCATCGCATGCATATATGAATGTATATACTCATAAGTCACACTGAAGAAACTTGGTTGCAGGTGTCTTACCAGAGAGAGAAGAAAAAGGCCTTTTTAGTGAACAACAGAAATTGCAATGCTGAGTTACAATGTAAATATATATATATATATGTATGTATGTTAAAAAGACTTTGCTAAAAACTGGAGACAAAATTCCTCATCTGACAGAACAGGAAAACTAAAATAAGTGATTATGGCAAGCCAGTCATCTGTGCCACTGATAGATCTCACCTGTAAATGACTATTTGTTAAGAGACTATTACAGGTCATGCTGTCTGTGAGAGCAAACTGAAAGAGAGCTACTGAAGAAAATTGTTACATGGCTTATAAAACAGTATAACCAACGTCACAAGAGACAGTAGTCAACTATGGTAAACAGATGAACCACGGTCTATCTTCTGTCAGGGTGTTATTTTCTAATAAATATGAGAGTACTCCATTTGTATACTTACAGAATAGCTAAAAGCAAGCCTACTACATAAGCACCTAAAATACTAGGAAAACAAGGCTTTCTGAAGCTTGCTTCTAAAGTTATGGTTCTATCAAAATATAAGCCCAAAATGCTTTCTGATGTAGTCTCTATGTTCAGAGTGTGTCACCATAAAAAAGTAATTCTGGGAAGTAGTGCAGTCATTGTAGGGATGATTCCTCTGAAGGCTGTGTGTTGGTTTGGGGTTTTTTCTCCCTTTTTTTTTTTTTTTGTCTGAAAGGATCCTTTAGAAATTATATTTGCAACTTTAGGACATGGGAGAGCCCTTAAACTGAAAAGAATGAATAGAATTTGGTCTTTAGGTAAAAGTTAATGGTGTGTTTCATCATTTTCTTTTTGCAATAATGATTCCAAAAATTGTAATTTAAAGATGAAGTTTAACCTTGATAGACTAAATAATGTCATTCATCTCTGATCTTTATTTGGAAATAGGCATGATCTCTATGGGCAGCTGAGACATATAGAATATGCTGTCACAGTGAGAACAGTTGATCTTTGTTAAGGGTTCATATTCACAACACACCTGTCATCTAACATGTATTCTGAAATTCTCAAGAGCTGAGAAATCTTTACACTATCTTACAAAGGTTTCATTAATAGAAGTTTATGCCAGATGACCACATCTTAGAAGGAAACTTTATTTCAAATTAAAATTAAGTAATCTGGAGAAAATGGGATGCTTTTGAGAGTATTGAGACACAATTTAATAGCAAAATCTTTGTCCAAGTAAGAAAAAGTCAATGGATCCTGCCTTACACTCGTTTCTGAACCAGCTATCATAACTTAGCCACGTCTTAATCCATTTTATTCAGGATTATACCCTGGCCAAGTTTTGGAATGTGTGAAAAACTTGTCAATTTAAATTTGAGGAGAAAAGATCACTACATAGTATCCATGTACAAGTACAGAGTCCTAGAGATTTTGCTTTCTTTTCTCTTTTTCCCTTTCTGCAGATATTTTTGGCACCTCATCCACACATCCTCATCCACCTCATCCACAAAAGAAGGAAAACCAAGAAGTTTTGAAGGTTACTTGAGGAAAAAACAAAATTACTTCAGTAATGGTATCCATTCTCTGCATCCTTCCTCCTGACAGCCCAAATCAATCAACACTTGTCTGTGGAACAAGATCATGAGGAGGTTTTAGAAATTGTTAGCAGTACTTGACTTTTACCCACAAGTAAATTAACAACAAATAAAACTATTAGTGAATCTGTCTTGTACCTGTACAGAAGTCTGGAGAACTTCTAATATCACACTACTACATTCTGAACAAACAAACACAGAAATGCTGCTTAGCAACCTAATGACAAGCCTAAAGATTGGTTTAGGGACTCCTGCTTCTGTGACCTGGTTATCAGGTCCCCAAACCTCCTCATCTATTATAAGGGGCTAGAGATTTACCTACAATGCAAATCTTCCTATCACACCTCTTCATATCTCTGTAAAATAGATGAGATATAATAATAAAGACCTCAACTGACCACACAGATATGAGATTCAGGTCTCTAATTTATCCTAGTTATAAATGCAGGCCACATTATCTAGTTCTAAAAATTGACCTCTTCTCTATAACAATTCCTAGAAACATTTCTCCCTAGAAAGTGAGATATGTGGTATATGAAATAAAACCTGAAATTATTGGCAAGTCTGGATTAAAATGTATGCACAAATAAGTACAGTTTCATATCTGTCCACTACTACTTGCCTGAAGAAACTGTGAAATCCAAATTCAGATTTTTGGTATCTGCTATGACTTTTTCTTGCAAAACTGAGTGTGTGAAAAGGAACAGAATCACAGAATATGCTGAATTCGAAGGGACCCACAAAGATCATTGAGTCCGACTCTTAGACCAGCACAGGACCATGCCCAAGAGTCACACCATGTGTGTATTTATCACCGTGATGTAGGAGTATCATCCAAATCCTCCTGGAACTCTTTGTATGTCATCAAAAAGGCTATTTGCTTTATTTACAAACTATGTTTCAATTTCTACAACTCTAACTTGAAATGTCACCTAAGTTGTATGATACCCTTGAATGATACACATAGAAGATATCAGAAATTGTAAGGTTATTAAAGTCAGTACTTTTTTTGTGCATATTATAGTAATGTTGTGTATGGCAGGATATTTTCTTTGTTTAGTCTTTTCTGATTTATGATTTATGGAGAAAGAATTGGCAGAATTATCAACTGATTAACATAGCTCAAGGTTTTCCTGTTCCCTACAGAAGATGCTAACATATTTTTCTATCTGACAGAGGAGATCCAAATTCCAAATGAATGCTTTCTTCAAGTACATATGTCATAACATTTTGTATTAATGGTTTTCATATAAACCAATGGAAAAAAATTAAAGCAAATTATTTCACTAAGCACAAAACTGCCAATGGTAATACAGAACAAATTCCTAATGTTGTGAATGTATCTATCTTTTCAGTATAAATTTGCTGAATTATAAAATAAAAAATTGCTTTTTCCCTACCTCCTTGAAAATGTAAATATTTATTGATTTAAAATACATACTACCTTGGGAGGATGTTTATAATGTAGGATTTAGGCCTCAGAAAAGTAAAAAGAACTTTGATCCATGGTTTAATTTTTAAGTGACTCAGAGAAGTGACATCCTAATTTTGAAAATTATTCACATGAAAATTTTGCTTGTAGGCTAGCAGTCCTTTAAACATATTCAGTGACAGAGAAAATAAAAATATTCTCTAAATTAAAAGATTGAAAAAACAGAAGATATATTTTTAAAATCTAACTATATAAAATATGTCTAAAATATTTCTTTACCCTACTCACATTAAGCTTCTAAACACATAAACCAAAACAGGTTAACAGAATCCATTAATTATAAGCTTATACATGAAAAATATACATGAAATAAAATAAATTAATCACAATAATAAAAATCACAAAAATAAATTACAATATACACGAAATAAAAATATTGTCTAATGCGAGACATATTTGTGAAATTATCTTAACAATATAAGATTCCAAATTCTAGAAAAGAAATTCAAACTACACATTCCTGGGCAGAGCATAGAATCATTTGTTGGAAAAGACCTTTAAAATCCCTAAGTCCTCCTGTTAACTCAGCACTGCCAAGGCCACCGTTAGACCGTGTCCCTACATTCCACATCTACATGTCTTTTATGACCTGCAGAGTAACTCTACCATTTCCCTGGGCACCCTCTTCCAGTTCTTGACAACCCTTTCCATGAAGCAATTTTTTCGTAATATCCAACCTAAACCTCCCCTGGCACAGCCTGAGGCTATTTCCTCTTGACCATTGCTGGGAGAAGAGATTGACACCCACCTAGTTACAACCTCCTTTCAGGTAGCTGTAGAGAGTAATAAGGTCCTCCCTACGACTTCTTTTCTCCAGGCTAAATAACCTGTTTCCCTCAGCTGCTCCTCATAAGATTTCATGTGCTCTATACTCTTTACCAGCACAGAATGTTGTAAATTTATCATTCATTTTAATTGGCTCTTATTGAATTTTTCTAATTAGCATAAAAATTGAACAAAAGTGTTGAAACATCTCTGAGTCTGGACAACTCTCTGCACTCTGTATGGATGGAGAATCTATTTGCTTACATTTTTGGAATGTGAATATTTCTAAAATTTGTTGCCTTTCAGTTCCCATGTCTTCATTATAACATTAGACATAGAATTCCACTTTATTTGGTTATGGAATATTAATTAACATGTAAACAGACTTCAGCAAAGCAGTCCTCAAAATTCAGTGGTACATCTTAGAACAGAAGAAATTCTTTCCACTTTTTTAAATTACATGATCAGTCTCAAAAGCTTTCATAATGTTAAAGTTTTGCCTCAGTACAGTTCAAGAGATTTTATTCCAAATTAAAAAAAAAAAAACAAAAAAAAAACCAACCCAACAAACAAAAAGAAACAAAAAACAAGACCACCTTGAGATGGCCCCTCCAAGTTGTTATTGCTAACTGGAATAGAAAGTGAGCTACATCAGGGAAAAATTTTGACCTGGCTGGAATGTTAGTTTCCTTACTTCCTCCCATGCATTCTAAATGAACTCATCTTTAGCATCTGCTGTAAAGATGCACAAAGTCATCACAAAACCATTCTGCTAACTTTCAAAGCTGTAACACCTCCCCACATTCTCTGTAGGGCAGATCCATATAGTAGGAGCTCCAGTATTCCTAGCCCACAGTAGTAGCAGGTGCCACAAAGTTTCCACCCAGCTTGAATGTCTTGCCTGAATATCAGAAACTTGCAGGACCTCCATAATTTTCCTGGAATCTTGCCTCAAGATTAGGTCTTTTGCACTCCACTCTCTGACTGGAAAAGAGAAGAACAAAGTTGTATGCCTATGCCTGAAGTTCAGCCATGAAAAGGATATTTACGCATATTTGTCCTGATTTCTTCTCACTCTTTTCCATCCAACAGAAAAACCCATATCAATGAAACAAAGATGATAACTGAATGAACATTTTTTTCAGCCTGGTATTGTTTTTCAAACTACTTGTCCTATATTCACAAATCTTCTAATGGTGCTCAAATATGTCTGTATAAACACAATCTTTTCCTGTTTACTAAACCTTCACATATTCTCAGGTCATATTAAAAATGTGGAGTTCTGTTCTGCATATTTTTATAAATATTCAAATCTGGATTCATTTGCCCCTAGTCTCTTAACATTTATTATCCCTCCAGTTCACACTCTGATGAAAGGCCATATTATTTTCCTTCTGAAGAAAGGAAGTAATGGAGCAGTCATAGGAAGAGAGAAGACCATACTGGAAGACTGGTAGGAGGCAGAGCTGAGCCCGAGTCTCCTGTTCTAACTTTTGGTTCACTGCTCCTCTATATCATGTAGTGTTTATGTTAAACATATCATAGGCTTCCCATGAATGTAGTTGTTTGTCTTCTTAAGCCATTTTTTAAGCCATTTATACACATTCAGCATAAGCATAAAGTTTCTTGAACATTTCCTTCTTGGATTCTAAGAGTACCAAAGCTATTGTTACTTTCTCATTTCAGGAAACTTTCAAGAAATTAACTGATATTTCTTTAGTACAGAAGTCTCAACTCATAACTTTACCAGTATAAAGAAAAGACATAGAGATGTCCTCTGCAGATGTAGAAATTGATGGTACCTTCTAAATTTTTAATAAAGCTTTCCAGACTTACTTAGTTATTCTGCCTACATGTTTGCAAGATTTTGCTGGCTGTTATATTATGGCCAAAGGCCCATTCATCATTTAACCTTTCTTTATTAATTTCCTTTCCTTTTATATCAATAGAGTGCAGCTTCAGCTGTAATTAGATAAGTGCTAATACATAAAAAATGCATACTTTCACTTTTATAGAAAATGAACATTTACTTTATAGTCAATATTTCAACCTTACAGCTTACATGTACTATGTTTTTATGGTCATGTAACTGATAGTCTTTCATTCACTAACACAATTCATCCCCCCAGAACTACAATACATTCCAGATGCTATCAAACTCTTATGTTAGAAGGCAAGAATAGACAAAAAGTGTATCTAATATAAATGAATAGTAATGAATAGCATTCACAATATGAAATAGAAAAAGGCCATAAGACATTGTACTATGCTTGCTATTTTTCCTGGTTTCATTTTGTTTGTTCGTTTGCTTTAGGTTTTTTGTTTGGTTGGTTGGTTGGTTTTTTGTTTGTTTTGTTTTGTTTAAGGCAGTGCATTATTTAAACCGTAGGCTGACTGTCACATAGGAAATATGAAATAAACTGTATAAGATGATGTTCTTAAAAGATCTCTATCTACCTACATAATGCGCAGCATCCTGTCCTCTCCCCAGAACCTGCTCAAGCAGGTGACAGATAAGTGGAGAAAAACTAAAGTGTCTTTAGGGTTCTTCCATCACTGGGAACTGTGACAAAAAGTGTTGTCTGAGATAAGACTTAAATAAGACATCAGCTTTATATACAGCTGAGCCTGATCAACAGTCCAGTTCAACAGTTCATTTCAATTCATCTTGCTGATCAGAGCAGGAGCAGTATTAGCTTTTAAGGGGCATTCATGAGACACATGTTATGAGAGAGAAGTGGAACATTTTCCTTTGCAACAAATGGGAAGGCATAGGATAGACTCTCTTCCCTGCATTTCCAGAAATGTTCAGATCTGGTGGACTATAACCTGACAGAATCCCTCGGTTATTCATTCCTCAGGGGATGCTATTCCCTAGCAAACCACTACACAAATGGAAATAGAAGGCCATTAGACATCAGGGGCTTGCTAAAGTCACAATTCCCATGACCAAGTACTGACAATGTTGATAACAACTCTACAAGTACAAGAAAGCAAGATATCTACTTGTCACAGGAAAAAATGGTTAAGATTTTCAACATGTGCAGTGTATTTCTGTCCCAGTTGGTACTTCAATTCACATTACCTTTAGTCAGGAGCTACTTCTTTGCAGAAAGAAGAAGTACTTGCAGACTCATATAATGGGAATTTTGGTAGGCAACTTCTATACAGAATAAATTCTGATGATGCCTTCAGAATCACACAAGCCATGAAAATAGTATTTGTACAAGAGAACCACAGAAAATTAATAGTCTATATGTTGGGAAGTACACATTTTTCATATCTATTTCCAAAAAAGTGTTCATGAAATTTTGGCTATAAAATCAATGAAGTGTAAAATAATTCATGATACTTTTATCTTCCCATTTCATTGCCCTGGCATCTAAGCAGGTTGAAACCCCAAAACAAAAGTTATATTTCTGCAACCAAAGTAACCCACCAAGGTACTGAATGATAATAAGAACTAAAAATATGAGCTTTCACAGAGAATATGTATTCTTCTTTTTGAGCTGATGAGACACTACTGCAGTTCTAGTTTTATTCAAAACAATTGAAAATGTGCCCTTCAATCACTGTGAGACTTAAAGGTAATATTTCTATATTTAATGTAGCAGGAAACTTTGATTCTTCTAATTAAAATAATAAAAGGCATAAAAGAAATAGAAAGATTGAAAGTAAACAAATATCATGTCCTGACTATGGTTGAAAACATGTGAACCTTTTCCAAAACTAAATCCAGAGATTTTGGAAATTTCATGCTGGCAAATTTCATTAAAGACCTAAGTAAGTGCACATGCCTTTTGAAGACTTATATAATTAGATGAAGTGAAATTATTGTCAACAAAACCTTAAAGGCAACAAGGATTTTGTTAGCAACAATAGAAACTATAGTGATTTCAAAAGTGTTGACTGGACATATTCAATGAGACCACAAAAGTTGAAGAGTATACAATAAAAGCAAAAAATTGAATAAAAATTGGACTGAGAGAAAAACTTTTAATGATATCTTCAAGAGAAGTATGGAGAATGTACCCTGCAAAAGCATGAACATTTTAGCTGAGTTTTTATAACCACTAACAAGTGGATATACAGGAAGATGAATTTCACTTGTGTATTCCTTAGAGTCAACTGAAAAAAATTGTTCTAGTGAGGAGACTATTGAGACAACTATTATATTAAAATATACTTTCAAAAATGCAATTTCTGAAGTTTACAATATGATTCCATGACCTAAAGTTTAAGACAGGATGCAGTTCTTCATGAGGTAAACTAAGCCAGAAGATTTTAACATCCTCATTTCTCTGTCTGCAGAATACACAGTTTTAAATGTTTTAAAATATATTAATGTTGCAGCTTGTGTTTGATTTAAGTACTTAAGTAAAGATCACTCTAAAAGAGAAGGCATATAGCTTTGATGTTGTTTACATTCAAAGATGAGAACTGAGATGAGACAGAAGAACATGGTATACAACCAGGACTTTACAAGCTTTTGTAAATGCTCATTTTTTTAGCACACCTCACACATTTCATTTGTTTAGATACTTATTCTTGTGCAAAGCAAAAGAATCAAAAAAAGAATCGTGTTAGTGTTTTTTTGGTTCATTGGGTGGGTGGGTGTTTTTCAAATTGATTTCCATATTACATAGTGAACTACAAGCTGTTCACCGGGTATCAGAGAAAATGAGTAGTGCAGGGTGAGAAGAAGATCTGGAGAATTTTTGAAGGACTTACTAATATAAGCTTTTTTCCACTATTCCTTTCTAATCCTTAACACAAGGACCTAATATTAATCATAACTACTTTCTATGTCCTGTGTACCCACAAGACCAGGAATTCAGACTTCTGCATATTTTTTTGCAGACATTGTATGGGACAAGAGGAAAGGTGTCCCTTCCTGCTTATTTACATAAACACAGAAAAAGAAGGAGGTGAGGAATTTCCTGAAAATGAGATTTCTGGGCTAGAAAACAGACATAGTGTAGCATTATAAGGTGCTTTTTTTGTTCCTATTTATATAGTTTCACCTGGAAAACAGCTGCTTCCTCCAGTGGGACAACACTGATACTGGAATTGTTCCAATGCAACCAACGTACATCTATTTTCAAGAGAAGATATAATTCATATCTGCCTACCTCGGCATTTTCTGGAAAAGAAGGAGCATCTGGAAGTTAAAATTGTATTCACATCTGACAAATTTCAAGAATATATGAACAGCTTGATGAATGGAGGGGAAAGTGGCCGAGTCTGCAGATACAATAAATCAATGGTTGCAACTTCATGATATTTGCAAATAAACATTATGTTGCATTCACATCTCAGAGTGTCTTATTACCATAGAGAGAAAAATGGACAGGATTAGTTGAAATTTTGCATAAAGTTTGCAATATCTAAGACAAATTTCTGCTATGTTGAAAAATTATTTCAGAACATGAATATTTCTGATTCTTGAGAATAAACCCAAAAGCACTGTGAGTACAAGAAGGAAGAAATACTGATGCTGTCTGTTCTTCTTGAAGTAGCACTAATTTGAGGCAGCAGAACTAAGAATTAATAGATGGGATGGTTAGTGGGAAGACCAAGGGTGGAGAAAGTGAGGAATGAAACTGGGTTGGATTGATATGTGCTTATGGGGAACATGGGCTCAGCTGCCCTGTTCCTTGCACCTGGGGACATGGGACCACTGTAGCCATCCAGCACTGGGAGAAGAGGCATCTCACTGCAAATAGCTCTGCTAGGGAGTAGTGCGGAATCTCATAGGTCCTGAAGCCCACCGTTTGTGACCATGTCCAGCAGAGTGAGGAGGGCAGTAATTGTTTTTCTTTTTTTCCTCGTGTGAAAAAACCCAGTCAGCAAGCAGGAAATGTAAAGCATGGTTTATATATTAAAAAAGCACAAGTGAGCAGTAAAAGTAATTTAACCACAGAATCACAAAATCATTTAGATTGGAAAAGACCTCTGAGATCATCAAGTCCAACCTTTGACTAATCACCACCTTGTGAACTAGATCATGGCATGAAGTGCCATGTCCAGTTGCTTCTTGAACACCTCCACAGATGGTGACTCCACCACCTCCCTAGTCAGTCTATTCCAATGTTTAACTACCCTTTCCAGGAAGAAATTCCTCCCGACATTCAACCTGTACATCCCCTGGTGGAGCTTGGGGCGGTGTCCTCTTTTCTTGTTGCTAGTTGCCTAGGAGAAGAGACTGACCCAGCTACGACACCCTTTCAGATAGTCATAGAGAGTGATAAGGTCCCTTCTGAGCCTTCTTTTCTCAGGTTAAACAACCCCAGTCCCCTCAGCTGTTCGTCATAGGGCTTAATCTCTACAGTAGCTTCATTGCCCTTCTCCAGACTCACTCCAGCACCTCACACTGATGTGCAGGGCCCAGAACTAAACACAGTACTTGAGGTGCAGCCTCACCTATGCCAAGTACAGAATGACAATCACTTTCCTAGTGCTACTGGCCACACTATTTCTGATACAAGCCAGGATGCCATTGACCCCCGTGGACACCTGGGCATGCCACTGGCTCATGTTCAGTTGCTGTCAGCCAGCACCCCCAAGTACTTTTCTGCTGGGCCATTTTCCAGCCGCTTTTCCCCCCGCCTGAAACACTGCATAGAGTTACTGTGGCTGAAGTGTAGGACATGATCCTTAGTCTTCTTGAACCTCATTCCACTGACCTTGGCCTATCTATTTAATCTCTTCAGGTCCCTCTGCAGAGCCTTCCTACCCTCCAGCAGATCAACACTCCCACACACTTGGTGTTGATTGTGAACTTAGTGACAGTGATTTTGGACAGCTGCATAGTTTAATATTTACCTCACTAGAAAATCAAAGCTTAACATTATTTCCAAAAAGGCTTTATTCTCTAAAATATTAAGGAAATTGAAGAATCTTTAAAAGTTTACATTACTTTCAGATTCTAGCATTGAGACTGTTTCTGCCTGCATGAAGTAAAGTGATTAGCCCAATGCAGTCCTGACCTCTAGGCATTACCATGGGTAAAAAAAACTTAGATCCAGTGCCACTTTATGATTCTGGCAGCCTCCACAAATGTGGCATTATTTCTGATTTTCTATGCTTTGCATGACGCACTGAAGAGTGGATAGAAACATTGTTGTGAAACTGTCTTAATAATTTGTACCTCTGCTGTGAAACTGCCTGTAGCACTTCACAGTGTGAAATGTACTAGCATATCTTGAGTGATGAATGAAACGATGGCAAATATATTCTTAAAAAGAACTTCCCACTTATTAGTTTTTAAGACAAAAACCTAGCCCTCATCATTGTTTTCCCTCTCCAGTTGAAATCTTCATAATTCATTAGCTCTGGTAACATTCCACATTCCCCTTCCCAGTGCACTAATATCTGCACATGCACATTTTAAATCACATTTAATTTTAAATGTCTGCTGAAGCTTCATCAGTATTTGTACCCAACTTTGAAAAGATTTCCTGAAATTGCATTCTTACATGCTTAGCTGTTTTCCCCATAATTTTCAGTTTCCCTCTTTCCAGAGCAATGGTGATCTAGCAAAGTTCCCCTTGTGATCTTTCTTACACGAACTCTGTATAAATCACTAGAAGAAAATAGCAACAAATCACTGGACACTTCTGGTTCAATAACAACTTGCAGGCAAACTATAATTAAGTTGTATTGCAAAGTCTACAGCTATATCACTTGTGATAAATGAAAGGAATAGGCATGGAGGTGTGTCTCTGGGCAGAGGGCCCCACTGCATTTGTTTCTGGAAGTGGAAGCAAGAGAGAGAGTAAACTGGGAGAATTTTGGCTGTTACTGATCTAGAAATTCATCACTTCATCTGGTTTACTATCAGCAGAGTACAGCATTACATTCTCTAGAGCATTTCAGATGGTTTTTAGATAAAACAAGACATGCAGTTTAGGATAAATGTATGTCACATGGATTAATTCTGCTTGAGCATTTGATAGCAGGGCTACTGTTTCTGAGGGAAAAAACCAACAAACACACTTGTATTTAATTCTAGGTTGACCTTCCTTTTACTAAAGTGAAAACTTTATCAAATATATTTACAGATTAAAAAAAAAAGAAAAAAGAAAAAAAACTTTTTTGAGCTCTTTCATTTTTGAACCAAGAGAAAACCTTGTTTTCTCAAAATGCACTTCACTAGTAAAATAACATCTTCATCGACTCTACAGGTTGTGAGACAAGTTAAGAGCAGAGTATGAAGTGGTTCTGCTCCAACTCACAGGATGCAGTCAGACATTTAGTGATGTAGCTACCCCAGGCAGAGTTCACATTCAACACCTATCAGACCTTTTGCTACAACATACACATAACATGCAAAATATAACACACATTCCTGATTAAAAAAAAAAAAAAACAACTCCCCCCCCAAAAAAACCCCTAAAAACCCCCACCAAAACCACCAAACAAAAAAAAACCCACCAAAAACCAAAACAACAACCAAACAAAACCAAAACACAAAACAACAAACCAATGATATTTAAAGGGGTGAGTGTAACTTTAGATATCTCCTTGTAAAATGCTCTCATTTTTTAATCCTATCATGAATGGTGATAGTCAAAATTTCTAGGAAGAGGGCTTGAACATTTTCCTTAAAAAAAAAAAAGCAATTAACATTATAATAAATTTATGCTTTAATTAAAGTTTCTATATTGGTGTTATAAATCTGTGAAATGTATATAGCCTGAACTGTATCATATACATGTGATATCACCTCTTAGGGATGTTAAGTTGTATCCTGCATCAGATATGCTCATGCACGAATACAGCTAACTTCAGTAAGGGTCATATGGATAGACCTGAATTCAAAATTATGGTCCTATCTGCTATAGGAGGAAAAGGTCAATGAAAAATAAAGACCTTAACATTTGAATAGATGTATTAAATTATGCCTCTGAAAACAGTAAAATAGTAACCAGGAAACTATATTTATGGTAATTGTGTCAATTGTGAATAGCCTCTCAACAAAGATTGAAACAAGATTTAGCCTTCCTGACATGCATAGAAAACCACAACTTAAATCTACATAATAGAATATAGGAAAAAAAATGAGTCCATTTACATACCAAAGGAGGATACAAAGGCTTAGATTCATTGTGCCTTTGACAATTTGACTCCAGGCAAAGGTACAGAGTTACTTTTGAAGTGGTGAGAACATAAGCACGTACAGGGAGTAGCAGGTCTTCATTCATTACGTATTTGTAAAGGATTTTTTAAAACTATCTTTGAAGATAGAAAGAGGAGACTTCTCCAGTGAGAAAGTCTTCCTGTGCCTGACATTCAGTATTTTCCTTTCTTATGGTAAGTGTCTTTGCATGGCACCAAGCAGTACTTTTAGGCCAGATACAAGTGCATTATGTGCTGTCAGACTTATTCTAAAAAAAAGCCAAAGCAGCCACAAGACTCAAATGAAGCTTATTCAAGACTTAAAGTGGCAGCTTTTTTGTTCTGATTTCTAAGGGCAAAGCCTAACACTGACCATGATCTTGAGCAGCTGAACTGATCTGACTGAAAGTATAAATTAGATGAGCTTTAACATGTGGACTGTTTGGGGTAAAAGAAAAAATAATAATAATAAAAAATCAACAGCTTCAATACCTACATTTAAAGGAGTGACCAGATTTACATCTCCTGAATATTACCTGCAGTATTATCTAACACATCTTGAAGGAGGGAGGAAAAGAGAAAGAGAAAAAGGTAAACTCTTACAGAGGAAAAAACTACAGTATCAGAGGCTATGAAGAAAAGGACAGAACATGAGACAGGACAAGATCTATCAGCAGTGTCATTTGGTATCTCTACTACCTATTGGTGTTTCTAACTCTACCATTAGTCAAAGATTTGGTAGCCATCTGTTTGCTTCATAATTCTCACAATAGACTTTCTTGCATAAATCAACTGTGCTGTAGGAACACATTAGGAAAAAATAACAGAAGCTAAATCTTGCTGATCCCTTTTGACCACATACAGCTTAAACACACTCCCATTCAGAGATTTAAAGTCTGAATGGTCTGTGCCAATGCACTAAAGATTTATATAATGGCACAGGACTAAGACTAAACTATTGAATAATCATATTTTCCAGTAAAAATGCTTAAAGCTAGCAAGAGAATATGACAGTGGAATCATATGGATAAGAAGCTGGTTGTCCATAGGTGAAGTCTTTAGATGGTGTGACTTTACAGTTTAGATCTGCTTATCTACCTCATGTATTGTATTAGCAGTCTGGTCTGTCAATGTAAACCAGTAAGGGTACTAAGCCTGCCCCTCTCTGTGAGTTCTCTTTGACCATATCTTTGATTTGGTTTTACTTTAATGTGAAAGTATTGTATGAAAAAACTGTGTTCCCCTTTTATACCTACCTGAAGATATTTCAATATCAATCCTCAACAATCCTCTTTTTTAAGACCCACTAAAATTATTCTGTAGTGGGGCAAGGTGGGGAATATAATTGTTGATGCTTTTTAAATCATAACCTAGTTTTTTTAACATGTCTTTAGAAAAACACCTTTTAAAAATTAAATGTGAAATTAAGAAAACCTGTGCTAAGGGCCACATTTTCACAGTCCTAAAATTTCACACTATTATCTATTAAAATCACTTTTATTTAAATGAAAAATCTGTGGTCAAGCCATTATAGTTGTGCAAATTGTTAAAGAAATCACTGAACTGTTGGAAATAACTGGGTAAGCAGCTGCAGTTAAATTAAGATAGCCTGTTTTGGGGAGTATAACCTGTTTGCAAATGCAAGGAATGTGTTTTTAATTCAGACTATTTTACTATTTGAATTCAATTATTGTCTTATTGTATATCAAGAAGTAATTTTTTAAAACAGTAGGAATGTGAGGTTTTTTTTCTCTAACCTATGAATAAACATTACATGGAAGAAAATGAGCTCTATCAGTTATATATTTTTGTAGGATGCAGTGACCAGAAATTAAATTAGAAAAATAGCATTATATATACATTTACAATATGCAAATAAACAATTTTTAAATGCTGGGTTTGCACCATTTTAATTGAATTCCAATTTACATCCTAATGAAGCCTGACAGAAACCACAAGTAAAAATGAAATCATTTTGTAGCAAAAGAGAAATGCACCATTTACAGCTCTCTATTATTAAAAAAAAAACAACAAAAAAAAAACATGAAAAAGCTAAGAATCTGGATAAATGGCTCACAAGATATAGATTTTTTTAATAGACAGATACTTAGGTTATCTTTCTCCCTAATAGTAACGGGCTCAATTTTAGTGAGAAAGGCTGTATTCAGTTACCATATTAATAATCAGCTATCAGGAATCTGTGTCTATTTTCCATTCTTTTGCAAAAAAAGAACATATGTAAGAAAATATAAAATTGCTGTTTTGAAATCCAGGTTCCCTGTTTGTTACTTTAAATCGTGATTGGTGTTTTAATCAATCAAGCTTTTTCAATCATTTTGATTTAAAGTAATCCACTCTCCACTTCTTTAAATATGGTTAAAAACTTGATAAAATGAGTAGTCCCCACTAGTTCAATATTTTAAACAGAAAAGAAACCAGCAAATATCAGCATCAGAAAGAAAATAAAATATTTTTCATCTCTGTAACAGCGTGACCTTCTTCAAATGGGGTAACTCTGGTTTCTCTGTCCTCACTAGGCCCTGAACTGAAGCCAGACCTATATTATTAAACATGTTTTAAACTAAAAGTTAGAAAAGTTTCTGCTTTCTAGAGCAGAGCAGTAAAAGCAGCATGAATCTACCTTTTATTCAGCATTTACAGTGTAGGCAATGGGTAAAAGTACTCAAAATACTTATAGACTAGATTTTTTTTCAAGGTTTAGGTACTCGAAGCTGTAGATTGGGACTTGTAAGAATGTAAGTAATTGTACAGATTTCATTTTTAAATGAGTAGTAACTGATCTCCTCGATAAATTGAAAACAGTACTAGGATTTTAAACACATTTCTTATTATATAAGTAACCTTAAAATATATTACAGACACTTGTAAGCAGTAGGTTCTTTTAAAAAAGGAATAAATGTTCAGTTCTACAGCCCAGCTGTTTGCCCACAGGTAAATGGAAGTTAACTTTACGCGCAAACCTTCAGCCTATCATACACTAGCAACACCTTAGCTCTCTGGTTTATAGTCTTTAAGTCTTCCTGCTGTCCATAAGTAGACAACTTTTAAAGGGGCTACCTAAGCTAATGATGTGTAAGAATTTCCCTGTACCAATTGAACATGCATAGATACTGTATCAGCTGTGAGTAGCATCGTCCACAAATTCTTAAACCTAAAACTTAAGCTAGTAAATTTGGCCTCAAGTTTTGCTCAACAGGTTGTCCAGGCCAACAGTCACAGAGGAATACAAATTTTAAGGAATCTTAGTGAGAATTTGGAGCTTTTGTTCTGCACAGAGACTTTTTTGTGGGCAGATATGGGTTTGCTGACTTTTACCCTTCTGTGTAATTAGGCTGTTGACTTTACCTGGTAGTTCTGAACAAGAGCAGGCTGATTCCTTAAAAAAAATCATTGCTAAAATTGTTGTGTTCTCCTTACCCTGTTGTCAAAGGTATACTATCTGCTTCCTTGCCAGCACTGAAAGCCAAAAAAAGAAGACATCTTTTCATTTAGACAATGGGTTAGATGCAAATGAATTCTATAGAAATCTCCTAATTCCAAGCTTAAATAGCAGTCTGACTGAAGGGTAGGAAACACCTCATATGCCTAAAGGGCAGGAAACACCTCATATGTCATCAAAATGAATCATCTAATTTATTCATGTAACCCTCTGTTGCAGTTAGCACAACTAGCACCTCTAGCAGCAACTCATGAATTACCATAAGTACCTATCTTCCTCTTGCCTGTAGTGCGACTTTGTTAACTTTTTGCCAACTGGATACTACTGTTAGCTTCTGGCCATCATGCTCCTGAAGTGATTAGGATTTTACCCCCTGGTTCTTGTATGATGTTTCTCATACATTATTAGTTTCGTGTCTATTAATCTTCAAGCATACAGATCTTGTTGCCTTTTGAAATGGTTTAAATCTTGAAACTGTTTCTAGTTATCAACTGGCCTGAGAAAAGGATTGAAATCCAGAAGCTAATTTTGATTTTGTCACTGAAAAGTGGTGTGTGGCCTCAGGGCTATGCTGCCTCCTTGCAGCCTGCTCCCAGACAGAGGAAATGTGTAGTTGCACAGCTCTCAGCAGCAAAATAAGGACCAAACTGTAACTCATTGTCATATTTCTATATGACTCCTGCTACTCTCTTGCTCCACTGGAGAAATAAGTCGTGGCAGACAAACAGCTGGCATAGAAACCTTGTCTTTCTCCTCTCCTTACCTCTCTGGATTAGATCAATGCACAGTCTCCAGGGCATTGCAGCAAGCAGAGCTGAATTTCTGTTATTATTCCCTGACTGGGAGGATAAAGTGTCAGGGGAAAGCTGTCAACCTTGCACTGTGACCTGCAGGAGATTGGACTAGAAAGGACCAACTACAGGGCTGCTGCTGGAGCTACTGTGCACATACAAATTAAGCTGTACTTTGGTGGAAGCCGTTTCTCAGAGATGCCAGTCTCAAGGTCAAGTGATATGGGAGGATTTCAGAGATGCTTCTTGCTGTTGTAGGGAAAAAAAAATCTATGCTGCCAAAGCTCAACTGGACTTCAAGCTGTGCAGAAATGTGGGAGAAATAAAAAGAGATTTTTCAAATACGGTATTGCCAAAAGGCAGCATAGAAATATCATTGACCCATTGCAGGATGAAGATGGTCACCTCACAAACTGGGATGGAGACAGAGTAGAGGTATTTAACACTTTCTTTGCTCCTGTCTTCAACACAGATGATGGACCAAGGGGGTCTCAGTGTCCCGAGCTGGAGGACCATGACTGCAAGAGAATGATCTACACACAATTGACCCTGAAACTGTGCAGAATCTGCTGCTCCAGCTGGATCCCTACAAATCTGTGGGGCCTGGTGACATTTATCCAGGAACCCTCAAAGAACTGGCTGATGTCATCACTCTCTCAATAATTTTTTAGTAGTCTTGGGAATCCGGAGAGGTCCCAGCTGACTCAGAACTGGCACCCAGTTTTCAAGGACAAGAAGAAGGACCCCAGAAACCACAGGCCTGTCAGTATCACTTCAGTGCCTGGTAAAGTTACAGAAAAGATTATTCTGGGAAGTATCGAAAACCACCTGAAAGACAATGCTGCCATCAGTCACAGCCTCCATGGCTTCATGAATGGAAAGTTCTATGTATCAAACCTTTCCTTCTACAAGGAGGGGCAGGCACTCCTCTCTTCTCTGCAGTGACCAGTGACAAGACCTAAGGGAATGGTCTGAAGTTGTGTCAGGGGAGGTTTAGGTTGGATATTAGAAAAAGGTTCTTCACCCATAGGGTGGTTTGGCACCAGGGAAGTGATCACAGCACCAAGTCTGCCAGAGTTCAAGAAGTGTTTGGATGATACTCTCAGGCATATGATGTGACTCCTGGGGATGGTCCTGTGCAGGGCTAAGGATTGGACTCAATGATCCTTGTGGGTCCCTTCCAACTTGTCATATGCTATGATTCTGTGAACTACATCCTCCACCAAGTCCAGTCCAATCCCTGTGTTTATAAACACAACAAAGGAGCATAGTTACAGACCAACAGCTTCCTAGGCAATCTCTTAAGTGGATCACAGTAAAGATCCTCACCAACACAAGAATACTAAAAACCAGCTTAAATGTAAAATAATAATGTAAACAATAATAATTAATATTAATATTTTGATAATACTACTAATATTAGATCCCAAGAGTGTTGCAAAGACAGAGTACTTAATATCTGTACTGAGAGTTTTTTTGCACAGTTTTAAGGACTTCCATTTTTTAATAGTATATTTCTGCAGCTGCAATGCCATGTAATAGGAGAATGCTGAAGATAATCCTTTGGAATCTTCTCCTAAATACTTGACAGCAGGAGACATAGGTCATGCCAATTCTCTAAGGACACTTATAAACGGCTGTCTTCAGAGATCTTATTTTGTCTTTCACAGTGTACATTTCACCAGTATTTCCGCAATTAACGATTTGTAGCTTTGGAAGACAGTAGGTAGTGCATGTGGCTTGAGCTGGAAGTAGATGGGGCAAGAACATTGCTTAGTGACCACAGTTTTAAGTAACTTTGTCTTATTGTCACTATCATGATGTTGACCTGAAAGAGCTACCCATTGTCCCTGTTCATCCTGACATGGGCTGTCAGGAAAAGGTACCTGAGATGTGCACCAACACACTCTGACAGGGCTGGAGCATTTCTCTAAATGGGCAACCACACTGGCCATGGCAGTGCTGAAACCTGCATCACTACTGTGTCCTGCTCTCTGATGTGTTAGCATGGTACCCCAAAAGGCAAGGAGCCCGACAGTCTGGTTGATGTGTCACTGACAATGCAAAATAGAGTTAAGAATACCTATCCCAAGGAGCAAGTGTTTTAATCCTAATAAAGTAATTAAGACCCCAGCAAATCATGGGTTGGGGTGTAGTATGAAGAAAAAAAATTTATATTAAAGGAATTCTGTGAAGCAACAGTTATTTTAATAATTTTTATTTATCCAAACTATATGCTGCTGAAGTTTATATCTAAACTTTCAGACTGAGTGCCAGTACTAGCCCCAGAGGAAAATAAACTGCAGTGAAACATTAGCCTCAGGCTGAGTTCTTACTTTTCTTCCATGAGTAAAATTTCCATCTCATGGATACAGAGTTTAAAAATCAGTCAATCAACATAAGTCCATTCCAAATACGTGAAAACAAACCTAAGCTAAGCTAAACTAAACTAAACTAAACTAATTATATGGTTCTTTCACCAGGATGATTGAAACGTCTTCTGCCTTTACTATTAATTTTGAACTAAAAATCTTGCTAATTTGGTTATTCCACAGATTTCCCTGATAGTAACTACAAAATAACCAATATTTCCAACATGCCTAGTAAAGAATATCCAAATAAACTTGTGTTAGTATTTGTGTTAGGGCTGTCAGACTAAGGCACCTGTTTGGGCAGTATTTGCAGCCAGAAGTAAATTATAGATCCATCCACCTGTTGATTAAAAAACCACATTGCCTCCTTCTGTGGCTAACCAGACATCAAGCAACGATTGTACAATTTGACATACTCCTAACAACAACCCTTTAGAAGAAAGGGGGTCAGTCTTAATAGCACTTAACGCAGAATCCTGTTACAAGTATAAAAAATAAAAAATGGAAGAAAAAAAATATGGCTTTCATGCACTGAAACACCATATAACCTTAAGAAGTAGAAAAAAAATAACTTTTAGAAGACTCTTTAAAGGCATCTTTTCTAGTATCATTATTACATTCAGATAAACACTGCAAAAAAAAAAAAGAAAAAGTTGGAATGAAATTCAACAAAAATATTCAGTATTAAAAAGGGTTGTGTTTTAAATATATCCCTTGACTGCAGTTGATAAAATATAGTTATGCATCTAAAATAGTACTTAAATACGAATGGTCAGGAAATATTAAAGTACCCAAGCCATTCATATTTTATAATATGTATTTATTGGTTAATGCTGTTTCCTTCCATTCTTGCAGGCCAAGCTCTGGCATTCTCATTTCAGCACAATTGTACTGACACCTTTAGATGTTTGCCTGAATAAGTATTGCCAAAAGCTTTTTAACCTTTTACCCTTTAGTAACTACAAGTACAGTTCACAAATACTCTGTGGTCTCTATGGAAAATCAGAGCCAACAAACTAAGCTATTCTGACTCTGGCAAATCTCTGGTTATAAGGGTCTACCAAAGCTTTACCTGAGCAAAGGCTTGAGAGTTGAACCCCCTGAAAGTCACACATTCCCTTCTTGTATCATTCTAATGGAGCTGCCTAAACAGTGGCATTCTGCAAATGAGACTAAGGCTATTTTTAGTGGTGTACAGAGAACTAGCTTCAGTATTGTAAAAACTCAGGATACAGGAGTGGAAAAAAAAAAAAAAAACAAAAACACACAAAACCCCAAAAGAACAACAACAAAAATACACAGAAAAGAAAACTAAAAAGAATTTCAGCAAACAAAATGCAATGATCCTGGAGTAAAAGCATTATTTGATAAGAGCAACAAATCATTTTTACATGCTAGCCTAGCTCAATGATACTGTTCAAGTACTTATCATTTTTGGTTAGTTATATTTGAAAACAGTTACTGTACCTTCTGCTGTAATCTCAGCCATGATGACAGTAAGAGATACTCTGTTAAAACTCTCAGGATCTACTGAGGCAGCTTAGATGGTACTTCTGGGTTACTGGCTCTTGCAGGAGCTGCAGAATGAGAAGGAGGGAGGTCCTCTGCTTTGGCTAATTGTGTTCCTTTTTCTTTTGCTCCCTTCTGAAATTTCTATTTCCTCTGCAGAATCTGGTCCTCTCAGAGCAACCCAAGGCCTTCCAGAGGCAACACTTAAAGCTCAGTCTAAAGTATCAGCTTCTAACAAAAATAGCCATGCCTCACAGTGAAGCTTCAGCACATTTTTCTAATATCCTCAGAACCATGTCCACTACAAATAAAAAGGACACAGTTTTAAACAGGCATGCACAGAAAGGCAACAAAAATCAAAAGAACTGGGAAAGAACTGTTCAACGCTCCTGCAGCCTCACCAGCATAATTGCAGTTCTTTGGGGAGTATGTCAGGAAACATGAAATATAGAGTTCAAAGTAACCTTATCCATCCCAGTTCAACTTTATTCTTAGCACACTCAGTGCTTAGCACATTCTTCCTGACCTTATTTGGCTTGGGGAGGGTCCTGTGAAGCTTACCACTGACTAAGGGGGAGGGTAAATTTGGGTGATTTTCTCCACGTTGATTCTTAGTCACGGTTTAGGACCAAATACGACACCAATTTAAACCTATGAACTTGGTAACATTTTCAGTTCGGATTTTTTTCATCCTCTTCTAATTTGCTGCAATGATCACTCATACCTGTGAAGTTCATCTAAGTATTACAGAACATTGTTAAAAATTTAAATAGTAATAGTTTATATGGTCTAAATACACGAAGGTAATATGCAAAACTATTAAGCAGATTAGATTTTTTTTTCTGTGTCTGATTCATGGAAATATTTAAATAGCTCAAAAATTCTGTGATTTTAAACAAGATTTTATAAAATTGAAAAAAGTAGATTTCTAAAAGAATTTAGAGGAAGAAAAATATTGCCTATTTACATAAGAATAATGATTTTAAAACATGAGCAATCTTTTCATTACACTGCTTGCAATTCCACAATTGGAATTACTTTACTGTGGAATTATGTATGTAGTCAATAGCTGGATAATGAAATTAGCAATAAAGTGCCCTCAAGCCAGCATACCTCTACGTAAATGTCATCGTCACATGAAATCAGAAACCATCTTAAACAGTTCTTACTAGGGAACCTATAGTCAGCTCCTCTCTGCTACATGAGTTGGCATTTACTCTTCTCATGTTCTCCCCAGGAGATATAAGCACCTGGCTCTGTGGAAAAGTATAGGGAAAGGATCTATTTATCCAGTGCACAAGATACAGAAGGAAACGTTCATTGAATAGTACAGTCACTACCAGGATTTTTCTCTTCCCAGCCCTCCTAAAACACTTCAAATCTGTCAGATTTCTGAAAATGTCAGCTTCTTCTAGGCAAAGCTTACAATCAGTGCTCTATCCCCTTTCTCCTTTAGTTCTGCTGGCCAAATCTTTTGCACTAACAAGTTTTGATTACTTGATGTTAAGTACTCAATGCCTTTCTGATCATCTCTTTAACCTTCTGTTTGCTCCTTAACCTGTACTTCAGTAGATCCTTCTCACTAAGGATAACGAAGAGATTTTAGAAATAACCATATTCCTTCAAAAATACTTTCATGAATAACAAAATGGTCTATGAAATCACATTCATATTAACCAAACAGGTGCCCACAATAGTTCAGTGGCTAGTAAAGAATCATAGAAGGTAAGATACTGAGGCAAAGCACTTGTTCTTAATTATTTCTCTTCTGCTGGAGCAGTTCCAATTTATTTGAACAGTTAAACTTTTTGGGTCATCTGTGTTTTGACAGCTTCGCTACTTGCTTGAGATGTAAGAGAGATCATCTCAGCTGAATACTCAAAGCACTGAGCTAATCAATATTGCGAAGTCAAGATTGTTTTCCCTTGTACTACTATTCAAATGGAAGTAAAATAGTAACGTCCTACTTTGGGTGTATGAGGAGAGAGCGATGGGAGAAAATTAATGTCTGAATTTTTTTTTGCTTTATGGAGTAAGATCTTAAGACTGTGGACTATACCCAGACATATCTGTTTGTATAACTGTATTTGCATGATTGTCTGTCCCTCACTGCTTTCCATTTCAGCTCCTACCACCTACCCTCTTGCCTCCATACCTTACTTCCTTGCTACTATTTATGTTTACTCTCAGTTGTGGGCCAGTATTCTGAAACCAAAATATAAGAGCAGAGGAAGTGAGAGAATCCAGCTGGAAATCAATTTTCCACAACATCAGCCCAGTGGCCAGAAGGAGAAGTGGTTGATACCTTCTGCATCCCTTGTATCCACAAAGTATTTATTCTGAGAAGTGGGTTAAAGCTGTTATATGCACCAATACCTTACAACAAGTATAACTCTAGGCAACTGTATTGAAGTTACACACTTGCAGCCTTTAAGGAGGACAAAGTCAAAGCATCTGGGTGTCATACTTACTCGGGACAATCACAACCTTTGCAAATATACACAGAACTAAGGTAAACCAAGTTCTGTGTATGTGTCTGTGCACGTATGTTTGTTTTGAAAAAGAAACATTGACATCTGAAAATTATACAGAATGTCGTATTTATTTTTAGGGTTGTAAGCAAGGGGCATTCTGAAAATTTTGTTTAGGGCTAGTTACAAGTTTTGTCAAAATCTGAAGTTCATCTCCTGACTTAATTTAGGAGTTTCTTTGACGCTAATCTGTGAAATTCACAGTACACAGGATATCAGCACAGAATCTATACAGCTGTTCATCCAACAAAGTAAACATTAATTACTTGGCCTAGTTTATATATTGAAAATTGCATTTTAGTTGGAGCCTTTTCTGTCTAATTTATCAGGAATATTCTTTTGTAAGGTGTCCTTTCTGTCTCCTTGTCCCTCAAGCAATAACAAAACAGAAAAATTGAAACTACTTTGATTCTTAAAAGTGATATCCAAACCTGGACACACACAATTTCTCTTCTTTCTTCCCATCGTGTCTTCGGCACAATGTAAAAAATGCTGTTTGCTCGAGTTAGCAATAGGTATTCCCTTCCCGCTAAGAGGGGCTACAAGTCTGTGATAAAGAAAATCAAACAAACATTCTCTTTGCTCTGTAGTTGCTGGGATAGGGAAAAAAGTAGCAATCTCAGGAACAGGACAGAACAAAATACTACATGTTGTACTAATGTCTCTGTGTAACCATGTGCCTTGATCTCATATGTATATTTCACTGAGAATCTTAACTGATGACTCAAAGTAAAGCAACTATTTGAGCTTTTTTTTTTTAAGGAAAATGTCAGAGGTTTACTATTTGACAGACTAGTACAGACTTCTGCTTTTAGGTGGAAAGTTGAGTTATAATTAAAGTAGGAATATATGAATACTTTATGAGCTGATTTCAGGGTTGTCTTGATGATATTATTAAAAAGGGAATTGGGAGAGACAAGAGATCACATCAAATTATGAGGTAATGAGAGGACAGACTCTCATACTGATACAAGGAAACATTAGAGGAATTGAGCATAACTGTCAGTCAACAAGTAAATGAAGAGTAATATTTGAGCTTGTCTGCTAGCACACTACTGATAAATTCTCATTGTTCAGTCCTACAAAATCAAACTATAGATAAGAAAAGGAATTTGTATGTTAGTGCACGCTTAGCAGCACAGCAGGGTCAAAGAAAGAAAACTTAATTTTAACTCTGATACCTCTGATGATAGACCCCGATCAGATGGGAGTATGTTGTTATCAGAAACCAACAGTAATCAACTGATGAGAATTAAATATAGAATGAAAATATAATGCCAGGGAGAGGGTGAATGGTACTGAATCTAGTGAATAGTAAAGACATATGCAGAAGCAAATATAGGATTAGAGTGATGTCTGTCAACTGAGCTTTGATGTGCATGTGAAGCTGGTTTCCTCAGAAACAGACTTTTACTTTCTTTTGTTTTATATCTGTTTAGGAATATTGTTACTTATAGATGAGATTTTCATTCAGTCCCACTAGTAATACCCTATGTTTCTCAATATGAGTAGGAGCACATATTCATATTCTGATGCCTTTGAAGACCTGATCATTCAAAAATGAAGTTGTGACCCTCTATGGGCCATTACACAACTCTAAAGTCATTGTTTTCATTACGTGATTGATATTTCTTGACTAACAATTGCAAGATTTTTGGAATCAACATGATCAAAGTATAGACTTATTTTGGATATGCTAAAGCACACCCAAAATACAGAACTACACAAGATCTAGGTACCACATCTGATCTAGGTTAAATCTTGGTATATATAGGTTTAAGCATTCCCATATATCAGTCTGCACCATTATTTTCATTTAGAGAATTGCATAAAAAGTACCTTTAAACAAGTTCTTCTTTAATATGTAGGAAATAGTCAGTTATACTTCATAGTAGATCTGTCCTACATTTAATGTGAACAACTGACAGACAGTTCAGAAGCTCTGTGGCTGTAGGCAGACCGGTGTGAATGCAAATCAGCCTCTGCCTGGGGACAACTGACAAGCGCACTGGGGTCACATCACCTTGGCACTCTGAGCTCATTAAGGGACATTTGGTAGGTTACTGTTCCCAAAAACAAATTACTACAAAGCTGTATGATAGAAAATAGCAGGTGCAGAAGAAAATATCCATGATACTGACTATTCTGCTTTACTATAGACAACACTCCAAATTATTAATTTTACTGCAAAACTGCTGAAGTAGCCTCAGTCTGGATGTGTGACTGGATAATGAACATTTTCTAATATCCAAGAAGGCCAACTGATTATAAAACTACTTCCAGGAAACAAGGACATCCTACTTAGTCATGTAAGCTGTCTGAGTAGGCAGTCTGTAGAAAGAAATCAGGCTAAAAACCCCCTAGTTTAGCGGAGTGTTTTTTTTCAGTAGTCTCTGCTTTAACTGTAATAAGTATTACTATGAGCTAGATTCAGGGAGGACATCTATTGCAGCATGTCAAAGTAGACTGTATTCGGATGAGCTTTAGGGTTCCATATTACATGCTGATCCTTCTCCTTTAACTACCCTATTCTCACTACTCTTAGTGAGCATCATTTTATTAGCACCTATGAGGCTTTACTTTCACATCTAGAAAATTTCTCAGAATCTGTCTCATGGATAAGGCAGTGTCCCTGACAGAGAAAAAGGAGTATTTGGAACTGACACTTTTTAAAACAATGACAAAAAGTACACTTTAATTGTTCTTTTCTTCAGGATAAGCTTGGCTGTGTATAGAACATAGAAAGTTGCCAACCTATTAGCAGAGATAGGGATTGGCTCTGACACAACATGAATTGCCCCTGTCAGAAATACTGGTTGAGAATTGTTCAAAGATACTAATGTACTTGGCATGCTGGGTTGTCAAAAATGTCCTTGCAAAACAAGGTGACTTTAGTTCTGGTGACTTTCCTTGAGAAATCCTTGAGAAATTTTCTAAAAAATTCACTGGGTTTTTTTAATCAAAATTTTATTTGAAACCAAGTTTCTATGCTGAAAGAACAAGACTCAGAAATATTTCACAAAAAAGTATGTGGCAAAGGAACAAAACTATTCCTGAACTTCAAACTTCCAACTCAGCACCAAATTTCTACTAATGTATTTTAAATTTGTCTTAGTCTTACAAAAAGTTCCAATAGAAATCATCATATAGTAGGGTTTTTGTTCAGATATGACCATAGCTGAGCTCATTGCCAAAAACAGACAAAGAGAAAGACAATTTTGAAAATTAACTCTGATTTGAAAAGATAAAAACACATGTTCTCATGTCTCGTAACTGGGGCAAAAATATGGGGTAAAATTAAGTCTCAAGAATCTTCGGTAATGTGAACCTTTTCTAGGATGCTTGAAACTACTCAGCCCTATCTTCACAACCTAGGGGAAATCGTATCTTCTTTTCCATTTAATGGAATATTTTTACACTTGATATGTTACATTATGTACCACGGATTCTTAGGTACTAAGGTTGGACTGGACTTCCCGTAGTCACATTACCAAAAGATTTGCCTTGTAAATAAACCAAATCAAACCTTAGGAGGGTCATCTGGACTTTGGTGTTTTCATAGCCTTCCTAAGAACAGACACTCAGGATCTAGGCACAGTAGATTAAAAGCCATTTCCAAGTTAAGCACTTTTTGTCCTGGACATCCCTGTGTGTGTGATACAGCTGCAGCTCTAAGAGTGGTATTGCTAACAGTGTGTGTCTCCTGTGATTTTTTTTTGTTTGTTTTGGTTTGTTTGGGTTTATTTTAACAGCAGGTTTTCCTGTTATTCCCAGGTCCCTGTTTGCCCTGGGACATTTGGATCTGCTTGAGTTATGCACTTCCACAGATGTGATAGATATCAGCTCCTGGCAGTGGATAAATAATTTTTCACTCCTGAAATACAAAAGTCTGAATCTAGAATTAACTCTTTAACTCTGCCACAGCCAGTCACCTGCCCAGCCATGCACAAATCTCTGATGCAAAATGCTCAAGAACAAAATGCAACTGTTTTCTGTCACAAGTATATAGAGAGACAGATACAGAACAGAGGAGGAAAAAAATACAAAGCAGGCAAAGTATTTCGGCAATTATCAGCTATAAGAAAGAAAATACATGAAAGAAACTGGATTTATATATTAAAAAATTGTTTCTACAACAGCTATAATTTTTCTTTGTGTTTCCTTTTTCTCACTCATTCTAGTCACAGTCTTGGACAGATAAAAGTTAGAATTATACATGAAGAAACCACTTTATTATTATTATTATCACTATTTAAAAAGAAAATCTAATTTGGGAGCTTTTTCATTAGGCAATTTAGCTTCTTTACAGAGTAGAAGTGGAAGACATGAATTAGTAAATTCAACCTTGTCAGTGCTGACAGCTGCAACTGCACCAAAAGAAGTATGTCTAAAAAATAAAGGATCTTTTAAAAGGAAAAATAAGTTTGAGCATTAATGTCTTTACAACTCATCACAGCAGATATATACTAATTTTCTTAGAATAGGACATCACCATTTGTCACTGTCAATCATTTTAGATTCCTGTCCAATCTCCAACATATGTCCAAAGTCAACTTCCTAATGCAAAGCATAAAGAATATTTGTCTGCAAAGCATTTACTGAAAGAAATTGCTGTCTTTTTTGCTCCCCCCATCTCCCTGAAAGAGTAGACTACAAATACACCAAATGCAGATGACTAAAATGACCCTTAAGGGACAGTTAAAGTACTTCTTTTTCTAAATGCCCGGTTTAAATGAAAAGAAAGGTATTACCCCAGAGACAAAGCAGAAGAACCTCAGCTGCGTCCCCAGAGCTCAGAAGGCAAGGCAAGGACATTGGGGACTTTTGCAAGCTCCTGGATGCATTCCCAGGGCCTGAGGAAAGCGTGCAGTGCTGGTACAACTGGCACACAGTGCAGCTGCCAAGGAGCTGTTGGCAGTTGTTCCCTGTGGGTGAAGGGACCCTGCAGCCACATTCGGCAGGGCAGCATGTTGAGCTGTTGTGCAACCATAAAACAATCCAGGCTGGGGCATGAAAGTTTTCTGCATCAGGAGGATCCAGCCTCCAGTATAAAGGTTTGTGCTTGAGGTAATTTTGTGGGTCTTGAAAGGAATTATAACTATACTTGTGATTTTAAAATTCATAGACATTCTGTAAAGAGGACATTTGGCTACAAAACGCCATTTTATATTCCTTGTGCCAACACCAAAAACAAAACACAAAAACTCTGGTTCTTTGTCTTTCCCGAGCTACCTGGAAAGTTCAGAGTTTTGCTCAGATTCATACCCGGTGAAAGGTTTGTGAAGCACATGTAGCCTGGATATTTGGATTCTGCTTTACATAACAATGCTGGCTTATGATGGAAAAGGAAAACCCATGTTTCTTGTTACTTAGGTAATAGACATTTCAGAAAGGAGTTTTGGTTTTGTTGTGTTATGATTTTGTTTTTTTTTTCTTAAGAGAGAGTTAAGGTAGCTAGGGTTTTATTTAATCTCTGAAAGGCAGATATAACAGTACTCCTACTTCCCACCTTTCAGAGTAAAACCAAAAAATGTTATCTGTTCTGCAAATAAGAACCAGAGCATGACAGCTGGCTGAAGAAAACCTTTGGTTCAGCTGCAGAAATAACAAAGGCCATGCAGCATCAAAGGTACACAAAAGCAAGACTAAAAGTACAATGAACCAGAACATGCACTTTTCACATGTCACCTAATTTGAGCTAATGTTCACAATCATATTTATGATCCATATGCTACAAAAAGGTGCCTGACAGAAATGTAGGTGCTGTGCAGCCCTGGGGGAGGTTATACAGAGGCAGAAGACTGCAAGCAATGAGTGGTTCATGCCACAAGCAGATTTATAGTCCCTGGTCTCTTTCTTTGCTACCTGGCTTAACAAACCTTCTCTGCGAATGATAACATCCCACTACTCTACAGTATTTGTCAAATGAGTCCTTCTTGTCCCCATTCTCCCTTCCAGTAAGTTTATTTTCTGTTAAAAGCCCAAAACAAAACAACAAAAACAAAACACCAAAAACAAAACACAAAAACCCAAACCAAACAAACAAAAAACCAAAACAAAATCACAAACAAACAAAAACTAACTAAACAAAAAACCACCACACAAAAAGCCCACACAACTTTTCATTTGTCATAGTAATGCCACAGTGACTGGCAAATGCTCCTGGGAGACTAAAATCTAATGGTCTTTTAGAACGAGTAAAAGTAATGTCATCAGTTCTTCCACTCCATGCTAATACAAGTGGACTGGGAAATGCATTTACTCCTGCTATTTTTCTTCTAAAAGACTGACACTAGTGTGTGTATTAGGAAGAGAACAAAAGCTCTTTTCCCTTGTCTGACCGTGCAAGGTCTATCAACCCTTTTATTGGATCAACAAGACACTTAAGGTTAGTGGTCCTGCAGTAAATTCATGTCTTGAGTTGTCCAAGTGTTTGAGAGGTTAATTTAAACACACCTGTCAATCTTAAGTACAAGGCAGTTGGAGTATATTAATATTCTCCTGAATTATTTAAAAGATGTGACTAATGCTTCATGTACCATAAGACTGTTATCTGCAAAAAATAACATCTGTGTTAGTCATTGCTGGGCGGTTAGGATTTCATCACCAGCATTTATCAGTAATTCTGAATCCAGAGTGTGAAGGGTTCTGCAACGTTACTAGCTCTTCTTCACCTTTGTGTATAAAACCCAAACCAGAGACTCTTTCATATTGTTCATTTTGATCAGGGATGAATTAGAAAAAATGTGGAGTCTCCTTCCAGAGCAGAATCTCAAAAAAAAGATCAAAAATATTTCAGAAATATTTCTGTTAAACTAAGGACAGCAGCGTAGGTATGTCAGACAGTCTGGTGTGATATAAGTCTTCTTTCAAAAAAGTACAAATTGAATGTACATTTTTTTTTTGCTTGAGTCCTGGGAAAGAGCAATATTATCTAATGCAATAAATCAGTGAACTGAGTGCAATCTACTAACTAAAAAAAATTTCGCAGTTTATGCTAATAAATCCCTCCTGTGGTAGTAGTATTGTGGCCTGATATGTATAAAACACAGTCTTCACTTGCACACCAGTGATGAATCATCCATGGGAAGAAAAGTGAACAGGCATTAAAAAGTATGAAAAGAAAATTTTAGTTCCTTTATTCATGGCAGAGTGTACCCATCTCCCATGGTATGTGACTGATGCCAGATGCAGAACATTTGACTGTACAAGTTATTTCTGATAATTATCTGACTGTTTGAAGGAGTTCATGAAGGAGTTTCTGCATTCTGGTGTTTCGAAATGAAACAGTACAGCAAACTGTGAACCTCTTTAAAAGTGTAGCTGTCCCAGTAGTTCATCACACAGAAATCATGTGTTAAGTACAGGAACATTTAATGGAAAGTTAGTTTCCTGTTACAGTATAGATGGAAGAAGCTTTTTATCACCTGTTGATTATGCACTGCAGTAGAGGTCCTGGCACCAACGAATCTCTTCCTCATTCAACTCAATCAATTAAAACCCAGTTTTCAGAGTGTCAAAGATCTCTGTTAAAGCAAGTGAGAACTGCAGGAAATTTCAAAACCAGAATGTGGAGTATATAATTTATTGCTTGTATACTTGCACTGAATATGCAATCAATAATTGTAAACCTAAGTGTTTAATTGAAAGTGTGCAAATTCCATTATCATGCTGAAAGACAATCATTTAATGATTTATTCAAAGTTTTGTAGTCACTTTAACAACTGTCTTTCATCAAATGTACGACGTAGCTGAGAATTTGAATCAGATTATGGAAGGAATGTGTGAATGAACGAATGAATGAATGAATGAATGAATGAATGAATGAATGAATATTAGTCACATATTTTAGAGGCATAGTCCTTTATTATTGGGTATTCTCAATGTAAAAGGACATATAATATCTCTTACATTTCTTTACAAACCTTGCAGTCCCATTTTATTTACTTCTAAAATAATCTTATAGTACACTCCACAGAACTTTATTTCTGTCTCACATTTCACTTTAATTTTGTAAACTTTGTAAGTAGTTTGTTTTAGTACTTCCTTGGAGCATTACAGATACGCTGTACAAAATCCTGTAGCTCGTCAATAGAATGTTATCTAGCAGTCTCACACAGTGGTAGCAGGTTACCTCATCATAGTCACATATAGGAATAAAATGAAATGTGTGGAAAACATATTACACACATCAAATACATTTCAAGTTAATTTCACACTAACATTACACTAATAATCTTCATTTAATAATTCTCAGCTAGATCCCAGTGTGTTGCATGCAGCTGATGCATAAGCCTTCTTTTACTATGAAGATAGGAACTGTTACTTTTCTCCAAATCTGCCTAAACATCTAGTGAGAGCTTTTGATTGGGCCTGCAGTTAAAATCTGGGCTCAGAGGATGCCACAGATTTTTGCTGCCATTTTCTGGGTGTGTTCTGGGAGAGGTTGTGGTGGCTGACTAGCTGTGTAGGATACCAGTTATGTAAAGCCCAAGTTAAAGTACTGGAAAATTTTGAGACTCATAGAGTTACAGCAGGGGTCCGGATGTAAAAGTATATATAGCCCCAGCTTGAGCAGTAGCAGTGTTGTGGTCCCTGTGTCTAGGTGTGCTTGAAAGCACAGAGCCTACTGTTACAGCAGACACAGAGGGAAACGCAGAGAGCTGATTATCTGATTATTTTTTAGACTTGTGCTGACCTTCACCAAAGGAAGCATTAGAAACAAGTACACATTTGGGACAGTAAATTGATATGGGTATGTCAAATAATTTATGAACTAGAAGTTCTGATCCAGATGCATTCCCATGCCCTGGTCTTGAGAACTGCTTTATACTGTATTTTCAAATTAGGCAGCAATTTATGTCTATAACTCTAAAAAAGAGGTCAAGAGTGTTATTTGAATGTGTCTCACTTAGTTGCTATAGTTTTTAAATTTCCATTAGGATTATTTCTGCTGTGCTATAGATATCTAAAATGAAATGTTAAGATGTGAAATCTAAATAACTATTTTACAAACCTGTTCAAGACTCTGAAATCCAGTGCAAGAAGTTTACACCTGTGATTACCGGTGTCCGTTGCTCAACATCAAAATAATATAGAGAGTATTCATCTGTCACTATTAAAAAGAACTATTAAAATGTACATTCACCTTGAGAACTTCAAATACTTTGACAGATTTTTGTAAAAAATGTCACATGTAAAAGCTAGTTTTTCAAGTGATTAACATTGATTAATTCACCACTAAAAAGATTATTTGCATAATTTTTAGGATATATAATTAACACAGTGATTTGTATGAACACTGTAGTCTTGAAGGAGTTTTTAAAGGTTTGGGTTGTTTTTTTTTTCAAATCAAGCTGCTATTTTTACAGGCATAACCAGTATGGCAAAATTAAATATATACGCCTTGCTCTTTATACTGCTCATAATTATGTTACACAGAGAATAAGAGTGTATTTTGAGGCTGTTTAAAAGGAACCACTGATGATAGAAATATTGTGCCTGAGCTTTCTGACAGCCACACAATGTAGTGTCATTAAGGTGGAGGAATTCCAGTGGCAATTGCAATTTTACTTGTTGTTACAGCAGATGACGGCTGCTCACAGCTTATGACTTCTGAGAGTATGCCCAGCATTTTGTACCTGTTAAATTTGGAATAAAAGAACCTAAGTTAGCTGTATGAAAAAGTATGTTTAGAAAGTGTGAATGCCATTCTTCAAAGCCAAAGGGACATGATAGACCAGTATATGCAAGATAAGGGTGGCACAAGTAGTATTCTCCTGTTCTTTCTGCCTTAAAAAGAGACAAAGAAAATGCAGAATTTGAAATTTTCTATGTTATCCACCCCTCCCTTTAAAAATTATCTAGGGTTAGAGCCCTTGTTGTCCCAATGAGCCAAAGAATGATTTTAACAGAAAAAACATTCTTTGTTTATTGCATCTTTGACTGCTAGGAAATTAATACACCAATTTTGCAAAGGGAGAACATTCTCAAGAATTTCCTAAGAAAAGGGGGAGCAAATCCATCATGTTAATTCATTGTGGTATAAAAGCATACTCTCTGGCCATACACGTCAATAAAACATCAAAATAACAGACATAAAAAGGGGTACTCTATGTGAGTAGAGTGGTTTTTATCCTCTACTGCTAGAAAAATCATTCTGCAGCCAAAATGCTAGTTCATTGGTCAGATTGTATCAATATACCGCAGCTGTTTCACAGATCGATATCTACTTTACATTCCCTTCCTGGCAAATTTTAAAACCTCACCATGTTTTGGAGGATGAGTTCTACTATCACTGAACTTGATGGCTTGTCAGCAGAAGGATTTGTCTTTTTATTGCAAAACCAGGCACACAGATACTTGATCACAAAGATTTCCTTTAAAAGTTATTTATAAAATGACATCCTTTTTCCCCTCTCATTTCCCTATGGAAAACCTTGCATTCACAAATTTGATCTTTTGTCTTCCAGATTTTCAAACATCTCCTGAACCTTTACAATGTCAGATTGATTCTGTCATTGAGTTTGAGATGAAGTCAGCCTCTTCTTGATAGGCTTATTTCACTATTCCATTGCAAAGTCTTTATTAAAAATCCCTTAAATTCCTCATTTATTCCTTTAGAAGTCATCTGACACAAAAGAAATACTGGAGCAAAATATTCCCCTAGTATTTCTCACACATCTACAGTCCTGTGACAGTAGATTCAAGCTGTCCTTTTTCAGTTTGAGTACACTGCAAGAACACATAGGCCAGAAGAAACTGGCAAGTCATTCTACCTACTTCTACAGACCTGTTTCATCTGGTCCCATCAGGTTTTACCCTTACTGGTTGGGAGCACCAGTACCAATAATAATCAACACCTGTCAAGACTATCAGACTACTACAGGTTTGAGCCCTGTTGCTGTGTGAGTGAAAGTCCTCTACCACCCCAACAATTCTATCCCTTGGTTGTAGGAAACTGAGGTAGATACATGGGCTGAAGAATAGCAATAGATTTCTTTGTCTTGAAAGGAGCATCAGAAATAAGCTGTACAATTACTATATTGTAGTTTCTTAGACCAAAGATGAATTATCAGCACAACACAAAATATCTTGAAGGATATCAGTAGTTAAACTAAACTAATTTTTTCTTGGCAGCAGAAGAAATTAATTGATCTAATGCAGTTCATTCAATCTCTATCAGCAAAACTCCTGCTACATATATTCACCACTAGCTACAGGCCTTTTCTCCCCTTGAGAGTCTCCAGGTACTGTTTCTAAACAGCTGGAGCCTCCACCTGTCACTAGAGACAGAGGGTTTTTTCTTACTTGAATACACTGCAGCAGGGAACAGATAAACAATTATTGACAAACAGCTTCTCTCTGGAGGACCACAGCACCAGGTAGGGAGCTGGCAGCTCCACTGCAGTCTTTATGGTTATAATGTACTCACATAGGGACTACAGTTTATTTAGAATCCATTTGGAGATGTAAGACTGAATATAAGCACCAACTGAAATCAAAGGCCAGAAAATACCTGTTGCCTTGAATTTGATGTTTGTGTCTTTTTTGTAAAAGAAAATTATGGATCTAGTAGTCCCATCCATCCTTTGAGACCTTCACTGTCGTCACACACCTACCCACTTCCAGCTGACTTGACAGCTTGCCTAATTTATGAGACAGTTGCATCAGTGTTCCTACTCTTTGCATTTTAGGGATTCAGTACACTCATCTCAGTTCTCCCTGTCAAATCTCCTTAAGGATCAAAATTCTAATGCAAGATATGGACATCTCTACATTTCAAATTTGAGCCTAAAGAGGAGACTGAAAACTAAATAAAAGACAAAGTCAACAATCAAATCAAAATCTGCTTAAGAAGGAAAGATTTATCATTTTGAACTAAGTATTGAAACACTGATGGTCAGTGGTGGGTACTAGCAAAAAATTCCATTGAAACATTTTGTTATGACACCACTGGTTAGCTCTACAAACCATAGACTTACAGTTTAGTAACAAACTATATAACAGTACAAAAGTGACCTGTGAACCTACCCTTGCTCTCACTGTAAGGAGCTGAGATGTACCAGGTTTTAACTTTATTGTGAATGAGCAGTGCTATTAATGTACCCATGTCACACTTCATTGCAGCCTAACACTGGTTTGGAAAGAGTGAAGAAAGCCTTCATGAGAGTTGTAATAAATAGAAATATTCCCTTCAAAAATAGTCCTGTGATTTTGTCCTTCTTTTAAGACTTCTCTCAGGACTTCAGATTCTTACATGTAGTTTACCACTGACTCAAATTATCCTTGGAACTCAGAGCATATTGAAGGTGTCTCTGATATTGACAAGGTTCCCTTCTTGAGTTTTATTAATTATTTTGGTACTTTGCCTATTACTGAAATCACTGATGATTTCAAATTGACATACATTTCTTTGCACCAAGATGCGTTCATGAATCAGTTTTCTTCTTCTATCTTTCTTCAAAAAAATAAAAATATTTACGCTCTCTCTCTGTTTTAAATATGGGTGGATCACTTGGCTGAAAACTGTCTTGGGGTATCTGAGACCTGAAAATAAATAATTCTATTAATTTTCACTGATTAAAAATCAGGCAATTCTCCTCCTAGCTACTATCCATATTAGTATTTGGTGGTTAGAAACTGACTGGACTTACATTATATATATTATTATAATTTTTTTTCATTGTAACTATTACTGCAATTAAAAACGAATATAAAAATTACATGGAATGAAAAGGAAAGTTTGAAGGGATTAGTTTTTTAGCAGTTTCATGGCAGGTCACTGTTGAACAGCTCAAACCTAGACACCCTAAAGGGATTTAGAGTTTTGTTGCCCTTGTATTGCTCCTAATCTAAATTCAGAAAGACAATGCTTAATGTTTCTGTAAAAAGTGAGTTTCAATACCCTGCAACAGAGCCCTCATTTCTACACCTGGCCTCTCAGGGAATATGTACAGTGGGAACAGACAGTGCAAGCCCCCAGGGAGGAGCAAATAAATAGGGTTTCTTAAAAATTATTAGAGTCAGATTGTCATAAAATGTGGGTTTAGATTGCAGTGCAAGATATCAATAGGAAATGTGAAAACATGGAGCAATGGGAATTAATTTTGAAGGCAAGTAGTTATATTCTTCATCTGCACTGCCATGAGAGAAAGTCATTTTAAAGTGTTCTACTATGGACATCCTGTGCTGACCCTTTTTTACTGACTCTTGATAGGGTCAGTAAAAGGTGGTGGGTTCACAGTGCCTGAAATACAGTAAATGTCCAAATGTCACTTCCAAAGTCAATCCTTTTGCATCCTGAATTAGACTCTAATTTTTATTCCATTGGTTATTTCTTATGATTTTTTTTTCCCCGAGTAACAGAAGATAACAAACATCTTGAGTACTAAGAAATTAATTTTTCATGTCTTAGTGACAACCAGATGTTCAGTTCTAGGCTGGTAGAAGGAAGAAAAACAATGGCAGACATGAAAAAAAGAGATTTTAGAACTTCAAGCCACCCTGATTCCTCTTGTTCTGCATAAGTATACCTGTTCCATGTAGGGTCTTTTATCATGTACCACTCAAGCAGGAAAGAGTAGGAAATCCCTTATGCTACATTCACTAAAATATATTAGAAATATATATTGGCAACTTTGAAAGAGGGATTGATTTTTGAGTATGCAAGCACAAAGGGTTTTAAATAGAGGATTTTTCTTATCTGTTCCCCCAAATATTAAATAACCATGTCAGAACTGCATTCTGTTGCTATTTTTTGCACAGCTAATGGTTGATCCATAATTTTTATTAAGAACTATTGCTTCAAGTCTATAAGAACCTTGATCTCATAACCCAAAGGAACACTCTAAAGAAAAGGTAAAAAATGAAAAGGAGGATGAATATTTTGCTATGAATGAGCCAAATATCTCTACTAGGTATTTTCAGTGCTCCAAACTGAGAATATTTCAGTACTGAACATTTCTTCCATGTTAGTTCAAAGTTGTACACATTTATTATTTGTTGCTCAAGACTAGAATATTGAAGATATATTAGTATCTTAAGTGACTGTATTTATTCACTTACACTGTGTAACAGATTGTGTTGTTTACTATATATTCTCTTTGCCAATTCATTTCTTAGTGCACAAAGAGCTTGTGGAGATGGACTTTTGCCAAAGTCATCATTACTGGCCATCATCATCTGACACTGCCCTACATGCAGGCTAGAGAAAAAGAGGGAGGGATGTCCAACTACCTGTTGCAGATATGCAGTTCAGCCTTTAATCGAGTCCTTTATTAAAGATCAGCCTTTATTAAACACGTTAAAACATCCTCAACAATTGGGAAATCTAGGAAAAAACAGACATTAGTCACTTTATTTTTCATTTTGGAGCTGAGGGAGGCCAAAGTGTAATTTAGAGTGGTAATTTTCAAGTAGGAAGGTCAGTACTATGGAACAATGGGAGGTAGCTTGAGACTGAGGGGTCTTTGTCAACCCCATAACAGATGGAAGCTACTTAATTTAAAAAAATTGGTGTTCCCTGACTTTCCATTTGGCATAAGGATCCAGGGAGTGCTACAGAAGCCAAGGAAGGGAGCTCCTCAGCAATCACATTATGCATTGTAGAAGAACACCAATAGTACATATGTTCTGAAAGTCTTTCCAAGTATGGAATTAACAGTTGAATGCCAAATTCTGAACACAACTGAAAATCTTTGTAACTGAAAATCTTTGTAACTGAAAACCTTGCAACTCTAGTTCCAGGTGCATACTAATTTGGAGATTTGTAAAGGCTAATACTAACCTTCTAAATACTTTTGACACTCCTAGAAGATAGCTGGAAATGGTGCCTGCCCACCACCGGTGGTTCCCGCTATGGGTAGCAGGATGGTCCAGGTTAATCACATGCCTGCCATTCTCCATCTGCTTCTGTCCCAAACTTACCTCAAGACTGCTGCAAAGTTTGTAAAGAGTCAACCTTCTTCTGTTTTCCTTAGTTTCTGAGTCACAGGAATTGTCCTCAGCCTGGATGTGGAGTTTTCATAACCCTTATAAATGACTAACTTCTGTTTTTATCTTGAAATCATGGAAACAAAGTGAAGTTAAGCTCATAAGTAGCCAAGATATATTTTAATTCTCTCTGGTCTTATTTTTTATCTTTTTATAATTATTATTTATTTATTAACTAAATGAAATAATATTCACAGAGTGGAATACATCATTTTTGTCGGCATTTGTGTTATGTTTGATTAGCAGTATAATGTTATTTTCTATATATTCATGTATCAGTCTCAGGATCAACTAATATTATATAGAGATAAATAACATACAAGATAAAACAGATATAAATCTTGAAAATATATGGAAATATCTAAATAATAATACATAAAGGAAAATAAAAAATAACTTCTAGAAAACTTTCTTAAATTTAATTATAAAGAAAAGAGAAAAATTATTAACCAATGACACTCAACCGGGAGTTTGATTATCACATGATGATGATTCCCTCAGGCTTTCCCAAGGGTTTTCAATGCAAGTTATAAATAGCATCACAGTAGATGCTAATGGCTGGTTTTCAAATTCATTTCCCATGTTATCACTGTACAGATTTTAAGGGATGCATTCTGACCAATGTCTTTGTGCCCATCTTGAAAACTGAGTGGAATTTCAGATAAGGATCTGAACAATAGATTTTAGAGAGAAAAACCTTTTTTTTTAAAAAAAGGTTGAAATATAAAGAGTTATTATTATGGGAAATCTCACACCTCCTTTCATATAGAGAGTGTAAAAATTTATTTCCACCTCTGAATCATGTTTATGAGAATACCAGGACTCTAATAATCATCATATTTCCATTACTGTTTATATTTTGTAACAAGATTGCAAAAGAACATTGTGTGGCAGATGGAAAGAGAATAGATAAAAAATGAATTAAACAGTAACTCACAAGGGTGTCTATAAGCTTTGTGAATTCTTGAAACAAGAAAAATTCATGAGCTTTTAATAAATTTACCAAAACTGATAGGAGTTAGTAAAGGTTATTAATAACTAGAAGAAAAAGGAAACATTTGCCATCAGATAGGCAGATTTCAGGTTTTGTATACTAACTGTATTTTAGTACTTTTCACCAGTGTGTATTTCCATTCTCAAATTCAGTGCTCTCAATTTAAATAACAAGGTAAGGCAGACATAAATATATGATGAGAAGTCATCGTAATAACAAACTGAAACTCCTTAGAGGGACAGGGACACACAGGACATGTGTGATCAAACTTGATGTATTCAAATTAATATAAAGTCTCAGTGGCTTTCAGAGGCAATGTTTGTCAGGGTCCAGTGGTCCTGTTAAAATTTTCAACTTGCATCTCATGAAAGGTAGCCCCACTTACTTGCTTGATGTTTCTTCATTCAGCAAAGATGCCAGAAGACACCACTTCTTCCTGTTCTGAAATTGTATTTCAGTAGCAGAGCAAAAATCTGCCCAGAACAAAAGTCATCCAGCAAATTGTTCCTACATAGCCATATGCAACTTATGAAGACACAGGAGTTGAACTGTGATGATCCTTGTGGGCCTGTTTTTCTGTGTTTTTATGATTTTTCATATTCCCTGCCATCATATAACACTGAAAATTCATGGTTAACAAAAAATAAAGTGTAGGAAATATGCAAACCTTGGCAATAATTTATATATCTCTTTTAGGTTGCTCTTTGTTGGTTCTCAAAACTCTGTGTCATGAAATAGCATCACTGATTGACATTTCCAAGCATTAGAAAAAAACCCACAGAGACAAATGTATGTTTACCAAGACCATCATCTACTCAACAACAGGATTTAGAATACAGACCAGCTCATTTCAGTCTCAGGCCTTGTTATTGTTTCAAATTTTTTCTTTGATCACCTCGATTCACCTCAATAAATATATGATAGAAATATTTTTCCATCTATGGTTCAGATTATCCAATAAACACTAAGTTTATTTGATATTTTGTTGCAGTGTTAAGCTTGTCATAGGATCAAGTCCACTTACAAATTGTTTTTGTTTTTCCTCAAAACACATGCTTAATTTCTGTGATAAGTTTTAAAGAAAAGCAATTCAAAAATAGTCAGAAAATAAATTTTAATAATCACAGAGGAAACATCATTTCCTGATGCAAAGACATCCACTTAGCTTCAGATATTCTTTTTCTATTCTTATGCCAGATGTTAATTTGGCTCACACACCTTTGTGTACAGCCTTATTGCAACTTTAATCAAGTGATTAAGAGAGCTGTTATTTCATTAGTGCATCCTTTTACTGATCATTGTGACACATTAGTCATGGCTAAAATGGGTAGCAGAGGCTTGCATCAAAAATTGTGTATTGTCATTTCAACTGTAATAACATTTTTGTTGTCTTTCAGCCTGCAAGAATATAATTGTTCTAAACAATCTGGTCTAGCAACACTTCCATCTCTGTCTAAAAGGTGTTTTTTACAGAGTAGTAAGGATTCCTTTTGTCTTTTTTTTTAATAAAATAAAAAAGAAAGAATGAGGGAAAAAGAGATACAGAAAGAGAGATGGAGGGAAGGATGGAAGGAAGGGAGGAAGGAAGGGAGGAAGGAAGGAAGGAAGGAAGGAAGGAAGAGGATGGAAGGAAGGGAGGAAGGAAGGAAGGAAGGAAGGAAGGAAGGAAGGAAGGAAGGAAGGAAGGAGCAATGCAAATGGATATTTTATTTTTTTATTATTATTATTATTATTTTTAAAGCCCTCTTGACATGAGTGAAAAATTTGTTACTAATAATTGGCCAGATACCTCTGCCATTACTTGTGGTAAAATTGATCTAAGTACTCTACAAAGCACTATGCTACAGTCTTCATTTTTCTGCATTTGCTGACTCATTTATGCAAATCACTCAGAGCAATGCATAAGAGGAACTGAGTATTTTTTGTAATGGATTCCAATAAGAAATGGACTTCATAGTGCAATTTATGCTATTAATATTCAGAATTAAAGTACTTGTATTAATAAACACCCATTTTTGAGCTATGAGTGAAAAATATCAGAAGTTTCCATACAAATACAAATTATAGAAAACTTAATCCTTTAGTGAATTACATATAGGTCAGATTTTTAAAATCCAGATGTTTTTAAAATCCATCCTATCTTCTCAGACTCCTTCAGCATCATATTATATGAACATAACTCAGCATGTAATGATAGGAACCACTTAGGTATTCACATACATTCATGGTTTTGCTATTTTGGAGCATACTGACCAAGAGTTTGGGGCTCAGCAGCCCTACAGGTGACCTTGGGGTCTTTCTCAAGGGCCACCTCACAACTGATCACTCAGTTTCCTGGGGTGTATCTGTGACCCTTGCACTGCCTTCATCCAAAGAAATCAGATTGGACATGACAATGAATGGGTGAGTGATATTAATGCTTAAAAGATGTGTTGAAGGAAGAAATTTTAGTAGCTGAAAGTAATAAGTTTTCTCTTCCTGTATGATCAATTACACAGAGACCAGTGGAAAAAAATAACTGGGCTTTTTGTCCAAAATTGGATATGATCTAATCTAAGGAGTATGTCAGCTTCCTTCAACAGAGAAGCAGGCCTTTTAATTTTGAACCTGCATGAAGGCCTAATTGAACAGGCCAATCTCCTGCCCCCCAATTTCAATTCAAATTTGTAAGAGAAACTGATTTGTAAATAGTTGATCATTACACCAAGAAAAGATAGCTTTCAGAATTTATGTTCAAGAAGTATTTGACATCTATTATTACAATCTAGTTGCTGCACACATTCACATTGCCATAAAATTGTGAAAAGGTATATTGTTGCTTTTTGCTAGCAAGTGTATTGTGATGTAAAATGTGTGGAAGTATAGGGTATGAAAGAGCTATAGTGAAATTCAATTCCTGTAGCATTACATATAAGCTTTGAGAAAAGCATAAGAGGAACATGTAACTCTGTTACTGAATTGAAGTACTGGCTGCTTTTCACAAGTGCTGTAAGAAGGGATTTTCTGTTAAAGTTGTGGTTTGGTATTTTTTTTAAAGTATAATATATACTGCATCTTTAAAGATCACACAAACAACCAAGGAAAAGCAAAAAGAATGAAATGCATTAACAGAAATCACATCCAGTCTCCTGTAATCCCTCCTGCCTCCAAAAAAAGAAATGCAGGATACCCCTGCATTTTATTATAGTTTTAATCAGTAGATTGAGATCCAGAACTGTGATTAAGACCTGAAAATCTTTGGCTGAAACTGAAAGATGCACTTCAGTTGCAAATATGTAGCAATTATCATGAAATTAAGTTCATTCCACATTTTAGCTAATCACCATGGAAACCTATATTCATTGGCTCCTAATTGGAAATGTTCCCGACCTAGAAAACACTGTAGGCTTACGACTGCATAATTTCCTATTTAAGCGATTGTACTATTCTGTGTTTGTGACAGTGCACCATGGCAATTTTGGCAATAACCCTAGATAGAAAATATTTTTTCTGAGAAGCCTGCTTTTGCAAGTGTTTTTTGCACTTTGATGGGATTTCTGCCCTAGAAGGTTGTTTCATCAAGCCACTGTTTGTGACATTACACCTGACTACCCATTCACAAGCATTACAGAAGGCTGCTGTCCTAGTAACTCCTAATTAAAAAGTTACAGCAATTATAATGAAGGTTATATCTTTCTGTTCCAAAGAAAACTGTGATGCAGTGAAGGCATTAGGAAAAAATGCAAAAAAATGTTCCCCAGGGATTATTCAGCTTGCCATAACAATTGACAGAAGGAAGTAGAGGTTGGAAAAAAAACACTCTATGCAAAGTAACTTCTAACTAAGAGTCACGCTGCTAGTCTGAACTCGTGAGTACTGCTTCATGGCAGAGGTACTGGTGACTGAACCAGCTGCTTATAAATTAGTTCTGATTCATCTACAACCACACAGTTAGATTACAAGGTAAATGCTTCCCAAACTGCTATCAAAATCACTCTATAAATGCATTTCTTTCATCCATTACTATCTTGAAGATGTAAAAATTAATGTGTTAAGCAGCTAAGGACAAAACACTTCAAATTATTGGAAATAGTTCTAGGGTTTTTTTCCTTTCCATGACATTGTTTAGCATTGCTGTTACCCTTGCTCCCTGAAAGTCACACAAGATAAACGAAGAGCAAAGGACTATCCAGATACTTACACTCTTATATGCATATATACCATTTTTATTGAAGAAAACATTTACATGTATGTACCATGGAGTCTGTAATAACATTAACTAGCATTAAAATCTACAAACTGCTAGCACTAGTTTGCTGGCATAACATTAATTCCTGCAGCCTAATTTTTTGGAGGTGGATGCTACTTCTTTCTAAACCCTGTTTTCTGGTAGAAAATTAATTAAATGATGAGTCGAAAGGACATATTTCTCAAAATTACAGAGCTGAAATGAAATGTGATTGCATATTGAAGCCATGATCTCCAGGTGGAGAAGAGTATGTTTATATGTTTTTCAGACTTGTCTTCGAGTAAATAAACTAGGAAATACACAATTCTTTTTCATGTTCACGGATTAAGATTTGATCTTACATATTGATGGAACCATGTGCAACACAGACATTGGTTTATTTTTGATCTGTGGTAAATCAGCTTTCTGGGTTTAACTTCCCCTGGCAGTAAGAAGCATGGAGGAGTAATGCAATTGTTTCAACATTTAGTGAAAGGTTTTTGGATCAGCTAAAATGGAGGTGTGGAAGTATATGAAAACATACCTTTACTCTTTCTATTCTTCATCTCCTGGTTTGGACTTAACCTATGGCTCTCATCACGTATATCCTACTCATTGTCTTCTATATTTCACTCTTGTAAGCTGCTGAGTATGTACTCCTATCTTTACTATGCAAACTGCTTTTCAGAGTCTCAGTATCGTCAGGTTATTTGCAGTCCATTTTTAATTTTATTTTTCTTACAATGAAAATTGCCTCAATTCATGTCCAGTCTTAGGTGGTTTGCATACTGCTGTCAGTCTACCGCTGCCTCAGGTTAGCTATACCCAGGTCCTGCATATCAGAGTCCCTGACAAACCTCTTCAGTGTTAAAAGCTGCTGCCATCCCCTCTTTCTCCCACTATTGACTGCAGACTCCAGCCCTTCTTTTCCTCTATCCCTTCCTCTTTCTCAAGGAATAATCACCAAGTAATCCTGTCTGCATTTCTCATAGTGATTCTGTAAGCATGAGATGACAAAAGAATGGGCCACCCATTTTCCTAACAGAACCAGGGTAGCATCGTCTGAGGAAAGATGATGTTTTCCGTGTTTCCAAGAAGTGGCCACTGTAGTACTTGTTGCACCACAGTGGTGTAGCTTTTTTTGTTAAATTTTAGTTTTCATCAATATTTTGTTGCTTCCACAGCTAAAAGGCTAAATGTTTCTAATTTGTTCTTTCAGAGAAGCAACTTGTTGGCTGTTAAAATCTTATATGAGTGTTTTAAAATATCTGTTTAAAATATCTGTAACCTTCCAAGCCTTTGGAAGCATTCTTATTAGATACTATAGCCCACCATATTAATTTATCTGACATTGAGAAAACCTTTAAATTTTATTCTAACAGTCCTTTGAGTTTCAAGTCTTGAAAGCCTGAGATCATAAGTCTTCTCAGCTACATCTTTTGAGAACCTTACAAATAAGCTTCAGATGACTAAATATACTTATTAATTTTATTAATTCTTCCTATCTCTGAGTAGAGTTCCTTTCCCCCTGAAAATATTTGGCAAACTTTGAAGTTTTCTGTTATTCTAATACTTTATAGAATTCAGAGTGTTGTTAGCTTTTGCCAAAGCATTCCTTGTAAGTCACCTTATTGCCCTCAAATGAGCCACTTTACTCCCGTAAATACTTACATAATGAATGACTGCACATTTACTGCCAGTTACGTTACAAAATGAGCATTTTTGACTTCATGCATTGAATTCTTGTTCTCTAAAATCCATTCCCATAAAAGGGACTCCAGAAAGATCAATAGTGTTAAATTAAAGCATACATATTGTAATTCTGATAGCTTTCTTAATGATCACGTCTGTATCTTCCTTTCTATATGGAAAGATGTTAGGATGGCAAAGGGGTGGGAAAGTGGGAGCTGGGAAATAAGGGGATTTTTCCACTTCAGGTGTGCAGAAAATGAATGTAAGAAATTAAACTTAGATATCATGAAATCAAAAAGTAAAACAAAATAAATTAATTTCAGGGGAAAATAATAATACATTTTTACTATAAATTATCTTCATTGTTAACAGCAGAGTAATAGACTTTGTTAATTTATATAGAAGACAAGTAAATAAAGGGCTGGATTACAAAAAGTCGTTGTGGTTAACAGCAGAAAAAGCAACAGAAAAAAAGCAGAAATTTATGAGGTAAAGATTTACTTTAAATCCCAGTCTTCAGTGATTTAAACAGTTGGGAAATTATCTCTGGCCCTGCCTCTTTCTCCTGTTTTAAGAGTCATGCTTTCTCTTCATCCCTCACTGTGTAAGTAGATTAAGTCTTGCATTTCTTCTTCAGTATAGGGGTGACTGCTACTGGTGTGGGTTGTTCTTCTGGTTCAGCTACCATTTGAGTGGTCACAGTGTCTTTTGGTCTGCTTTCCTCCTCCTCCTCCTCACCCTGAGGGTGCTGCCTAGCGATGAGCAGTGTGTGAGAAATAGTAACCAGAGCCCAGCACATTGCAATAAGCTGCTCATCTATGGAGTTGCCACAACATTCTCCTTCCAAATACTCTGTCACTTTATCAGGGTCCTGTAGTTGTTCATGGGTGAATTTCCAAACAATTGGAGAGAAAATTTACCCCAAAACTGGCCCATTTCCCCCCATATTTCATGACACTCATGATTATTCATCCTTTGAATGACTTCCTGGATATCTCTGTCCTCATTCTAAATACAGTCTAGATCGTACTGACTCTTAACATGGTCTAGACCATACTGAGAAGACAGAGACATGGCAGCAAAAGCATGCTTTCCTTAACACTCAAATGAAATTCAGAACTCTCAAAAGCTGTAGTAACAGGCCTGAAGGAGAAAAAGTGTGTGAAAAGTTGCAGAAAATCATTGTCCCCTGTTGTCCCCACAGACTGGATATTAATGGACTCCCAGAGGCAGCGCCCGAGCTAAGGGTAGGAGAGTAGCACTGAACACATATCCCAAATGAACCTCATTCCTCTTGATGTTAGCATGTAATAAGCTGATATCACACAGTACAGCAACAAAGCAATCCTGATCCTTTTCCCTGCTCTGAAAAGGAGCACCATGTTGGAAACGCATTTCATATGCAGAAATATAAACAGGGTTAGGTACCACAACCACGTGAACAGACCAAACAAGGTTATGACCAGTGGCTCCCTACTTAATATAAAAAATGCTTAGATCAATTTCTTTCCAACCCTCACTGGTCAGATTTGCTGTAATCTCAAAATTTTGCACCTTATGCTGGGTGCCAAATAAGGCTGTTGAGGATTCGGAATGGTGTTCCCAATTTAGTGTTCCCACTGAAACACTCCAAATCATGTGCAGTTCATTCACTCCTCCCTCTCCCTCCTTCTCCCCTTCCCCCTGCGGTGGAAGGAAGTGGAGGACTGGAGACAGAAAAGGTAGAGATTACAGGTTGAGATAAGAACAATTTACTGGAAACAGCAATGAAACAAGAACAGTAAAAACAAAAATATTAATAAAAGGTTGTACGAGAAAGGCAAACAATTCACACACGCAAAAAGCTCACCAATTGGGAACCTGCAATGCGTGAATTGCCACCATGCTACTCCTGACCAAAAGAGACTCCCTTCCCTCCCTCCCCGTCCAGTGTGAGAGACTAGACTGTGAATGTTAATGTTGGCATTAATGGACCAAACAATCAGCAGGGTGCTTTGCTAACAATAAGGAGAGTGGCCACCCAGCTGCAAGAGGGCATGCACACCCACCACCTCTGGCTAGAAGCTGGATGTTGAACAAGGTAAGGGAAGAAGGCAATAAGAGGCAAATCCTGTGAGGTGGGAAAAGTGTTTTTTATCATGCCAAAGTCCTTCACATAATGGCTCAGCAGTGAATACTCTCCTCCAGAAAAGTACCAGGACATTCACATGTAGCCTGAAGGTATCCAGCCCTGCTGAAGGGACATAACAGAACGTAATTGACTCAACTGCTCTGAAATGAAAAGCAGCTCTAACATCTTAGAAGGTGTCACAGACCATCAAAGATTCTCGAAGTACCCCATGACTCACAGTGTTACATCATCCATTGTAAAACACCCCAATCCAGGGCAGGTACCGAGGCATTCCCACTTAGCCTAAGCATAAACCCGGTGGACACTGTGTTTTGTGGGATTTCCCCACCACCTGATAGACCAGACAGCAACCATCACTTTGATAAGACTGGGACACTCACCACTAAGAAGACCATAAGAAGAGAACCAATGGGAGGTTTTCAGAACCTATGGTATGGTGATTTTTTTACTTAATCTGTCTCTGTGTCACTCTTTCTATTCCCCACTTCTCACTTTCTCTTATTTCTTTCTATCTTTCTCTACCTCACATGTACTGTTAAATAAAAAATCTGTGCTATTGATTTCAGCATATGGTCTTGTTTGGATGTTAATTTGCGCAGAGGAATCTCTCTAATAATTTTAATAATCGGATAGTAACATCCAAGCAATGAGGTGAGGTTGTACAGAATAACCTTCATGTCCCAGCCATGCCCCCTCCTGGCTACTCCAAAAATTGTTCCTGTCCTGCCTGGAACCAGAACACTGACCATATCTGAGTTTGATTTATGTTAGGAACATGCCATCAAATAAAGAAACATTCCTAAAATCACCATTTTATTTTCTGAAAATCAGTTCTGGAGATAAAAGATGATGTGTGAGCAAGATACATGTGCACCTAGCTAAGTTAAACCATTTCTCCTAAGGTGATCAAAGAAATGCAGACAGGAGGATTGAAATCACTGTATTTTCTTAAGAGAAGAATTAGTTTTAAATCTTACAAGGAAGAGATAAGGGAAGAGATATATTAGTAGAATTCTGAAAGCAGAGAGGGGATTGCAATTTGAAAACCTTAAAAGACCCATTTTATAAGGTTAATTTATATCCATCATGTTATTAAAGTCATTTAATGGCATTTTTTTTTCCTAAAAAGACTGGTTAGGATCTTGAACAGTACAATAACAGGTGCTAATAGAAAACTCAGAAAAATATAATAGTGCTGAATTGATTCAGATGGAGTAAGTTGGCTGGGTCTTACAAAGTTTTTCTCACAACACTGTTGCTTTATAATGCTGTGAATACCTAAATAAAGTTCAGAATTTGAGTTCCATGATGATAAATGCTGTCCAAAAGATTTTTAACTTCTATTAAACATACAGAAATAACAAGACAAAACAGTTAAGCTTTATGACATATGAAGAACTAAACAAAGCTAATTTTAAACAACATTTTTTCCTGTTACTGTCTTTTTTGCTCTAAAGCTTTTAGAAATGGACTTCTTATATTACAGCTTTTCGATGGCAATAGCTGTCCCTTTGGGATAGAGAAAGAAGTGGAAGAGCAGTTTAAAATAAGGCTGTTGTTGCAGTCTGTGTCCTTCAGAAAAAAGGAGGAAAAACACAAACATAGAGAAGACAAAAAGAGAAGTTAAAAAAGGAAATAAAAAGAAAATGAAGATTCTGTTTCTGAGTTTCATTTTTGTATTATGGCCTAGAGCTTAACAACTTTTTAACTATGATGAAGGGCATGCTCTCCTTTTGGTTAACCTAAAGAGGGCACATTTCCTCCTTTGTGCGTGTATAATTCAGGGCAAGACTCAAGGCCTGCACTGGGACTTCCCTTCCCTAACTGGCTTTTGGCAATGGGTCTCAGGATGTGCAAGTTTCTTTGCCCTTAATGAGAATTGGTGGTCCTGTGGTCTGGGGAGAGGTTATGCAGTTCTTACCTGCCCTTCAGAAAGACAATCTGAACCTTCCATAATATGAAGGCTCTTCAGAATCATTAGCAAACTTGGATACACAGAGAGTTGAGAGGTTGCCTTAGCTAATCCAAAACGTTCTTCTCCCCACCAGAGATAGATATTCTTTTCTGCTCACAGCTGTGCTGCCTGAAGAGGTTCCTTTTGTCAGCCAGAAGAGTATTTGCTCACCAGATAGTTAGTCTCTGTGTTGGGATAGTAAAACCTCCATCAGCACGAGGTTATTTCGGAACACTTCTACAGCAACTCTATGAGATGAAGCTGTGGCTGGTAAAACTGGATTCCTTTTAAACAGAAGACCAAAATAGGAACAAAAAAAGGCAGAAAAAGAGAGAGGAGATAAAATGACATGTAAGGGGGAAAGTAGTGTTATTAAGGCTTTAGCTCATACTGTGAAGCTGGCATTTGCACTCTGTTGTCTCCATCTGGCATGGTGTGTTCAGGGCATTTCTCATAACTGATTGGGAGTGTTTTGAGTGCTACAGTGGAACCCCAAAGAACTTGTGTGTGGGACCTTGGGGAGTGGGTGTCACTTCTTTCAATAAAGAAACTTGGTATGTTGGTAGGAATATCCTGTCCTCTTGGATTTCCTTTATTCCACTGAGTTAAGTGCAGTAATTTTTGGTCTCACAGTTCTCAGACTCGTCCTGTCTGTCAGACATGAGTTGAGCACAGTTTTCTGGGAATAATTTTGTTTGTACTTTTGTTTGGTTGGGTTTTTGTTGTTTTGTTGGGAGGTTTTTTTGTGGTTTTTTTTTTTATTTTTGTTTTTGGATTTTATTTTTTTTTTAGTTAAAGCACAGCTTGGCACAATCAGTATAATACTGGCTTAACAATATCTGCATGAGATGAGTTCAGAAAGTCACAGAGTTTGCATAGTAAACCAATTGCAATCATTACATTGAGAAACCAAAACCATTAATTGAAGAACCTGTGTTTGAAGATAATGCCTTTAATTGTAATGAGGTTAAATACTTCTGACAAAAGGGAATCCTTTTGCCATGTGACGTGACTTGGGAAGAGAATGTCAATCCACATTACGTTCCATGGCTGTAACATTATTCTTCATAGACTGAACCATGTGCAAGTGAGCTATAGCAGAAGTTGCATAATACTGATCTTTTTACCTTTGAGACTGTTGCAAATGCCCATCATTAAGGCAGCTATAGCTAGCCAGTCAGTTAGTGTTAATCAAAGCCTGTGAGGCATTTTACAAATTAGTCCCTACTGATATATAATAATATATGAATTGAAAGCAGAAGATGGAGCCATTTGTCATTGTAACTGCTGAGTTTCCAATTAGCTTATTTAGCTACTTTTATTTTATATGCCATGCATATACCATTAGTCAATGCATTTTAATTAAATAACACAAAAGCTGGAAGGAGTTGTCATTAAATCGGAAATCTTTGGGTTTTTTTTAAAACCTACTCTTTGTGTGGAGGGAGAAGGAGAATAATATTTCTTACTTTATTCTTAAATTCATTATGCCTTCATTATTTACTTCATATTTCTTCACACATGCAGAGATTCAAGTTACAGTCACATCCTTTCTGAGAATACTTTGGGGCTAAATTTAGTGACAAAAAAAACACCAGTGTAATAGAAAACTCTTGGACAGATGGAATCCAGAGCAGAAATATCTATCTCACTGAGGCAGATTAGTTTAAATCTTGTGATAATAACTGAGTTCCTCTTACATTTTACCAGTGAAACTGAGATGAAAAGTTAATCCATACTTTTGAAGCAGTTCCTAGGGGTTACTTCTGCACACCTGTAGTAAACCTAGCCAAAAGTATATTCCTTTCAGGTATGTTGGCATACCTCAAAATGTGTGGTAAATTTGCTCCTCAGGATATTTGACAGGGAACGAGGGAGCAGAAAGAGAAGGTAGTGTGTGTATTCTCACAATAGTATCACAGCATTTCTCTGCTTGCTGGCTAGACATCACTCAAAGCATAAAAGATCAACTAACTTGGCAGTTGGCTGATAAGCTGCAAGAATATAAGATTGATGCTGTGTTAGGAACTGCTTTGCTATAGTTAGATTAGGAAAGTACTATTTTCCTTATTCTTTATTGCTCTAGATTTTATTGAAGTATCTTAATTTATCTAGATTTCTAAACCGCAGCGCTTTCACGTATAATATTCTCTATAAGAACAGTAATCCTACCAAGATTATTCTAGTTATATTCGTGCCACATGGTGATTTTTGCATAGCAGACCTGAAGTATTTCAGACATTGATTTGCCATTTGTTTGGCCCCTTGTACTCAGAAAATATGATAGTGCCATTAAATAATACCACACAGAATAAGATGCTTTTCAAAGAACAACAATCAAGAAAACTTAAAAAAAAAAAAGGAAAATATGTATTCCACATAATAATATCAAGTAACTCCACAAATCTGCTAAAGTACAGAAGAATAATCACAAGTAAAAGAGAGAATTGTTAAAATGTCTCTTTCTTAGAAGATTTCTTTTCAAAAGCTTCTTATCAGTTTTTGTGTTTTGAGTTTTCAAAAACAGTCAAGGGATTTACATGTTAAAGTCTCACTGGAAGTGTCTTGGAAAGTCCTCCCTAGGAGAACAGTCTGGAGGAATTTTTTGCAAGGAGTAATTAGGAGCTACTGTGTACCTGCAAGCTGAGCAGATGCAGAATAACACCATCTGTGTAGCAGCTCTCACTCTGCATACAATTTAGTCCCATAATGTCACCTTTCTTCACTTATTAATCTGATTGTCCTCATTTCCCACTTTACTTTTACTTTTCCCCCTGTGTATTCTCTATCTACAGGAAGAAAACTTGGAGTCAACAAATGGCTTTGTTTTTTCAACTCTTGGAAAAATTCCATGTAATGAGAGTTTAGTTATTTGCTAACTCTTTATAAACTATGGTTACTTGCTGCATTGTGATATCCTGCTACCACTTCTTGACAAAAGAATATTATATGAACCTGTAACACAGGTGCTACAGTATAGACTGACTAGAAAAGGTAGAAATAAAGGCAGGTAAGAGAGGGTCACAGGGAATTATAAAGCCATGAGACACTGCAGAGAAATAAGATGAACCAAAAAAAGACAAAATCAATATGAGTCAAACTCTTTTGGGGAAGGTGTTTTAAAATTTTTTACCAGTATGATCTACATTCATGCTACAGAACTCCAGATTATTATTAAAATAATAGCAAAGTTCCTGAAAGAGTTTAGAGGAGGTCTTTGTTTTCCAGATATAAATTAAGAATAAAAGCCATTAAATTCATGAGTCTGAGAAGGGAGTTGATTGTTCTCTCACAGAGTAAATAAGAGAAAGGAGTAAGAGCAATTTACAGTGAAGGACAGAACTGGCATATAACAAGTGAGTGTACATTGGTGAAGAATTAATTTAGGCTGGAAATTAGAAGATATTTAATCATCTTGAGGGCTGGGTTCCAGAAGGCTCAGCATACAAACCAGAAAAATAATCTATTTTATGCTGGGACATGAGAAATCTATGAAGGCAGTTGCATATAGTTTCACATCCTGGGAAGAGATTTGAAAGTGAAAGAAACAAAGTAAACCCCTCCTGTCAACTGTTTGGTTGGTCTGCTATTTATCATGATATAAACTTTAAGCAGCAATTATTTTCTCACTATATATTTGGATGCAGCAAAGGAGAATCTGAATCAAATACAGGTAAATATGGTCGACATAATAGCAGAATAATATTGAGGTCTAAAAAGAGCTATTTAGGGTGAAGATTAAATTATGGCAATGTCGTCCATAGAAAATTTCAGTAAGTATGTCAAAGCCAGATAAGTACAAAATCAAAGATACAAGGCTATGACCACACTTATTAGATAGAAATGACCTAACAGTGTAATTTCTACATTGGGGATCATAACCTCTTTTTAGATTTTTATTCCTCTCTCTCCAAGGCATATCTGAGCTGCCTGAAAGTTAGTGAAAGAACTATTTAATTACACCAAGAATCTGAGAAAAAACAAATATTTTTCTCTACATATAGAGATTTTCCTCAACACTTATTAACTTGGTGATGTAATATTAAATGAAGAACTGTCACAATATGTTCTTTGATTAGTACTATTCAAAATTATGCTATTATCTTGAGTACCAACTCAGACTTCTACTATATACAATGCTTAGAAATCAAAATCAGCCTTTGATTGAATACTTTTCATTTTCACTGAAGTGGACATTAATCATACAGATTCCTGAGCCATACTTGTCATTTATAAGCTTTTCTGATGTCTTGTATGCAGCCTTGATAACAATCTTAACCAGAACAGATCTTCAGGCATTTGCAAGACTGAATCTAGAAACATACTGGAAGGCTCACTGCTAAATTATACTATTGGGTGATATCTTTGAGAATAAAATGAGAATAAGAAACCAGTTTCCTCATAGATAGATATTCTGACTTCAGTCATGTTGAAGATACAGAATTTTCTTTTCATATCAACTGTCTCAACACAGCCAAATGTATATTCCTGAAGTCTGAGATTTTGCTGGATGACTGCACTGGCTTTATAATACAGGAAAAAAAAATCCATGTGATTACTTCTAGATTGTGGAATTGGCTCCAAACCCAGGAAGAGGTTGGTTGCTATGGCTGTTGCTTGTGAAAACAGCTGGCTTCTTCAGCATCTGATTACTGTAATATATTAAGTGGCTATCTCCAAGCACCAGAATTAAAAACCAACCAACCAAACAAAAAAAAACACTAAAAAAAACCCCAAAAAACACAAAAAAACAAACTAACAAAACAAAAAACCCAAACAACAAAACAAAAATTCCACCACTACCAAAAACCCCCATGCATAAACAGCATTAAAGAAAGCATTATCTGTTTGAATATTCCCTGTCTCTATATTCTCTTTCTGTAATGTTTCAGATACTGGGCTCAGCCAGATGTACTTTATAGGACTTACATTGATGGACAAATTGTCTCAGTATTTTAAATTCTACACTCCTGCTTCTGATAAATTCAGGTTGATGCCATGACATTTACTTTCACTTGTAAGCAGAGGTAGGATGATTCATTCATATCTGTTGCTCTCAGCAGTTATTTTCTTTTTTTACTGTGAAACTGGAAAGTGGAAAAGAAAATGAGGGATTATCTGAATTCAGGGTTTCTTGGTTCTTAATTCTGAAACAAATTTTTTTTTTTTTGGTATCAACCTGTCTTTTAAGTAACTTTTGCATACTGCCCTAAAACGGTATGGCTAATTTTTCTTCAAGTAATTGTATGGATCAAAGAAACAATTGCAAACAAAAAAAATGAAGTAAGCATATAAAAATAAACTTTCTTTCATAATTCACTTAAACAAAGATGATTGTCCCTTTGGGTTTGTTTTTTTTTCCCCTGTTCCAGAACTAAAAAAACCAGATGTTTGGTTTCTTTGGTGCACAAGTCATTACTTATGCTTGTGTGATGTCAACTCACTATACTGTAACAAGAATTTTCATCTTCAGCTACAAAGACTTTCAGAAGGAATCAGTTGCTTTCAAGTCTAAAGATGCAATTCCAAATCATTACCCCTATTTACATTCTAGTCTGTCTGGAAATGTATTTTTAAAACTTGCAGACATTGTTCTGTTTCTGTTGAAGTCAAAAAGTTTTTGCAATTGACTTCTGTGTGAAAAAAGTATCTGTAGTTTTTAAGGGATAACTGAAAGTCACAGGGTCTCAGAATAGTCACAGAACAGTCTGGGCTGTAAGGGACCTCAAAGATCATCAGGTCCAACATTCCCTGGGAAAGGGAGAAGCCTAGGTGAGAACTACTCCTTTCTCCTGCTAGTCTGCTTAGATATGAGTCAATCTATATGTCTATATTTTACATTTCATTTTATTTTTAAACTGAAAATGTCAAAACATCTAGAAAAGGCCTGAAGTCTTGCAGAGGATGGATGGCTATGGACATAAGAATAATGTTTTCCCAGAGAAACAGCTTTTTTGCACATGTTCTGAGGTATATTCTTACATTTGAAGTACAATCCAGCAGCCAGTAAATGTATATAGAAGTTCTTTTGTAGGACAGGGGGTGAAATCCTGTTTCTCTTAATCATCAGGTGGAATCCTTCAGAAGTAAAGCGCCTGACTACTAATTCTGCTTTGAAATGGAAAACTTGGAGGGCAGAAGATTTCACCACTTAAAAGAACAAAGCATACTGATATCTGTATCTTAGAATTTGGACGGCTCCCCTGTTGCAAAGGTTATGCTAAATATAGAAATGGTTTTGAGCTGAGGAAGAAAACATAAAAAATCTACAGAAAACCCTGGTCTAGAAAAGGTTTTTCTGTTTGAAAAACTTCTCACATATTAGAAAAGAAACAGATGCTTAATTAAGGCCAAATTTCACTAATTTACAGGAATCCTAGTTAGACCACAATCTCATGATTTAGGAGAACAATAGTTGCTAGATTTGGCTGATTTGTACTGTGAGTCAGAATGAATAAAAAAAGAAACATTATTCCTTTTTTTTCTGCAGTTACTCACACTATGTTTCCCTCCCAGCTTAAGAGCATTAGCTCAAGGAGCAGAGAGAAAAGGAAAGCTAGCATTCATCTAAAACAAATTTAATGATTTTTTTGGCCATAAATACAGGTCAATATTTTTGGCAACTGACATTTTTCCCTCTGCAGCTGGAATTCAGCAGCTCTTAGCTGTCTGCCAAAGTAGATACATAATCTAGGCCATTGCCTCACAACTGCTTTTGTGAGAATTGTTAAAAGAAGCATTTTCTAGCTAAATACTAAGAAAATCTTAAAATTATAGAGTTTGAATAAAAATTACAGAACTCCCTTTTCCAAGTTGGAGCAGAGGAAACAGCTGGTTGCAGAATTTAGGTATGGAGACATTTTTTCTCATTTCTGATACATGCACATTATTATTTCCTCCCTAACTACCCAGAACATAAAGATCAGTCTGGTAGTTCTAATTCTGAGGGTGCTGTATTGATGAAATCAAGCATTTTTCACTATATTCTATTAATATGAATGCAATCATCGTATTATCTTGAATATGAAAAGAAGTAAATCATCAGAAAGTTTTCTTCTTCACAGTCCCAAGGCTTTTTCAGGTAGTGTACTGACTTTATAGCTTTCTTTTCAGATACATTTACAGTGTAGATATACCCCTTCCTGTATTAATTTTCAATTCGCTTCCCACTCTTTCTCCACACTCACACATGCATGCACATATGTACCCTTTCAAGAAAATAGTGACAAATGTCCTTCTGTTTTTGACCTGGGTGAAAGTAGGTACTTTGTGTTGAGGATTTGGAGACTTATTTATTTAGCTGTCTCCTGCAAAAGCACTTACACTAATAATCCTGGTAAACCCAAACCATTAAACTCATCTATTTCAATAATATTCTATCCAAATCCAGTAGTTTTATGGAATTAATAAAGATCTCCTTCAAATCAGGGCAATTTTATGGAACTTTAGTCTGCTATGTACAATTAAAATATTTCTGCATTAGGGGCTCCACCTGTGGAGGTCAACTTTTCTCTAATATAAGCAGCTGAGAGAAGGTGGTCCAGGGCAAGATTTCACAACCTATCTAGGAAACATGCTCCAGTGTTTGCTTGAACTCACTTTGCTTTTGCTCTTCCTAATACATATTGGGAATTTCCCCTGTTGTGACTATTGTACTACTATGGCTGACTTCCAAGAATAGTCTTGCTCCTTTTTTTCCTACACACCCTCATTAGATAGCTGAAGACAGCAATAAGATCCCTGCTCAGAACCCCGTTCTCTCAAAATCCTCTCATATGCTCAAGTCATCTCAGTGGTCCCCAGCTGAAGGTGAATTTGCTCCAATTAGTCAGTCTTTTTTTCTTTTCTTTTTTTTTAGCAATGTTATGCTGGAAAACCTAGTATAGAAGAAAGCCCCTGGGAGCAGATGTCACAAGTTTACTTCTTCTTGCTCTTCCAGTTTATGGGATGAATTTTTAACTAGAAATAACTTAGGTCTAGAAGTAATGTAATCATGCATAACATGGTTCCCAAGCTGGTTTCCTTCCCAGCACCAAAAGAGCTAAGGACAGTGATACAGATAGGTCCAACCAACCCTGTATTGATCTGTGAGCATCTGCAAAACAATTATGTTGGTTAGAGCTGGTTTCTCATGGAGTAGCCCATTTTTATCTTTGCCATCAGTTCCCAGAATTCTGAAGAAATGGCTACAGAAGCTGAATGAGCTGATCAATCATGTCAAATTTCACTTATTCTCCATCAGGTCAATTCAGGTGCATGGTGAAATCTCTGATTTCTTCACTGTCCAATAGTAATTTCCTGCAGATAGGTGGATTTAAATATCTGTGTATCCACCCCCATATCTATCCTATGGTTTATCGAATGTAGTTAATCTAGATGTAAAAAAACCACCACCACCACCAACAAAAAGACTCCAACCTAAACCACTGAATTACTTCATTGTGGAGAGGAGTGGCTTTTTGATCACTAATAATCACCAAGTTTATGAGGGAAGAAGTCAGAAAGTCTGAGCATAGTATTAGGTAAACCTTAACTATGTATAACAGCATATTTGGCCAATTTCATGACTGCATTCATCAAGCTCATTTCTCAAGTAGTATTGTAATGAACACATTGTAGTTAACATTGTCTTAAAATAACTATAAGGAACTACAGTGGGCATCGTTTAATTCCTGACATGAAGATAGATGGGTTCCTTTTGTACTGCCAGACACATGGATCCCTGAAGCAATAGCCACATGAGGTCACTGTTGTTCATACACAAGTCATCAGCTCAAATCACAAAATTTTCAGTTGACTGAAGCCAAAATGTGTGACTGGAAAATAAAGTTGTTTGTATTATACATCAACAAAAATCTGTGCCACACAGTCCGCAAAAATAACTTATTAACATGCGAAATAATAACTACAAACATTAATTGCAAAAAAAATACTATATACTATACTATAATACTATAAAAATACTATAATACTATATAAATACTATAAGAGTTTGTTTTCATTTGAAAAATGGTTAAAAAATATCCCATGCTGGCTGTAAGGGCATTATCTAGTATATTTATTGGAACTCTGTCTGTAGTAGCTACTCTCCTTTTGTCCTGGTTATTGAATATTTGATGGGCTGTGGTGGCATAATAGCAGCCAAAGAGCTTCAAGAAAGAACTTTGTAATTTTTTAATTATTTATCTTTCGTTGGATAATTTTCTTTTTTTTTTTCTTTCTACTTTTACATGTGACATTGCCTTCAGAACTATGAAACTGTAAAAGATTTAAATATTAGAAGCAATGTGAAATTCTCTGGCATTAGAGAAGCAAGCCATTAGAGAACCATTGTTACAGCAAACTTGTGTACCAAACTGCAGTGTGAAGCCATTCTAACTGTGAATTTGCTTGCAATTTTTTTTTTAATTCCAAAAATACAATACACCTATTATGCTGATAGACTTTCTCTGAATGATTCATCCTTTCATGTGATTATATCAGTGTACATTATCATAACAACTACTCTTTAAAGATTACATAGCATATATGATGGATTCAGTGTTATGAGATTTCGGGGAAGGTACCTTTCTTTTTTGCTGAATTCTTCTCATTAAAGAATAAGATGTCATATTCGTCAATGCTATATAGTCATGAAATTAAAAACCTTATCATGACCAAAATCATCAAGAGAATAGAACAGAAATAGCAATCAAAAATGTCAGCTGAATTTGAAGAACTGCATAATTAAAATCTTACTCCTCATTCTGAATCAAAGGCACATTCATATGCTGAGATTCTTTCATGAAGGTGTTTTTATGCTGGTGTTATTTTTCAGCATGCATTTAGATGCAAAAATATGATTTGTTCTACTAATAAAATAAAATATGTCATTAAGAGTTGATTAGTTTTTTCAACATCTTTTATCAAACTACTATGCATATTTGACATTAAAAGTCTTCTCTACATGAAGTAAAAGACTGCTTTAATAGGACATTAACACAGTAAAAAAACTCCAGATATGTGCTCAACAGTTTTTGCCTTTATTTCTCCATCCTTATCAGCTGAGTAAATAAAATTCCTCATATTACATAATTGTTTTATATGTTTGGATTCCCATATAGGATTTCAAAGACTATCAAGAAAACTAGTACATTAAATGTATCTATCTTAGGTAAAAGAGGAGCCAAATAATGAGTCTTAAAGAATAGAGAGTGTATAAAAAATGGATGGAAAAGTCGATCAATATAGGACATTACCCCCAATTTCTATTGACAGTATATAGCCTTAAAACTGAAAAAAATAAATTGTTCTCATAATTAAATAACCATTAGCTTAAATTCTACAGCAGATCTGACTAGACATACTGTGACCTTCATGTTTACAGAAACAAAACATACTATAATTACACAATATAATTAACTGTACCAATTGAGCTATAAAATAGCAATAACTCTCAGTAAGTATATCACCACAGTTTGGTGCTTAACTGAATTCATGACTGTAAAGGAAGGCTAAAATAACTAGATGTGGAGTGTAAGAGTTCATCCTGCCTCAGAAATCAACTAGATTTTGAAAATCAGATGAATAATTAGTGAAAAATCAGTAGCAAAAGCAGATGATTTTTCAGTGGTGGCAATGGGTGTGAGTGTGCAAGGCTGCAACCACCATTCCAGTAGCTGGTGGCCCTCCTGTAATCTAAAAGGGCAAGAATTTTATCTCAAGATTTTTTAGCTGGATCAACAAAACAGCAGCTCAGGCAGCACTGCTCTCAAAGACAAATTGAATAACTACCCACAGAAATGTTTGTTTGATACGGAAGCAACAATTGGGTGCTTTCACTTACAGAGCACAATATATAAAATTACTTGATAGGCACAGAATCACAGAATCATAGAATATGACAAGTTGAAAAGGACGCACAGGGATCAATGAGTCCAGCCCTTACACCTGCACAGGACCATTCCCAAGAATCAGACTGTGCCTGAGAATATTGTCCAAACACTTCTTGAACTCTGTCAGGCTTGATGCTGTGACCACTTCCCTGGGGAGCCTGTTCCAGTGCCCAACGACCCTATGGGTGAACCTTTTTCCAATGTCCAACCTAAATGTCCCCTGACACAACTTAAGGCCATTCCCTCTGGTCCTGTCACCGGTCACCACAGAGAGGAGATCAGTGCCTGCACCTTCTCTTCCCCTCACAAGGAAGTTGTAACTGTGCTGACATCTCTCCTCAGTCTCCTCTTCTACAGGCTGAACAGACCACGTGACCTCAGCTGCTCCTCCTATGGCTTCCCCTAAAGGCCCTTCACCATCTTTGTTGCCATCCTTTGGACACTCTACTAGCTTAATATCTTTCTTATATTGCAATGACCAAACCTGCACACAATATTCCAGGTGAGGCTGCACCAGTGCAGAAGTGCATGCTGGAAGAAAGAAACGTCCTTCAGCCCCTAGACCTGGCTCACTGCTATGGAACAACTGAATAATTTTATTTTGGCTCTTATGTCCAAATACATCTTAATACATTGTACTGAAAATTGTCCTAACATATCTGACTTTTTAAAACATACCAGCTCTCAATTGTTGCACAAGATAAACACATGAGAGAAATTTTCAGCAATGAGTCATATAACAAAAAAATTTCAACCTAATATTGCTTAGGTGTTTATCAACTAGTGACTTCCTTCTTTGTTTTGCTATTTTTTTCCTAAGAAAGTATTTCTACCTAAGTAAGCTAATGAGCTAACCTACCTTCTGCTACCTTGCCTTTACTCTCTGTAATAAAAATCCTTACTGAAATAACTTATCACAGTGTAAGGAGAGTATTTTTTGAGTGGAATCCATTAAATATGTTGGCAACCCATCACTGGGTTCCCCAGGAAGTTTTAAAAAAAAAAAAATCTTCCTGACTAGAAATACATATTTTAAAGTCAGCTTCTATTCCATTAAAAAATCAGCAACTCAGGGGACTACTTTTGATCACTGAAAGTTACTGCCCAATGTATCACTCCAGCAGATTATGAGAGGGCAGGTGCAGGGCTCTTATAATAATTTGTTTCAAGTGAGTTTTAACTTACTGTCCACCTATTCTTTTACTGAGAGCTTTTCTCCCTTGCCTTAGTAACCCACTTCATCAGAGTGTCTAGCAGGACAGTGAATAGGAGATAGGGCAACATATTTTTATGTGAGTCATATGCTGATAATAGTCTGAGCTATTTTACTGTCCAAAGTACCATAGCTCTTTCATCTTACAGGTAATTTTACCACTACTGGTTAAAGGTTTAAAGGAATGTATGGCCAGTGTATCTTAGGAGCAGCTGACACAGTCAGAAAATACACCGGGGAAATTTTAGATCAGTGAGGTTCAAATCTCTTAGAAGAAACAAGCAAAAAAAGCCTTTCACCACAACCCTGTGATCACAAAGGTAGCTTTTTTTACTGTATCTATATAGTTTGTGACTTATAAGAATGAAATTGGGAGCAATCTTTAGAGAAATTTTTGAAATTTCATCGGTTTGTTCTAGATTACATTCATAAGAGATAAATTAGCACAGTTGGTGTCAGATCACCCATAACTCTTTTAGAAGAACCCACATACATTATAAATTTTGTCTTCCTTCCAAATTAATGACCCATCCACAGAGATGTAAAGATCACTGCTGATATAGGCAAATCAGGATGTGAAGTCATCAGAAGGCTATCAGAATGTAATAGTAACAATACTAATAAAATAATACTAACAATAATAAAAATAATAATTACTACTACTACAATAATAATAACTGTGTATAACATTAACATGAAGTAAAGCAGTTTGTTCCAACTGCTGTGCAGATTTTTGAACAGCTTACTCTCTGTACAGGCATTTCTTCTTCCAAACTATGGAAATCAAGGTTCAGAGCCATGAAAGGCACCATCTCTCTGATCATTAATCCCTACTGTATACGTGCCTTCTCTAAGTGAGTTTTTTAATTTCCACTTTATCAAGACATGGGAGACATGTAAACATGCAATTACTCGTCATACAGACATTTTTGCAATCCATTTTTAATTCAGAAATGTGTGCATACATGTGTGCCCAGGTTTTTTTTAAATGTAAACAGGGTCACAGAATAATTTAGATTGGAAGAGGCCTCTAGAGGTCATCTTGCCCAGCCTCTCTGCTCAGTACAGACATTTGTTCACTAATTAAGCTAGAAACAGCAAATTATTTATTTATATTAGCATCAGGACTGCTATGAAAAAGAAACACATTCATGATAAAATAATCTAGTACCTTGTAATTATATACAACAACAACATGATTTTTCAGTTACCTTTCTAATATATACATATTTCTCTTTATATGCATATATATATACACCACATATAACGACAGAAACACTTAAGTAGGAAAGACATATGAAGGGGTGTGTAAATATATATATAAGAAATTGCATTTGTAAAAATAATATGCTTATATGAAAAGTTCTAAACCAATATTCTTTCCCTTCTGAAATAAGGTCAAATACACAGACCCTACCAAGAGAGAAGAAAGAGGTCAGAAGACCACTTGACTTTTACTTGGACCAACCTTTTCAAACAGAAGTGTCATATAATGGAGCCTGAATACAAGATATGACATTTTGAGAGCACATCAGTTGCTCTTCAGTGCATTCTGTATGAGCTTAACAAGTCAATGCTAACCTAGGTGACAACTAATTAAGACACTACTAATGAGGCTGCAAAAATCAGGGTCCTCAGAGGTTTCTGATTAGTGACATATATTGCTTTTGGGTCATTATGTGGGGAGAAATGTCCCTGGGTGAAAGTCTGAAGGTTTCAAGTACATTTTCCAGAGCACAGCCTTCTGTGGTAAATAGAAAACAAATGTAGTTAATCATGCAGAGATCAGCAAAACATGGAACATTATGCCTTTGTGTTCATGCAGAAAGAAAATGTGTCAGATGTAGATGTTTAGATTTACAATAGCTTAATAAAACCAATATTTGTAGTTCAAATACTGAACTACAAACAAATGTGCTGTCACTCTGAAAGCTTTCATATGGTTGCAATTTTCAAATTAGCAAACTGAAAGTTATCTAAAAGGTAACATATTGTTATACTCTAATGGACCATTATGGCATAATTTATTTAGTTATCTGCTCCAGCTTAAAATCAATTTCTCCAGATTTTGGGTTCAGAATCCCCACAGGGCTTTTACAATTTGGCTACTTTCTGAAAAAGTAGACATTTTCTTCTTGCCTGTATTACGGGAGCATATATACTACAGGACTTGGCAATACATCTGAGTAAATGTGACCCGTATAGGCATTTTCTTCCTGGACTTACCACCCCTATTACAAGAACAGTGTAATGCAAAACTCCCTTTTCAGAATATATCCTTGTATACAGTAAAGGAACAAGACTAATCTGAGTCCATTCAGAGAGAAAATACCTGACATCAGCACATAGGGAGAAGTTGAGTGAGGCCAGATTGCAGCCAATTGACCTGAAAAGAAAACATCCAAGCTCCTATTAGTTCCATTGATGCTCTACTGACTGAAAGACATTTATATTAGTGATAATTTCCCTTTGCTTTCTCTCCTGACGTTTTATTGTCCTAGTTTTAAAGCAGAGAACATGAAAAAGGCTGCCTTCTTTACCCCATGTACAGATCCCTAACTCAGTAATGTTGTTTTATCAGATTCAGCTTTCCCTAACCCAAACTTTAACTGTCCACAATGTTGATGTCTATATGTGAACTAGTAGCTTAAAATAGACTGATTTTATTGTCAAAGGAAACCAGTCTCTGTAGTCAACACTGAGTCTACTTGAGGAGGCAATACCTCTGGAGCTTCTCTTTATTGTAATTACCAGGTCTCTGCTGACTACAGAAATACTGCATGATGATTTTTCAGAGACCTGTTTTTTCAGATGACTCCTAGAATTATTTCAATTTGTTTAATAATAAGCCATTGCTCAGTGTATTTACATCTGGAAAAAATGCTGAAAACATGATCTTGTTCCTTTGACTTTCACCTGAAGGGTTGTGTCTTTTAAGCATCAGACCTTTCAACTCATCAAAGTGACTTTCAGAATTCATTTTGATCTTCATTTACCAAATCAGAGGATACACAAGTGAGGAAGGAAAATTCTCACCCATGAAACTCAATGATAACCACAGTTCGTATATTAGACAGAATTTCATTTTTGAGTTTTATGCAGAATCTACTGCAATCTGTTGAAAGAGTTGCATCAATGTGCACACCTACTGGATTAGGTTCCAGATATTCCTACACTTTTGGTGAGAGAAAAAGAGTCCTATATAATTCTGAACTAAATTTGGTATTTATACTGGTCAGATTTTTAATGCAGTTGAATGATCTGTGTGTCCTTGTTTTCTACATGCATACTGCATATGAGCTGTGACTTTTTCTTGGTGAATTTTCTTTCAAAGCTGCTAAAAACTTTAAAAGACTCTTCTCAGACCTGCCATCTTTTTTTTTTTTCCCCCCAGTGTAGTCCTACTATAGTCATGCCCAGAGTTGGTCATTTCAAGTACTGACAGAGAAGGAGTAATTATGTCCATGTTAATACATTTTGTTTGCCTATGTCAAGCAAATGTTTGTTTCCTTTCATAGATGCAATACTAGAACTGCATATCTGCTTCGCTGGCTATTGACATGCTTCCTCCTTTGAAGCATAATGAAAATCAGGGTATTACTTCTATGGATTACATTGTTTTATGTTGTTCCCCAGATAAAACTCCATATGTCCTCAGTGGTATCCACAAAATACAGTCTACTGTCTCCTACATCATGAATATGCCATTTATTCCACCTCTTTTGAGATTTTACTTTAGAAAGAAAACCATAATTATTTATCACTCATTCAGTAGGAATCAACTTATAAACTTTAGCCATTGACAATATAGATAACCTTTTCAATGCATGGTTATATGATTTTTCTCTTATAAAATCATTATATTATTTTATGTATTTTTCTTTGTTTTAAAAGTAATTATGCATATTAATAATATTACCTGCTCCCCTACCCCGTGATTATATTTAAGCTGTTTTCAAACTATTTAGGTGGTGTTTGTGGTCCTTAATGTAAATGGTATTTGAAATCCAGGACAGTTCTCAGGATACTGTTGGAGATTTAGACCTCTCTGCTCCCAAGAGTGTATATTTAACAACACTAGGATAAAATACAACAACAGTATTCGGAGCAGGAATCAGAAACTGTAAGTATCTTCCCTCCCAGATTAAGAGTCTTGCCAGTGATTTGTTACAGTTGCTTTTCCCCTTTCTCCCATATCTTTGCAGAATGTCCCATTTTTACCATGAACATGAGAAACATCTTACTACTATGGTATAACTGGTGATTAGGACAGTTTCCTTGACAACAGAGTAGTGTGTAGCTGCTTCTCCAGATTAGTCACACAAGATCTTATTGCTACAAGCAAAAGTATAAACTATGTGATTAACCGAGGTCAAAAAGTTTATTTGGTCATCCTATATACATGAGACGTTCAATCATGTTTTCCTCATTGTCTTACACTATATAATGACTATGATGAACCATTATACCTTTCTAAATTAAATTCATAAAAGAGTAATTGGTGAAGAACAGTTTTTGATTCTCTGTTTCCATTTTCATATACATGCCAACTGAAGACTGTGGGGAAGTGGCTATTGCAAGATTTCACATCATCTACTCTTTGTAGTATTTCCTGTTGATTTTTTTCTCACATGAAAGATCTAAAAATCTATGGCTTATAACTTATAATTATATTATGTGATCTGTAGAGAAACTGTCTCTTCCAGACATTTTAATGAGGCTCTTTTTGAAGTTATCAGTGTACTACTGAACTACAGAAAATCAAAACTCTTGATTAGCAGCCCAGGTTGTCCCATCCTGGTTTCCAACATCAACACAAATCAGACCTGGAAGATCTTCAGGCAATAAGGGTGAAGCAAGACTTTTCAGTGTGCTGTCTCACCTACACTTGCAACTACCCAAAACCCTCTTACACAGGCACGCATGACTTATTGACTTCTCTGGGGTGCACCTCTACTGCCTTCTGCTGCATACTGTTTGGAGCCCTGAGGCCTGCAACATGCTGGTTTCTATTGCTTAGAGTGCATCAGAGATCCTATCTGGAAAGGGCACTCAGATTTCTTTTTCAGGGAAACTGGAGCATGTATGGAAGCATGGGAAGGAGAAGAAAAATTTGGGGAAGAGCTGGTGCATAGCCTTCTGTTGTCACATCAGGATAACCTAATGAATCTATGCTTGGGCTTTGCTTTCTATAAATCAGGACTCCACCCCTGAGTCATAATGTAGCATTCATGACTCATACCTCATCATTCATTGCTCTCTGCAAATGGGAACCTTTAAGCTTTTAAATATATATTTCAAGATTGATCTGAGAATTAAAATGTTGGAGGAAACACCAGATGCATCCTTCATTATGTTGGTGTTCCGTACTGTATCATGGTAGGTTTGCTACTGTTTTCATTTCCTTCATTAAATCTTTTTATCTCATCCATATTTATCACACAAGATGCACTTTTATTCACTATGACAACAAATGGAATGCAAATATTTCCCAGTTTGGTGCACAGAGCATGTGTCACATCTTGTGACCATATAACAGCATTACAGTATGCATAAACACATATGGCAACATATCAGTCATCACTTGCAACCTCTCAAGACAGTGTAACATAAAATTGCTTAATAATCACCTGCTGCTTTTTTTTCCCTCCCAAAGTAATAAGCCATCCTTAAAAGTTTGCACTTAAGATATAATGTAATCCTCCACAATTTTCTCATTATGACTCAAGGAAACATCTGAGAATCTTGTGAAAATAGGTTTTGGCCTATTTGAACAGGAGTATGCTTCACTAATGTATCTCTCAGCATCCCACTGATGAGGGGAGTTTACAGATGTAATCAAAACATTTCAGGGCTGGTTTGTTCTGTAACTTTGATCCCATATGTTGGAAGCACAAAAATCCCTGTTCAGGACTTCAGTTTTTGGAAAATACAGGAAACTGTGTGTAGTGTGGGGTAATTTTCTCTTAGGAATCTTCCAATTGCTTGTATTGGATCATGAATAGAAGGAACATTCTTACAGATAAATATGATGTTTATAGACATTCATATGGCAGGTCAAATAGAAAAAAATTTGCTTTTATTGAGATAATGACTGCTTCTTGTGACTAAATTTTATAGTGATGCATTATTTACAAAGCTTTGAGCAGACATTAAAATAGTCATTACCAAGGGGAGGATTCTCCTTTCATTCTCTCTCTATTCTTTCACATGAAACAACATATTGCAAATATAAACACACTTTGAGCTGAATATATTACTGGCAGATGACTAGCTGTGATATAAAAAAAAAAAAGTTTTTGTGAAAATTGCTTTATGTGCTTTTTAGCAAGATTTTCTTCTGATACATGTGCTGTCAAAACGCACATGCACAACATAATTATGCTCTGTTGACCATCCAGATTAAAAATATACCAGCTGGATATAGAACAGTGGATGTAGTCAATCTCAAATGTCTGTGCATCTCAGCTCTGCCAACTGAAGAAATCCAGGTAGCTTTCTCATACTTACACACCTTGATCCTTTTATGTTTCTGTTCTCTTGCCTGTGTCTATTTACTCCATTTGTATGAACAAGAAGATAAAAAAGAGATATTTACAGGTTATTATGATTGGCAGGATTAAAAGTTTTAATATAGACAGCAGCTGAGGGACCCTCTTTTAGGCACAGACATCCCATGAATAGCTCCCAAAGACAGTGTGCTTCTCTGAGACCCAGTTTTATACTCATTTCTCTCTGCAGGCTTTAAGTCTGTGTGTGAAAAAGGCTAACAGCAAATGTTAGACTATGCAACCAAGAAGGCACTTTTCCCCTCTGCTGGTTGCTCATCTGAGCTAATAAAAAAGCTCTTGAACCAAGGAAAACCAGATGCTAACTGCTATCTCTGTAGCTGCAGGGGGAGTTAGCTCAGAAACTAAATTCATGCCCACCACCAGTGCAGAGCTGCTCCATGCTTCCTGGCAGAGGAAGGTGTAGCTCTCAAACAGAAGTTTCAGTTGACTGCAATGTTGTTAAAAATTGTGTGGGCCTGCATGAAAGGAATAATCAAATCTGAAAGTAGGTGAGAGGTTGAGCTCCATTTACATCTGTAAACTATAAAAAGAAGGTCTTACTCCTTTGCAAAAGCCACAGCCACAGATTATTGCTGTGAAATTGATCTATCCATAAGCTGATTGCATGGTGTGTGGGGTGGATGTGCAGAGATAGGAGGGAGAGAAGGGAAGTCTATGGTCTTTTGGGCTGCACATGCTTCTGGTTAGGTAACGGTTCTTAAAACAGTCCTACTATGTTGACCGAGATAGTGACTGCCATATTTATGCGCTAAAATGATCACCTCGAGTGAGTCATCCAAATAAACACATCAAGGAGAGATAAAGCAGACAGTTTGGAGATAAATAAATTCAACTCATACAGGCTGGTGTTAAAAAAAAAAAAAGTAACGCTGATCATATTCCTTTATTTGTGATGATTTGCATTATCCCAGTCAGCTCTATCCACTCCTAAAGTCTTGTTTGATGAAATGAAAATCGCTTTACTAATATAGTTTGCAGAGGGCATGGAGAACAAGATTGTTTATTCTTATGTTATAACTTTATTACTCTGCATATTTGCAGGAGAAGTTGCTTACAGCAAGGAGAAAAATGAGGGTTTATAGCTTGGGTATTCACTTCTGATATTTGTGTTTTTTTCATTTACATTGCATTTCCCACTTCATTTTTAGATAATTAAAAATAAAGCTACAAATAGAATCAAGTTGAAGATTCATTTGTAATAGGGAACTTTGGCAATGTCAAAACCTGCATGACTGAAATATCTTTATTTCTTGGTTGCAAAATAGAAGTGGGAAGAATATCCAGTATCTCTGAGTCTTCCTCTCTTTTACCCTGTAGCCACATGTTGACTGTACAACTGCTGTGATTTTTAACGCCCAGTGCTGTTTGAGCAATAATCAGGCTGTTCTGAGTAATGTTTTGAGAGTCAAGAAAAACAAATAAACAGGAAAGAAAGCCACAGGACTAGCAAAAAGATAATTTTGAATTTCCTGCTGGAATTACGTGCAAATGAACCACAGAGTTCTTAAGAAAGTTTGGGGTATGGAACAGATTTTTGCAAGTGAAGAAAGATCTTCAGTGAAGCAAAGAAAGCTCAGTCAAACAAACAACACCTACAGGCAGTCAGACTGAAAGTGAGTCAATATATGTGAAAAGAACAGTGTCAGAGAGTAAAACAGCCAAAGAAAAAGTGATAAGGAAAGAAAGAAAAAGAGGAACAGGAATAAAATGTGGTTGGAGACTATAGTTTTACTATGGATGATTTATTTATGTGAATGAAATCTTCCTAACAAGTAGTGAAAGATCACTCCAGGCTGGTTAAACCTTCTTAGGCAAAATAATCCTGAGAAACAGACTGAAGTGGAGATTTATTCTGGACTTTTATTGAATATAATGGTAGAAATAGTGCTGAATTTTCACCCTCAGAAATAAGTGGTATTTTACTTTATTTACTCCCTTATTCACTATCGTCTGCTGCACTGTTTCTTGAGGGTGAGTAAAAAAAGAGAATGTTTTTGCCTTATTTCCAGGGAACTGTGGGAAAATGCTGGTAAAATTGATATTTGCTGAGAAGTCCTCAAGTCAAAGTTAGTTTGCCTTTGTTTGTGGTGCTTCTAGAACAGGTGCATGGAATAGTAATACATTGTTGCTAGCTGAAAGATGGATGTGAAACATATGGGAGGTACATGCGTATCTTTAGGTGAGGGTATGAGGAATTAAAACGTACCACAAGAACTTTCATCCCAAAAAAGAAACAAGACATGTATTTTCTTAAACACAAAAATAGAGATAGGTGTTTTGTATCCGCCAAGCAAATGAAATAGATCTTTTAAGCAGGAAAGCTCTCCCCAGAGAGGAAAGTAAAGAAACACCCTGGACTATCACTAAAATGCACAAGGAGAAGGAAGCAACAAATCTTAAATAAAATAATACAAAATGTAGGAACAACAATAAAGCCCCATAAAAATCTGGTGGCTGCAGGAATTGACAGACCTTTCTCATTCAAATCTAACCTCAAGGCAGACCATTAAAAATTGGTAAAAATACTAATTGAAGAAAACAGAGATTTGACAACTGCCACACCTAAAGAAAAAAACTAATTAAATCAATTTGAAATAATCAGTGAATCTTAGAGCAACTGAAAAATTCTGCAATAAATCTTACCAGGATATAAAACTAGGAGCTTAAAGCAACAGTTCTTTAGTGGCCTAGCCTACTTAATGTTCATTTTTAAAATGTCCAAATATATTAAACATTTTATGGTACAGTTGAAGGCCCAACCTCTGTCCTGAAAAATACAATTTATATTTAAAGCTTAGAATAAAAGTATTTCATAAAAACAATTGGAATTGGTAGTATCAGGCTACACTGTTTAGGTGATTGCTTGTTAAGTTTACATGTGTCTCAATGGTTTGCAAAACACATGTTTCATGTTAGAAAAAGCATGCCAGAGATCAATTTTAAATAAAGATTTAAAGAAGAAGAAGCTAATGAGATTATTGAGAGAGAACAAAATAGACCCTACATTTCCAAACATGATCAGAGACTACTTCTAAATAATCAGATTGGTGGGAATACAGGAGCCTATTACTAAAAACTAAAAATCAAAGCTTAAACTACCTTCACAGATCTCTGTTAGTTTGGTGATAGCAGGGAAGAAGTTTACTTCACAGTTTTTATGATGAGATTTTAGGTTTGTTACAGCTTCTTCCACCAAAATATCTAATGCCTGTCTTGAGGAGCTGTTTGACCTAAACTTTCTTTAATTCACTATGACAGAAGGAAGAAAATAAGTCTGGGAAAAAACCATAACCCAAACCAAACCCAAACCAAAACTGTTTGAGGGTTATTATTATAACTAAACTAATACACATTTAGTGGTCTGAAAGGTTAATAATTTTCCAATATGTATGTTCTTTATAACAGTAACATTTTGCTGCTATCATCGCCATATATTAAATCTATCTCAAATCTTTGTGTCAGTTATGTAGTTGAAGAAAATCACCATTCATGAAAGATAAATGGAAAGCATCTTCCTCAAGTGAAAACAAACCAGTTTGCTGTTACCTGAATGCCAAGAGATGATATGTGATACTGCTATCTGATAAACTTTTTAAGCCAGTCAGCAAAACTTGGTTCATTAAAGCCCTTTCTCTACTGAGAGAACTGAGTTAATCACATAGCTGGAAGTTGTTCCTGTGCTGTTTGTCCCAGCTTTCTAAGTATGGGAGAGGAGCATCACCGCAAGAGAGACATCTTTGCCTATGTCTTTCCCATCAATAGTGCTGAGGACTTCTGCCTAAAAGCCAGAAGGACCTGCAAATTCTGATGACAACCCTGAGTGCTGCTTTCCCCCAGCACAGAATAGCCCTGTGTTCACTGTACAGGACTAAAGGCACAATTCCCACCTCTGTGTCTCTGACCTTCCTCAGTCAACTTTGACACAGCAGGGCTGGAGTGAGAACTGACTACCGGGAGCCCCACTCCCACCTGTGTACTTGCTGTCTGGCTGTCCTGAAGAATTCCCCACCATCCTAGCCAGCACAAAGGAGGATTTTTGGAAAGGTAAATCTCTTCACAGCTCTGATTTAGAACCTGAGTCCATGTAAAATTCTACAGCATCTCTGCAAAGGTGGTCCATCATGGGAGATGTTTTAGTGAGAGGGGAACGCAGGAATGTCTTCAAGACCCTTACTACTAGTAGAAACATAATGGGAAATTATATCCTAAAGAATGTTAAGGAACGTGAATCATGGCCAAGGAAGATGCCTGATTCTGGAAAAATTCTTCGTCAGCACTCTGCTCTTGCCATTGGGAATCCACTTTCCACATCTCAACATGCATTGCATTAGGAACATCCAACTTGCACAGCACATTTTACCAGGCAGCAAGGCACCAGAGTCCTTTTGCAAATGTTGTCTAAGGATGACAAACTAATAACAAGAGGGAACGATGGAGGGGCAAGGGGAATAGAGCAGGCAGATTTAGCAAAAAATCTAGACACTTAGAACAAAAATAATTAAAAATCCAAGTGATATGAAGAAGAAAAGAAAAAATCTACAATTGCCTATATTACAAGGCTAGGAGCCTTGTTAGTAAACAAGAATTGGAATAAACAAGAATTTGAGAGCGTGTCCTCATTAGCATTTCTGAGACTTGATTGGGTGATCCGCATGACTGGAATGCTGAAAGCAATGGTTGTAATCTATTTAGGAAAGATGAAGCAGGGAGAAAGACTGCAAAAAGACACCTCATGTCAAAAATGGCACTGCCTTTGTCCAAGTGTTGAAAGTGTAAAAGAGATCAATATTGAAAGTTTATAGGTGATTCTTTAACTGGCAAAGAACAAAGTGCCAGCTGGGATTGACTGCAAGTTACCATATTGCAGCAGGAAGCCAGGAGCTCAGGTGAGTATTTCTCTATAATGCAGAAGGGGTAAGCGGCTGTGTAATTAGAGGGACTTCAGCCCTAGTGCCATATGTTGAAGAAATTGTGAAGCCAATGTTAAAATTTTTCTAGAATTTCAAAAAGTTATAGGTGAAAATTTCTAACATGTTACTAGGTAAAAATTATGGTTATATTCATACAAATTCCTAGATTGGCTGTTTGTACAGAAAATAAAGCCCAGTCAGTACTGATCCTGTATTGTTTTAAACTGATTGATTTCAGTGAGTTGACAGCAATTAAGAACCAAATTAAATAGAAGGAGGAAAAAAAATGTATCACAACATAATGAACATAGATTGAAGTAGGAACTGGAGAAAATAGAGGAAACAAAAGTAAAAGAATACTTAGTCATTTTATAATGGGCCTCACCAAACTCAAGTAAATCAAGATGAATCAATTACAAAATTGAAAAGGCAATAAGACCTGACATGGCTGTGAAGGTCAATAGGAAGAGAGACTATTTGGGTTTTTTAAAAGGATATTAAAAGCAAATAAAAGAGAAGAAAAATATTGGCTTTTTACTGGCAGATGGGTAATGCAGAATAAAGAATGCAGGCAAGCTACGTGTGCTCATTGCACAGCTACATTCTGTGCCTAGGTGGGGAGAAAGTAGAAATTTTATCATAAGGTAATACCGAAGTACTTTCTATTCCAATGGTTACTCCAGAGAATTAAATGGCAGCCACTATCTGCACACATTTTCAAATAAAAAGGTCCGAGTAATATTCATTGTGAAGTTTTACAAAAATCTGGCAAACAAATTCTCTGGACCACTAATGTTTATTCTCACTAAGAGCTGGAGCACCAGAAAAATTGCAGAGAAAAGGAGGAAAGCTAATGTTGTGCAAATATTTTAAAGGGGTAAATGAGATGACCTGGACAATTATATACCTGTCAGTCTAACATTGATCTGAAGCAAAGTGATGAAACGGCTGATATAAGACTCAATTAATAAAGAATTAAAGGAGGATAATTACTGCTTATCAACACAAGTGGATTGTAAGTTCATGGCCCAATGTGTTTATGGAAAACAGATCTTACCAACTAACTTGATGGCTCTTTCTGCTGAGATTACAAGTTTGGATGATGATGGTAACCATGTTGGTTTGTGAGCTTATTTTGATGACCCTTCAATTAGGAAAACTAGAATGATGAAGTCAGCATATAGCATATTAAGTTAGTCAAAAAGATACCCAACTGATACATCTCAAATTGTAACTTTAAATAGAAAACAACCTCTGAATATGTTAATAGCACCTTGTACCATCTACTATTTAAATTATTTCTACATAAAAAGAAAAAAAAAGAAATCGCTATGAATGGAATTTGAAGACAAAAAAAATCTTCAGTGGCATGTTGTGAAGAGGACTGGCTCATTCTATGTAACTTGGGTAACTTGGCAAGCTGAATGTAAAGAAACATTTGCCTGAGCAGGGCAGAATGAGAAGTCCCATAGCTAGGAAAAAACAAGGCAATTCAGAGGGAATCCAGGGAAGAGTCTGTTTCAGGAAACAGAACCAGAGAAGGAGCTCTAGAAGTCATGGGAGTTGCACAAGATGGACAGGACATCTCAACAGGATGATGAAAGCAAAAATGTTATGAATCTTTTTGCATTTGAAAATGCCACATTACTTAATAACATACCTTATTCACTTCCACAGTCCACATTTCTAGAAAACAGCTAGGGAGGATTTTAAAAAAAAATCTATGAAAATGATTGCAGGATTGAGAAATCTACCTCTTAGTATAAGGCAGAGGGAGACTGAGGTCTTCAGTGTAACAAAAGGAAGATTATATATTGAAATGGCAACAGTCAAGACAGGCTTATAGAGAAGAAAAATTAACTTTTTTGATTTCTGAAAGAAACTTTTCAGTGTTGCAGTCAGAAGTTGAGTAAGAAACAGTTTGTTAAAAATAAGCTTTGGACTAGAATTAAAATGCAAATTTTTAATATTATTTCTTCTACTGAACCCCTAGGATTTATTTCAGAATGCTTCATGTGTTCCCTGATTTTAGCAAATTCTAAATATGTCTGGAACAGCATTTTCTGAATTTAGTTCAACCAGAAATCAACTCAAGGAAGACTTATGACCTCTTGCAGGAGCCCAATCTGGGTAAACAAAGGGACTCCATTTCCCCAAGAAAGCCATCAAAATGTTACAAACAAATATAATTAGGGTTATTCTTCTCTCTGACCTACTGTGTGAAAGCCGACTCATGCTCTGAGGAAAACAGTAGGGTTTTCCAGCATCAGAGTACAGAAAACATCATTAGACCTGCTGTACGTTTATACTTTTCTTTCTCACAGTTGACTCTTCAAGGAGTCCATTAATGCGCTGCGTGGAAAAAGTGAGACGGCGTTAGGCACAGCCGCCCAACACACACCTCTGTGTGTCCGCACTGCCTTCCTCCGTGCCGAGGCGGCCGGGGCAGCGGTGCCGGCGGGGCGGCGGGCAGGGCAGGCGGGCGCGCTGCGGGCTTGGAAATCCGTGCATCCTCGGGCACCCGCAGGGACCGGCCAGTGTCGGGTGCCGTGTCTATACATGAACACAGTGCCCTCTTTTGACGGGTCCCAGTTTACAAAGAATACCGAGGTTTAAGCTCTGGCTGAGCGCTACTACAGCTCTTCCAACTGCTCAGAAGTTAACCAGAGTGCAGTTAACCTTGTACTGCCACAGTGGCAGTACAAGGGTTCATTATTATTTTTATCTATTTGCCCATCAAGCCACCTCTTTGAATGTGAGCCTTTTTCACCACTCTTTTACAGGGCTTTTTCTTTTTTCTTTTTTTTTTTTCCCTTCCCTTTTCTAAGACCATAATTACATTTCTGTCACAGCTTCACCACAGAAGAAAGCATCCTTGTGTTTGTCAAAGGCCAGGATTTTAGTTTCACTGGCAGTCAAAATATTTGCTGAAAACAGAGCCTGTTTATTTCAGAATTAAAATATGTTAAAATATTTTGTTAAATAGATTATATTAAATACAAACAATAAATGGAAGTAAGTTTTGACAGTAGCTTACGGAAAAGGCAATTTTCAAGAATATTAATAGCAGAAAGCTTAAAAATATATTAATGGAAAAGCATCCATGATTCCGTGACAAGGAAGCAAATAATAAAAAACATGGTCACAAAGAATAATTTGACCTCCACACTGGCCAATTTTAAAAGTGAAAAGAAATTTCACTGCTATGAAAATTATTTCTCCCCTGTGTTACCTTGCCCTAGGCAAAATGAGAGCACATTTGTTTTCCAGATGAGGTATATAAGAAGCTGAATGTTAATCGACTTGCTAAAGGTTATACAAGTTTATAGGAGACAGATAAGAAAAGTCTACTGTGCAAAAGTCCAAAGTACCTAACATATGAAGTGTTTCAAATCTCTATACTCAGATCTACTGAAATGTAGGATCAATAATATTAATTTACCTATATAATGCTTTAACATCCACAAGTGAGAAAACATTGACAAAAAATAAAGTAGTGATAGCACTATTAGACTCTTTTTTTCCCCCCTCAGAAGGGTTAATAAAAGCACAGAAAATTACAGTATTAGTTAAAAAAAATTATAAGAATAATGTCCATGGAGACAGTGGTAGGCCTTCAGGTTGACAATTTCGTTAACCATGCTCCCATGTGAAGCAGCAGAACATGGCAAGGAGTCCCTCCTCCTTTGCATTCCTCCTTTTTCCCATTCGCCCACAGAAGGTGGAGCTTCCTGAGAATTGCCAGAGCTGTTGTATTCTTGCTGTCTCTATAGTCTGGGTGAAGAACAAACTTACCAGCAAGCATGCAGTCACAGCACTTGGCTGCTGTTTATCTGTGGCCCCAGAGCAGGCTTCTTGCCACTTGTGTTGTGCCACAGTTGGTGGCCCAAGAAGGACACGCTTGGGCACTACTCTGCTGCACTCTGCTCCTAACTACTGGAAGCCCTGTGCTGCAGCCCACCGCAAGAGCTCAGCTGAGCACCTGGCTGCAGCAAACCTCAAGATAATTCACTATTATGTATTCCTAGCATTCATAATGGCAGGTCTGCGATGGCTGCATTGTGTACAGTCAGCATACGACAGAGTGCCGTGGACACATCATCCCCTTCTTCAATACACCAGCTTGCTGAACTTCCCCATCACATATTGAAACGTGACTTGTCCTTTGCCTTCATGCAAGAAGTGAGATTGCTATTACTGTTATTTCATCCACTCATTAGCAGTAACAAAATACCCAGAAAATTCTCTTACTGGTTAGTATAGCTAAGTAGAAATGATATATCACATTATTTCCAAAATCTAGTTACTCAGAATCAGTCAAAAAACTGAATACATTAAATTAATGGATTTTCCTTATTACTGTTATTACTTACATCTCATCCAAAGTATGGGTGTTCTTGAATAAGGAAGTAAATTTATTCACTTCCCACCAGTTCCAGTGACCCAATATTTCTGTGCAGAGAGAAAAGGGAGCCCATTTTTTGCTTCCAGTATGCAGAGTGCATGACATGGCCTCAGATCTCCAGCACAGGTTGGTAGGTTGGCAGGTTTTGCAAATTGGAGCCAAGCCCTTTTTAATTTTTGCAGTAGCTGGGATGTATCATTAGTCTTCCCATTTCTGTCTTTCATTTCATTCATGAAATGATGTCCCTCCTAATTTGCCTCACCCTCTAGCTAGTTGTTGTCTAGTGACTTTTACAAGTCTTAAATTCATGCCTGAAAGGGATAATACTGCTCTTCTCATTCAGTTAAAACAAAGGCTTACTTAGAAACTGTACACATTTAAACCCATCCTAATGTTTCAAATATCATTATTTTCAGTAGAAACTGCTTCTTAGTTAAATGGTTTTCAGGCATCAGACTATTATATGACAGATGATTTAGTCACTATGCAAAATGTGAAACCTGTAATCAACTTGTTATGGCATTTCACAAAAGTATGTGACAGTAAAATAAGTAAACTGTCATTTGGGCAATCAAGTCTTGAATTCCTGCAGGAGGTAAAAAAAAGGTACCTGACACTCAATCTTCATGGTAGGGCTGACGTTCAAAAAGATCATTTAGTGCTGCCACAGTCTTAGAGGTTTGAATAGAATTTTTATTGCAGTGTTCTAAGCCTGCAATAATTTTGTATTACGTTTTAATCACTTATTTCCCCCTTAATTGATTTTTCCCCCAGATAATGTATATGTATGTCACACAGTAAAGTCTACTCTGTTAACAAGGTGTTGGCTAAATCGAAACAATATTTTCCCTCTACTATTGATGACAACATTATCAATTACAAAGCATTTTCCAACTGGTTTGATATGAGAACATATGAGTAGTTGAAAAACATGAATATGTTAAAAAACATGATATGAGTAAGCAGCAGTCCATGCTGATTTACCAACGGCTGGGACAGCCTGAGTAGACTGCGCTAGCAGTGGCAATCTCCTACATGGCTGGAATGCTGGGGATGACGTGCTACTGAACCCACGCTGTGCTGGCTTTAATGGATTTCACATAAAAGTTTTATTAAAGGAAAGGGATATATAAGCTACAGTTCATAAGCCGCTTGTGGCCCTTCCTGCCAGTCTGTTTGGCCTGCGGCTTGTTCTCGCAAGTCTGCTTGTTCTCCCCTGTGGCTGCAGGTTTGATGCAGCAGGCTGGCAGCTGCAGCCCTCCTTGGGCTTCCCTTTTCCCCAGGTGCTCCCACAGGCTCAGAGAAGGAACAGACTAGGGGCAGGCTTCCAGCCAGTTAGTAGGTCCTGTCAAATCACAGGGAAGGTGCTCTAGGGGACACAGACTTTACCACTATGACATTGAAAGGTGTGTTCCCCTCTTGCCTCCAAAGAGCAGTCAACCATGGGTGTACAGGCACTAACAACGAGCTCTTATAACTTGAACTGTAAAATGAATCTGTAGCCTCCTGTTTCCAGTCATTAGCAAGAGTCACAGATTTTGGAACTAATCTTCTCCCAGAAATGAGTTACAGAAACAGGAATAAAGTTACACTTGATTATGAGAAGAGTGAAAGGAACAGGGAAACCTATTTTTATTTTTCTCTTTTTTTCCCCCCTTTTGGCCTTTTTATGATTACAAACTGACTGGTGAAACCACTGTAATCTGCAAGTTAATGTTTTGCATGGAATAAGCTTCAGTGAAGAGCACCTCATAGCCAGCCTTCTAAGAAAATTGGTTTTGTCTTGACAAAATTATGAACTTTTGAAAATTACTCACTGAGCACACACAATAGGCCTTTTGTTAAATCTAACTGGGAACCTAAAAACCAGTATTACTGTACATACACAGCCGATTTAGCTGCATGCTGAAGCTGTGGGGCCCCAAGAACAGGCTTAGATTGGACTGGAAAAGGCTCAGAGCATTTGACAAAATGAAAGCTGAATCCTCTGGCTCACTGCTTCAGGAGCAGTTGAATAAGGATTCAGTGCTTCACTCATCCTTCCCCACCTACTCTACACAGTCACACTGTAATAATTTTTTCTCTTCCAATATATAATTTGTAGCTTCCCTAACTGAACAAAGCAAGCAACAACAAGCCTAATAGTCTGTTTGCTATAGGAGCCCTCTTTCACACCTCAATGGTGGATTATGGCCGGAGAATCTCACAGAGAACCTGTGTCATTATTGTCAACAAGCTTAACTGAGCTGAAGAAATATCTTGCTCTTTAAATCTCAGCTTTTGGGAAGGTTCATGCTTGGAAAGGTAGAAAGACTGGAACAGCAGAAGAGGGAAACAACAGATTCAGGACCAGATCTCAGACACAGGACAAGGAAGACAGCAATTCCAGAACTGACTTCTTTCACTTCATCTGTCTTTGCCGAGGCCTCATTCTGCTCTTGAGTGATGTTTCCAAGCAGCTGTGGCCAACAGCAATGACAGAACAAAATGCAGTCTATACCTGTACATTTGATACTGTAGGACAGAACAAAAAAGGCTACCCAACTGCTGCTGAAAAAAATGGGGCACAGGTAACTCAGAGAAGCCCAAAAGAAGGAAAGTTTAAACAGACAAAAGTGACATGAAGAAAGGCAGTTTGTGTGGACAGATAGGTCATTGACCAGGGGGAGCTGGACAACAGTCACAGAAAAAAACACAGTTACTTTGAAGGTGTTCAGAGAAGGCAAGGAAGTGGAGATTCTTGCTACAATGCAAAGCTATAGGAGAAGGTGCTGAGAAAAGAAAAGTGTCAGGGAACTCTGGGGAGCGGTAGGAGTCCATGGAGATCATCCTTTCAGACTCTATCACTATTGTCCACATTTTCCTTAGGAAACATCCCACTGTAATAAACCACTGTCCAGATCAGCTATGGGCACACAGAGGGAACTAGTGTTAGCTTCCTCTCAAGAGTCTAAATCAGTACAAGTTGCCCCTTTTGTTAGCTCCCAGTCTCAGAAAATGCTACTACCAGTTTCACCTGGAGACAGTTGCTGTGTGTAATTTTTGGGTGTTTTTTTGACCACTCTGAATCCTCAGGGCTCACTACTGGAAAAGATCAGTACACAAAGGCTAACATTCCTGGGATGAGACAGGAGTAATTATACAGCAACTGCAGAGTCTCCTGCTTCATCTTGTCTAGTTCAAATCTGAAGTTCAAGCACCCATACCAGCTAATATTTGCACACCAATATCACTTCTGTAAGATGTACCAGTAGAGGCTGGGGGCTGACGTGTGCAAAAGCAGCCCTTTGGAGAAGGACCTGGGGGCCTGGTGGATAACAAGCTGTCCCTAAGCCAGTAGTGTGCCCTTGTGGTCAAGGATCAATGGGACCATGGGCTGCATTAGGAAGAGCATTGCAGCATCATCAAGGGAGGTAATCCTGCATCTCTACTCAGCCCTAGCAAGACCACATCTGGAGTGCTGGGCCCTTCAGTACATGAGAGACATGGAGCTCTGGGAGCAGGTCCAGCAGAGGGCTATAAAGATGATTAAGGGACTAGAGTATATCTCTTATGAGGAAAGCCTGTGGAAACTGGGCCTGTTCAGTCTCAAGATGAGACTGAGAGGGGACCTCACAATATCTATAAATATCTAAATGGAGGGTGTCAAGAAGATGGAGCCAGGCACTTCTTGGTGGTGCCAAGAAATAGGACAAGAGGCAATGGGCAGAAATTGATGCACAGGAAGTTCCATCTGAACATGAGGAAGAACTTCTCTCATGTGTGAGTGACTGGGCACTGGAACAGATTGACCAGAGAGGCTGTAGAGCTTCTCTCACTGGAGATATTCAAGAACCTTCTGGATGCAATCCTGTGCCATGTGGTCTAGGGTGACTCTGCCTGAGCAGGGAGGTTGGACCAGATGACACACTTCCAACTTTACCCATTCCGTGACCCTATAAATGCATGAATAGTATATTGAAGAAGAAAGACTGTTTGAGTCTAGAGGTACCTGAGTTATCCTCTGCCCCTTGCTGGATATCTCTGCTCTCTGAGCCTCAGCAGCTCCACAGTTTTGTTCTTAGATATGGCTCTCCCTAGCAGTTGCCTCTTTAGGTCCTGTGGAGTGATCATTACATTATAAGAATTTTAGGAGACATAACTGATCATTTGACTGCTTGCCAGCTATTTTGACAAACTCTCTTAGTAACTGAGAGACAAGCTACATGGAACTCTGCACTTCCAGTTTGACAGAATACTTGTGCTACAAACAAACATCCACATGTGCTCAGAAAACCCAGTGATGTTTCTCTAGTTCATGACTGTTAATGTCACTGATAAAACTGGCTTGGTTAATGGACAGCTCAGTAAAAGAGTGACCCGGTCCAAGTGTAATGTCAAGGTGGTTGTTGATGATAGCAAGTTACAACCATTGGGGGCTAATTGACACACCAGATGTTAACACAAAATTTCCCACCAACCTCATATATTCTGGATGCTTTTAATAGCAGATGAAGGCTGGACCAAGTCACTAAGTTCAAACGTTCCTCATCATGATGGTGGGCAGAACCAGTTGCCCAAAACCAATGAATATTTTTTCTAAATTCGACCAGTCTTGTCCTTCTTCTCCTGCCTTTACCCTGCAGCTCCCGGCCTCTGCTTCGGAGCCCTCCCAGTCCTCCAGGCCAGACTCTTCTGATCGACCCTTGCTCAGCGTGGGAAGGACCCCTGTGCGGAGGGCAGGTGGGGGCAGGCGTGTCCCTGGGGGTGTCCGGGAGCTCTCCCCGGTGCCGACAGCCTCGGCAGCCGCGGCGGGAGCGCCCTTTGGGGCGCCTTGCCTCCTGCACTGCCGCCCGCAGCCCGCCAGGC